>CM053417.1:82411467-82425847 GCA_028644305.1 Xerus rutilus | reverse complement strand
TTTTTTTTTTTTTTTTTTTAGCTGTAGATGGATACAATGTCTTTATTTTATTGCTTTGTACGTGGTGCTGAGGATCGAACCCAGGGCCTCACGCATGCGAGGCAAGCGCTCTACCGCTGAGCTATAATCCCAGCCCCTGTCTATTCTTGATTTTATTACCTGTACTTTTAGTGTCAGAACCAAAAATTCATTGAGAAACTCAATACCATGAAACTTTTCTACTATCTTTTCTTTTAGGAGTTTTATATTTTTGAGTCTTGCCCTTAAATACATTTGAGTTAATTTTTGTTTATGGTGTATGATAAGGGTCCAATTTCATTTGTTCACATATGGATATCTAGTTTCCCCAACACCATTTGTTGACGAAACTATCTTTTCTCCAGTGAGCTATCTTAGCACACTTGTTGAAGTTCATTTAGCCATGTATATGAAGATATATCTCAGACGCTCTATTTCATTAGTCTCTGTGTCTATCTTTATGCCAATACCACATTGTTCTGATTACTATAGCTTTGTAATAAATTTTGAAATCAGGAAAGGTGAGTTTCCATCTTTGTTCTTCTTTTCCAAATTGTTTTGTATATTCAGGGTCCCTTGAAAGTTTACATGTAATTTAGATTTTTTTCTATTTCTGCAAAAATATTGTTGGGATTATATTGAATCTATAAATCACTGTTCGTAATATTAACATCTTAACAATGATCAATATTGACTTTATTCCACTAACAGAAAATCTTTCCATTTGTTTATGTATTTTTAATTTTTTAGCTTTTTTTTTTTTTTAGTTTTCTTTCATCTTCTTGGGTAGGTCTGTTCCTAAGTATTTTTTTAAAATATATTTTTAGACATTGATGGGCCTTTATTTTATTCATTTATTTATATGTGGTGCTGAGAATCGAACCCAGTGCCTCACACATGCGAGGCAAGCACTCTGCCACTGAGCCACAACCCCAGCCCTGTTCCTAAGTATTTTACTTCTTGTTTGATTGGATTGTAAATGGAATTGTTTTCTTATTTTATTTTATTTTATTTTATTTAAAATTTTTTTTTAGCTGTAGATGGACATAATGTCTTTATTTTATTGTTTTGTATGTGGTGCTGAGGATCGAACCCAGGGCCTCACGCATGCGAGGCAAGCGCTCTACTGCTGAGCTACAATCCCGGCCCCACTTTATTTTATTTTTATTTTTTATTTTTGGTACCAGGGATTGAACTCAGGGATACCCAACCACTAAGCCACATCCCCAGCCCTATTTTGTGTTTTATGTAGAGACAGGGTCTCACTGAGTTGCTTAGCGCCTCGCTGTTGCTGAGACTGGCTTTGAACTCACGATTCTCCTGTTTCAGCCTCCCTAAGCGCTGAGATTACAAGGGTGAGCCACCACACCCGGGTTTAGTTTATTTTTTGAACGGTTTATTGCTATTGTATATAAGTGCATCTGATTTTTGTGGGTGGATTAGATATCCTGTAACTTTGCTGAATTTTTATAGTGATCTGGCTGGAGCAGTCATTCTTGTCTTATTCTTGATCTTAAAGGGAAATAGTTGACTCATAAAATTAGCTTGGAAGTGTTCCTATTGTTATGTTATCTGTAAGAGATTGTGTTAAAGCAATATTAATGGTTTAAATATTTGCTTATTTTCTCATGTGAAGCCATCTAGGCCTATACTTTCTTTTTAGGGAGTCTTTAAGTTATAAATCATTTTCTTTAATCATTATATATCTATTTTTTTCTTCCTTGAATTTTGGTATCTCATATTCTTCTAAGATTTTGCCCAGTTCTAACTTATGGATTTTATGAGCACTTAGTTATTTGTTGCTTTTCCTGATATTTCTTATTTCATTATTGATATCTATTATTTATCCTTTTATTTTGTCAACTTCACAAAAGTTTCATTATTTATTGATAGTTTCAAAGTACTAACTTGAGATGTACTGATTTTCTAGGTCATTTCCTATTTTTAATATTATTGTTTTTTATTCTTTATTATTTCCTCCCTTTTATTTGTTTTATGTTTACTTTCTTCTTTTTCTAGGTGCTTGAGATAAAAATTAGGTCGCTGATTTTAAATCTTTCCTCTTCTTTAAAAATTTTATTTTATTTATTTATTTTTATGTGGTGCTGATTATGAAACCCAGTGCCTCATACATGCTAAGTAAGTGCACTACCACTGAGCTACAACCCCACCCCAATCTTTCCTTTTTTGGAGGTGAGGGATTACTGGGAATTGAACTCATGAACAGTCAACCACTGAGCCACATCCCCAGCCCCATTTTTATTTTATTTAGAGACAGGGTCTCACTGACTTGCCAAGTGCCTCACTGTTGCTGAGGCTGGCTTTGAAATTAAGATCCTCCTATCTCAGCCCCCTGAGCCACTGGGATTACAGGAGTGCACCACTGTGCTCAGCTCTTTCCTGTTTTTTTAAAATAACTTTATTTGGTTTATTTATTTTTATGTGGTGCTGAGGATTGAACCCAATGCCTCATATGTGCGAGGCAAGCACTCTGCCACTGAGTCACAACCTCAGCCCTCTTTCCTGTTTTTATATTTATTTATATTTATTTATTTATTTATTGTACCAGGGATGGAACTCAGGGGCACTCAACCACTGAGCCACATCCCCAGCCCTATTTTGTGTTTTATGTAGAAACAGGGTCTCACTGAGTTGCTTTGTGCCTCACCATTGCTGAGGCTGGCTTTGAACTTGTGATTCTTCTGTCTCAGCCTCCCAAAGCACTAGGATTAAAGGCGTGCGCCACTGTACCCAGCTCCTCTTTCCTGTTTTTAATGCAAGCATTTAGAGTTATAAACTTCCCGCTCTTCATTATTTTATTGTATTGCATATACATTGATTCTTTTGATTTCATTTTCATTCAGTTCTATGTATATTTTAAAATTTCCTTTGAGACTTCTTTGATCCATTGATTATGCAGAAGTATGTTAATTTCCAAGCACATATACATTTTGTTACTGATTATTAATTCTATTTTTTATGGTTAGAGAACATACTCTGTATAATGTTTTAATGTTATTGAGGTTTATCTTTAAGGCATGATTTTCTTCTGTTGAATGTTCCATGAGTTCTCGAAAAAAAACATGTTTTCTGTTGTTGTTAGGTGCAGTGTTCACCCATTTATATATCAATTATCTTATATTGGCTTATTGTACTGTTCACTTCTTTTACATCCTTGTAGATGTTTTGTCTTGTAGTTATACCTATTGATGAGAGTGCACTGTTGAAGTGCCCTGGTATAATTTTGGATTTGTTTATTTCTCCTTTCTGCTCCCTCAGTTTTTTTGAGGCTTCATTTGTTTGATGCATATGCGTTTTGTATCATAATTTCTTCCTGGTGATGGACACTTTATCATTATGTGGTGTTCCACCACGTCTCTAGTAATTTCCTTTGCTTTCTTTTCTATTTTATCTGATAGTAATATCAACACATTTGCTTTCTTTTTATATATTTCTGCATTATATGTTACTTTTCACACTTTACTTTCACCCTAAATGTCTTTGTATTTCAAGTGAATTTCCTTTTTTTCTTTGTAACTGGTTTGATTTTATTTTTGACTTTTTAATATATTGTATTATATTTAATGTATACACCATGATGTTCTGGGACCCATACAGATAGTAAAATGTCTACTATAGTGAAACAAATTAACATACCCATAATCTCAAATAGTTTCTCATTTTTCTGGGAGTTTGTGACAAAAATGACTAAAATCTGTTCATTTGGCAAAAATTTCAAATGTCGTATTAATAATTATAGCTCTCATTGTACATTAAGTCTGTAGACATGTTCATCCTCCATATCTGCCACTTTGCATTTGTGGTCTACATACATCTCCCCATTTTCTCCATCCCTGCCTCTGCCTCTTTTATTTTTTAAACATTCTCTCTCTGTATATATTTGACTTTGATAAAATTCCACATACCAGTAAGACAATGCATTATTTTTCTTCCTATCCTTGGCTTATTTCACTTAGCACCAGGTCTTCCAGTTTCATCCACAGTGTAGCAAATGGTAGGATCTCTTAAGATTGAATAATACTCACACTTTGGCAATTTGTCTGTTGACAGTCACTAAGGTTATTTTCACTTTTTTGCTATTATGAATAATGCTGCAAGTAACATAGGAGTATGAATATATTCACATAATGGTAATTTCATTTCCTTTGGGTATATAACCAGAAGACATTTTGCTGGGTCATAACATCATTCTATTTTTAATTTCTTTAGGAATCTCTGTACTGTTTTCCAATAATGGCTGCACCAATCTAAACTCCTGGCAACAGTGTGCAAAGGTTTCCTTTTCTCCACACTTTTGCAACATTGGCTGTCTCTTGTCTTTTTGATAATAACCATTCTTACAGGAGTGAGGTGATATCTCATTGTGGGTTTGATGTGCATTTCCCTGATAATTAGCAATGCTGGGTATTTTTCCATATTCCTGTTGGCCATTTCTGTGTCTTATTTGGAGAAATGTCTAGTCAAGTACTTTGCCCAGTCTTTAATCAGTTTGCTTGTTTCTCTGCTATTGCTTGTGTGGGCACTTTATACATTTTGGATATTAATCCCTTTTCAGATATATGGTTTACATTTATTTTCCCCAAATCCATAAGTCACCTCTTAATTTTGTTTATTATACCAAAGTGGTAAGATGAGCCAGTGCTGGTTTGGGGTGTGGCTCACTGGTAGAGTGCTTGCCTGGCATGTATGAGGCACTGGGTTCAATTCTAAGCACTACATATAAATAAATAAATAAAATAAAGGCCCATCAACAGCTAAAAATGATGAGCCAGGGGCTGGGGTTGTGGCTCAGTGGTAGAGCACTTGCCTTGCAAGTGTGAGGTACTGGGTTCGATCCTCAGCACCACATAAAATAAATAAAGATATTGTGTCCTTCTACAACTGAAAAAAAAATGTAAAAAAAGATGAGCCAGTGCTAACTATGAAATCTGGGCTTCAAATTATTGCCCTGTCTTTTTTGTCATTGGAGATTTGGGGCTCTGTCATAGCCATTAGGGCTCAACTGATGGTAAAATGTAGAATTGGAGAATTAAAGAGACCCTGCTTCATTCTTGTGCCCGAGCCTGTGCTTCTCCCCAACTATACCTGAGGGCTCTTCATTGACAGGTACTGGGAACTGGCCCAGTGAACAAAGAACTGGTTCCTTGTGTCTGTTTCCTTAGGGAAAAGATCTGAGAATGAACAGAAAGACAGTACCGTATAGGGTATGAGTAGGGCATTCTTATGTCCTCTGGATAAATACTAGCCCTACACTGTTACATTCTCCCTCATAATGACACATATTCTGATGTCTTTTACTCTGTTGCAGATGGTGTATATACCCGTCCAAATGTCATAACTCACCCTGAAATGTCACATGTATCCATTCAAATAGACCTACCTTCAGTTGTTGATCTGCTCCCATAAAGACAGCACTGAATATTTGCAGTCAAGATTAATGAACTCTATTTATGAGTAGGTAAGTTTTGGCAATTTTTAAAATTTCAACCCTTTGGAGAGTCATCTTTTCCTCCCTATTCTTCTTTCTGCTTTGTCTCCATTTGGTCCTTGAAATTTCTTTCCTATTTGGCCTTTCTGGCACCTGCTCTCATTTTTTAGTTCATACAAGAATTTCACCAGTGCCCTTCTGCCTTCATAGGGCTTATGGTGATGCAAAAACAAGTCTACCAGAAACCTGGATAGGAAGACTGATTGTAGTGGTGGTGGGGATTGACTGATGGAAAGTCTCCTGAATTCCAGTAGTTTTCTCACTATTTGTCCCCTCTGTGTTTCTTGAAGCATCCACATACTTTTAAACCAGTTTCTGGTTCTTAATCTATTATTGCAGTAAGCAAGTTATTCTCCTTTAGACAGCGTTTTATCTCTTAGTAGTTTGACCTTGACATTTACACTGTCCAAATGTAATAGGCAAATACCTAGCAGGCAAAACTGCTGGTTTCTGCTATTTCTCATTTGTCTTAGTTACAGTTAGAATTGGACACTTTAGTTCATCTTTTATAACTATTCCCACATCTCTAATTATTGACTTTCCTCACACACAATATCATTTTATGTACCTCACATTTTAACAATTTTCTTGAAATACAAAACACACTCTTGACCTTTTGAGAAATAACTTTCAGCTCTCAGTAAGTTATATATTTGAAATTCTGTCCTATAACTTTGCTACCATTTTTGCTTGCACAAAAATTACATTCTTAAAGGCTCACATTCACTGTTAACATAAACATAGTCAAATAGGATGAATAAATTATCTATTTGGTGGTTAGTTTTCAAATATGACCCCATATGGGGACAGATTTGAGATGATTTGTCTACCACTGGAAAATAAAATCTCTGTTCCAACAGTCTTTAGTAAAGTGGCATTCTTCTGCCATCACCAAATAAATCCACTGCTCAGATCAAACCTACATCACTCAAATTAAGCCTTAAAGTAAGTATTTCCTAATATGTGGTCAGGAAAGGGGAGTAGAAGAACCTAGTGATAAAGCTAAGGTTGGTGCAAAAAAGTGGTTTCAGGATGGAAGGCACTTTCCATTTTAGTTCATTTAAATGCTCAAAATTTGCCTAAAATACTCCTTATCAGCCTGTGATAACAATCGTGGCTCACAGTGAATTATAACACAAGATATAACTTGAGAAACATATAAAGCCATTTTGTATATTTGCACTAAGATTACCTTGTCTAATTTTTAATAGCTGTTCATACTTATTTGTGCCAGGGGAATAATTTTATCATGACTCCTGAATTAAAGTTCACTATTTAGTAGGTTCATTTTTATCTAATGAATTAAAAATATCAGCACAAATCGGGCACAGTGACACAAGCGTGTAATCCCAGCACTTAGGGAGGCTGAGACAGGAGAATCGCGAGTTCAAAGCCAGCCTCAGCAATGGCGAGGTGCTAAGCAACTCAGTGAAACCCTGTCTCTACATAAAACACAAACTAGGGCTGGGGATGTGGCTCAGTGGTCGAGTGCCCCTGACTTCAATCCCCAGTACCAAGTATATATATATATATATACATACATATATATATATGTATATATATATATATATATCAGCATGAATATCTTTCTAAGAGAGAGGATTAAATAACATCCCAGTGTCCCAGAAAAGGGCATGGATTCTGCATCATGAAATTTTTGAATATTCCTGACAGAAACATTTTAGCAATGACAAATGCAGTAGTTGATACTATGCACTAAGTGAGAAAAGAGGCATCTACCACTCTTGTCCACTCCATAAAGTTCTGTCAGTACCAGTTTTGTAAAAGCATGCTCCTGCTAGAACTCTTTCAACATCTACTGCAGGATGAACATAAAACTATGTCTTGTGACTTTTAAAAATTGCTACGTTTTGATCAAACTACCTTAACAGCTTCATGTCTCTTCTTGTTCTCCTGAGAGTCATCACTCCCCCTTAAAACACCCACATCAACTCAGAACTCTCTGTCCTTTTCTAAGTCACAAATGTATTCTCCCTTAAAGTCTCGGACTATGCCTATTCTTGGTGACTTTGCTCTGTGTTCCTTGCAGCCAATTTAGTGCTTGCCTGTCCTAAATTAAAGTGTTTTTGATTGTTCACCCTGGAACTTGGGGGAAAACCACAGTACTGTCCTTGGGTCAGGCAGAAAAGATCACCCTCTAAGTAGTGCTGCTCCAGTCAGAGTTGGCAGCAGAACAATGGAACTTTCACTTATTTCTCCTGTGTGGGCCCTCTCTTGTGAAACATTATGTCTCTGGCTTCTAAATATTTCCAAATTGGGGAAACTGGACTCATCTCAACACTCTAAACATGGAAAATTTTATTAAGAACTTCCCAAGTTGAAAGCTTCCCAGTATGATTCTTTCTGCTCTAATTTAAATTTCTCCTGGTCCCAGCTTTTGATGCTGTGTTTCTAATCTTCCATATTTCCTTAAGGCTCCTCAACTCTCTGTGGAAGGTGTTGGGGCAGAAAATTTAAGTCAAGGTGCTGGGCAGGTAATATCAGTTCCCTGCAGAACAGTTTGTGTGATAGATGAGGGGTGAATCCACTACCCTATTGTTTCCCTTCCCATACTCACCTGGCCTGCTGGATAGTCTAAACCACTTTCTTATCTCCTAATTGGATGATAGGAGAGGTGCCAAGGCTACCTCAGAGATATGAGATGCCCTTGTTTTGAGAGGCCTATTGTTCTGCCTCTGAAAACCACTAATACTCTGATGTTTAGTCCCAGCACTGGGGCAGAAAAACAGTAAAGAGGAAGAAAGAAAGTTTAGATTTAGCAATAAACTAGAACAGGGTTTTTATATTACTCCCCAGACAATGCTGTGCCTTAATTTTCTTCAATATATATTAAGTGAGAAATAGAAAAATGGAAAAATAACTGATCACACCACAATTCTATATCATATGTATGATATATATATATATATATATATATATATATATCATATATATATATATATATACACACTTGAAAAATGAGTGTGGACTACAAGCTTTTTATGATAAATGAAAGCTGAAGAAGCTATTCATCAGCAGACTAGCACTAAAATCAATGCTAAGCTGGGCCTGGTGATGCATGCCTGTAATCCTAGCACTTTGGGAGGCTGAGACAGGAGGATCATGAGTTCAAAGCCAGCCTCAGCAACGGCAAGGCGCTGAGCAACTCAATGAGACCCTGTATCTACATAAAACACAAAATAGGGCTGGGGATATGGCTCAGTGGTCGAGTGCCCCTGAGTTCAAGCCCCAGTACCAAAAAAAAAACCAATGCTAATAAAGTACTTCAGACTGAAGCAAAATGAAATCCAAAGAAAATTTTGATCTACAATGAAGAATAAAGACCACCAGAAATGCTAAGTATAAAATATTATCTTTTATTTTTACTTAATTATAAAAGATAACTGATCATTTAAAGCAAAAAAATACATTATTTTGGTGTCTATAATGAATGTTAAGAAAAAATATACAACTGCAACCGCACAATTGAGAGAAATGAATGGATTTCTACTATTGTAAATGTATTATTTTCATGTGGAATGACGAATATTAACTCTACTACACTGTGATAAATTAATGATGCATGTGGTAACCCTTAAGCAACCACTAAAAATAATACAAAAATTATAGCTACAATATATTAAAGGGAAATACTAAAAATATTTAACCCAAATAAGTTAGAAATATGAAACAACGAAATAATAAACAAATATGGAAAAAATGAACACAAATAGCAAATGATATACTTAATCACATACATAATTGTATTCAATAGAAATAGACAAGCACTTTAATAGAAAGGCTTAAGAAAGCAATACTAAACTATTTGCTGACTAAAAGAGAAGCACTTAAATATAAAGACTTGAATAGCTTGAAAATAGAATAATCAGAAAGCAAAATGTAAATCTAAGAATAATTTATATAGCCATGGCTATATAAATATCAGCCAAACTGGCTTCAAGAAAAATAATATTGTGAGAGATAAAGTGAGTAGCCATGAATAAAGTCTTCTTTGCTATGTTAAAAAACCAGATAAATTGAGAAATTTCATAAAGTTAGCAGGTTAATAAATAATGACATTAAATATGTATGCACCTAAAATCAGTTCTCTGAAATTCAGAAGGCAAATGCAGACAAATCTAAAGAGAGAGTTACATTCACAATCAGAATTGATGACGACAACCTCTCAGTAATTAGTAGAAGAATGAAACAAAAAATCAGTAAGGAGTTAGAATATTTGGATAATGCTATTATCCAAATTAAACTATTTGACATTTTATAGAGCACTACACCTAACAACTGCAGAATTCACACTATTTTCAAGGGTACATGACATTCTCAGAAAGGTTGACTTTATTATAGTCTGTGAAATGTGTCCAAAAATATTAAAATTTTGAAATCTTACACAATATATTCACTGCCCCCAAATTAAAAATCTTTGAATATGTAATATCTAGAAATACCTATAACCCCCAATGAAATAATATGCTCCTAAACAAAATATTAGTGAAAGATGAAATCACAAGGGAAAATGGAATATATTTTAACTGAATCCTATGTAATAACAACATGTCAAAATAGATGGAATACGGTGATGTCAGTGCATGAAAAAAAAAAACTTAATCTTAAGTGCTTATATTGAAAAAACATAAGGTCTTATTAGTTACCTAAATTTCCACCTTCCAAAGGTAGCAAAAGAACAAATGAAGTCCAAGTACAAGGAATGAAATAATGACAAGAACAGAAACAATTAGACTAGAAAACAGACCAAGAATATAAAAAAAATTAATAAAGTCAAAAGTTTGTTATTGCCGGGAGCAGTGGCGCATGCCTGTAATCCTAGCAATTTGGGAGGCTGAGACAGGAGGATTGCGAATTCAAAGCCAGCCTCAGCAATGGCAAAGTGCTAAGCAACTCAGTGAGACCCTGTCTCTAACTAAAACACAAAATATGGGGCTGAGATTGTGGCTCAGTGGTAGAGCGCTTGCCTCGCATGTGTGAGGCATTGGGTTCGATCCTCAGCACCACATAAAAGTGAAAATAAAATAAAGATATATAAAAACAGAGTTAAAAAAAAACACAAAATAGGGCTAGGGATGTGGCTCAGTGGTTGAGTACCCCTGAGTTCAATCCCTGGTACCAAAAATAAATGTTTGTTCTTTAAAAATATTAGTACAATTTATAATTTCATAGCAAGACTGACCAAGAAATAGAGAAAAGCTCAAAATATCTGTAACAGGCATAATAGAGTGTATGTCCCTACAGATTTTATAGATATTAAAAGTTAAATCTGTGTATGTTTTCTGGACACAATGAAATTAAATTAGAAAGCAATATTATTATAAGAATCAATATTTCCTCTAAGAATAGGAGATGTATTTCTTTCTTCACATTTATGTCTTATTAGCCTTTGTACTAGTTGATCCGATTCCTTATTTTTTCAGTAGCAGAAAAGAGCATTGGGGAAAAGCCTTGTGTTAATTGCAGAAAGGGGTTAGAGACTGTCATAACATTGGTAAACTGAAAGATGATAATGAGGACTATTATCTTTCTAGTACTGCAATGATATTTGGGTGCATAGTTAAAAGAAACACATAATAGTGGGGTGCTATATCAAAGCCACCAATTGGAGGTCATTGACCAAATCTTTTTTTTTTTTTTTTTTTGGTACCAGGGATTGAACTCAGGGGCACTCGACCACTGAGCCACATCCCCAGCCCTATTTTGTGTTTTATGTAGAGACAGGGTCTCGCTGAGTTGCTTAGCGCCTCGCCATTGCTGAGGCTGGCTTTGAACTCGTGATTCTCCTGTCTCAGCCTCCCTAAGTGCTGGGATTACAGGTGTGCACGACTGCACCTGGCTTCATTGACCAAATCTTTAAGGGGTTTTCAACACTTAGGAAAGCTACAGCAGGGCAAGCCCCTCATCAATAACGTGTGGTTACAACCTATTGTCTTTTTTTAAAATATATTTTTAGTTGTAGATGGACACAATACCTTTATTTTTTATTTACTTTATGTGGTGCTGAGGATCGAACCCAGGGCCCCACATGGGCTAGGTGAGTGCTCTGCCACTGAGGCAAACCCCAGCCCCTACAACCTATTGTCTTTAAGCTCTTGATTATGAGTTAAGAAAGGAGTTAAGTCAATAATAGCGTAAGATTGAAAAACGAAGTCATTTGAGTAAAAATTTGCTTGTCATTTTCTGTCCCCTTTTCTATATCCCATGACATATACAGGAGAAAGCAAGTAGCTAAAAAGGAGGACAATAAGGGGGAGAGAATGTGCAATCTTTGACTTTTTCAACTCTTCCTACACATTATGAGATTGAAGTCACAGTCTGTTCCAGCATGACCTGAGCTAGGCAAGGAGATCTGAGATTAACAGTGTTCAAAAATATAATTGTAAAATTAGTGAGACTGACTCATAAATATCAAAATGAGATCATTCTAGTAACAATTTTACCAGCAAGTTATGGAATTTGGCCAAACCACACAAGTGTGAAAGGAATATTTTCAACTCCACTAGATAGAGAGCGCCTACTGGAAAAAAATAGAATCATGTTTGTACTCCAATGAGTCGAAAATCCTTAATATAACCACTTACAGTGGAGCTGTGACTATCTCAGCTATTATTATACTTCCTGTCCCTGTTCTGCTTGTTCCTCAACTTGCCCATTTCTCTCGTCTCTGTACTTATTCTCCCATTTCACCTTCTCAATCTTTATTGTATTTCATAATTTCTTCTCTTCCTGGATTTTTTCACTCTTTCTACTCTTGAGCTTTTATTCCATTCTCCAGTCATTTCCTTTCATCTTGTCTTCTGCCTTTTCCATACCCTTTCTTGGGGTATATTGGACCTCTTCTTGGAGGTCACCATATAATTTAGCAACAAGGTTATGTCACCTTTGAGATTAAATGAAGGTACCACCAAATTGATAATTTTGCTAATCAGTAGACACAAATTAGTACTGTCTAAGGCAAACTGGGTTTTGTAGTCATACTAGCTGTAACAAAGCCATATTTTAGACAGACAGGTCAGACAGGCAGGGAAGGTCAGTATGAGAAAATGACTAATTAAGCTTATTTCTGTAGGATGTGTAAGAATTAGCTAGGTGAGGAACAAGGAGAAGCAAGTTGCTGACCAAGCAAATGGGAATACAGACACTCTGAGATGAGAATGAAGGATGTTCTAAGTAACTGGAGAAGGGGAAGAGATGGCAGGGACTGAGGCTATAGACGTGGATAGTGAGAAGCCAGATCAAGGAAGGAATAGAACAAAACTGTTTCCAGCATTTTGGGAGGCTGAGACAGGAGAATCACAAGTTCAAAGCCAGCCTCAGCAAAAAGCAAGGCACTAAGCAACTCAGTGAGCCCCTGACTCTACATAAAACACAAAATAAGGCTGGGGATGTGGCTCAGTGGTCGAGGAACCCTGAGTTCAATTCTCGGTACCAAAAAACCCCCCCAAAACCCAAAAAGTGTTTCCAGAATTTCTGCATGTAGTGAAGGGGAGATAGAATGAGATTTTCTGTTTGGAATGAGAGGGGAGTGCTAGATGATCTGCAAAAAAGTTACACTTTCAGAGTAAGCACAGGAATTGTATTCAGAATTGCATGTCACAGGTAAGTAAAAATATCACCATTTCTGGAGTTGCTTATATTCACAGAATTGCATCAGCAAAGATAGTATGGATTCTTATTGAGGAACATGAATATTATTTGAATGAAATGACAGTGAGGGATGGAGATGATGAAAACAGAAAGAGATTAGAGCCCTGCTCAAGTCATTGCTTTGCAGGGTGAAGAGTTTGAGCTTGATTCTAATTGTAATGGGAAGGGAATGGGAGACTCAAACAGCAAAGTGACATGATTTGATTTACATCTTTCAAAATATGTATCCTTTTTAGTCGTAGGTGAACACAATACCTTTATTTTATTTATTTTTATGTGGTGCTGAGGATCGAACCCAGTGCCTCACACGTGCTAGGAACGCGCTCTACCACTGAGCCACAGTCCCAGTCCTTGATTTGCATCTGAAGAGGATTACTGTAGTTATCCTGTGGAGAAGTGATTGTAGTAGAAAAAAAGATTTGAGGCAGGGAGGCCATTTAAGGAACTCACTAAGCCAAGTTAGAGACAATAGTGGCCTAAACCAGGATGAGAGAAAGGGAGAGAGAATGGTATAAATTTGAGGTAGACTTTTTAGGGTGTGATGGTGGTTCAAAGAGGGAAAGGGAATGAGGGAAAGGGAGTCATGATGGACAGCTCATGCATTTCTGACTTGAGAATCTGAATGTATTTGTGTGGTATTTGCTGAGTTGGAGAAGTTGTGTGAAGGAAAACACGATGTTTGTGAGAAGGATATACTATAAAATGTCCGTTTAAGACATGTTGATTTGCAGAGTACCAAGATATCCAATTGCAGAATGGAGGTAAAGGCAATTGGATTTTGGTCTAAAAGTTACAGGTTAAATCAGAATTGGAGATACAGAGTTGAGGGCAGGAAACATAAAATGGCATTTCAGACCTTTCCTGAGTCTGATCACGTCCCACTGCAGACACTTTACAGAGGAAGTGCTGAGGAAAAACAGGCAGCTGACAGGGGAGGTTGCTATGCAACAGATGAGGAAAGTCATCCAGCCAGGCAGAATTGATGTTGGCCCTTGGGGACCAAATGCTGCAGTCCTTCCTAGCATTAGCTTCCTTTCATATGCAGGCTCCTGGCAGGAGCTGATGCCAGAACAAATGGGAAGTGTACAAAGATCTGCCTTGGATTCTGGCAAAGTATCAGTTCGGTTTGAGTCACCTCACATGTGTCTACATTTTTTTTTTGCCTTTTTGAGTTTCTCCAGT
>CM053417.1:82367218-82402942 GCA_028644305.1 Xerus rutilus | reverse complement strand
TTTATCTGTGAATGGTTGGATTGTGAATGGTAAATCTTTATTTTTGTTATGTTTTCCATCAATTCCAAAGTGTCTACATACGAAGCAACATATAGTTAAGAGTCTAAGGCAAAAATAATGGAATGAATATATGACAAAACCCCTTATGGACTTTGTAAACTGTCACAGCCATGAACAGCGTCAAGGGAGCTGTAGGCTCGCTTCATGGAGACAATGATATAAGGCTAATTCTGTGCAACACAAATCTCTGCAAAACTTAAATGTCCTTTACTTTTAAGATGCTACAACAAATTGTGGTAAGCTGCTATTCTACTTCCTTTCTTTTACATCTTCATTAAAATATATTTGATATACCAAAAACTGGATATATTTATGCAATTTGATGAATTTGGAGATATGCATACACCCATGAAACTATCATCACAATCAATGTGATAAGCACATTTGTCACTTCGAAAATTTCCTCCTGCCTCCTCCCACTGTTTTTGCATTCACAACCTTTCTTCATCATGATATTTTCCTTTGATATTAAAATGACATTACAGGCACCAATGAGTCACAAAATTTATGGGATGATTTTTAAAGAATTCTTAACTTATTTATTATTGCTTTACATATCCAGAAAAAGGAATTAGAGACACTTTTGATAAATGGATTGAAATTTTAAGTAGCTCAAGTAGAACTTTTTAAACATCATCATATATATACTGTTATTATTTGCAAACAAGCACCTTTTATTCAGGACAGCTATGGCATGGAGAGGTGAATGCAATTGCAACAGTCTTCAGAGTTCCTCAAAGAAAAAGGGAGAAATTATGATGGCCTTAGAATGTGTCTTAGTGTGCACTTTGGTTGTCCAAGATGTTGGGGAGAAAAAGAGATTGAGAGCAGGGGAAAGCACTGGGCAGTGAGGAAGGTTCTGCATGCAGCCAAGGGGCAAGACCTCGATCTGAGGAAGCAGGAAACAATTTCCTGGAGCCCTTGGCATCCCCACACAGTGCACCCAGGATGAGACAATCAGCAAGCTCTAGTTCCTACACCAGAACAAGAAAGAAGATATTGATTTCTGGCATGCATTTCTATGACTCCTCTACTTGCTATGCGTATTCTTTTATTTTGGTACTGGAGATTGAACTCAGGGGCACTCAGCCACTGATTCACATCCCCAGCCCTATTTTTTTTTAATATTTTTTTTTAGTTGTTGATGGACCTTTATTTCTTATTTATTTATATGTGGTGCTGAGGATCGAACTCAGTGCCTCATGCATGCTAGGCAAGCGCTCTACCACTGAGCCACCACCCCAGCTCCCCCAGCCCTATTTTGTATTTTATTTAGAGATAAGATCTCATTGAATTGTTTAGTGCCTTGCTTTTTGCTGAGGCTGGCTTTGAACTCACGATCTCCCTGCCTCAGCCTCCTGAGCCACTGGGATTACAGGCATGCGCTACTGCACCTGGCCCGATGCATATTATTTAAAAGCAATACTGCATAGAACAATCATAAGCCCTGTCAGATTGTGCACTGTGATTTTGACTGGGTGACCTATTCACCAATACATTCATCAAATATTTCTGGACCTCATATTATATAGGTGCAAGGTGACTGCACACACATCTCACAGAGCTCATGGTCCAGTGTTCCAGGATGTTTGCTGCTTTGCTGGGGCACAGATTTGAATCATGCACCACAAGGACTGTGTCCAAGCCCTGGGCTGGTTAAACACTACAGTTTTAGATAAGTGTAGATTCCAATGCTGTTATAAGTAATAATCCAGAGAGATTCTGTGAACTATTTACCCAGATTTTTTCCATTAATAATCAACTTGCAAATCCATGGTACCATATCACAACCAGGGTATTGACATTGATGCAATCCACAGACCTTGTTCAGATTTCTCTAGTTTATTTGTATATTTAGTACTGCACATTATTAGTTGTATTTAATGTACACTTAGTACTGTGTGTGTGTAGATGTGTATGAATTAGTACTGTGTGATATCATTTTACATGTAGGTTCATGTATCCACTACCATAGTGAGGATACAGAACAATTCCATCAACATGAGTCTCCAATATGTTGTGTTTTTATAACCATGCCCACTTTCTACCTCCCCACTTTTTTGTTTGTTTGTTTTTTTTTTTTTTTTTTGGTACCCGAGATTGAACTCAGAGATATTCGACCACTGAAACACATCCTCAGCCCTATTTTGTGTTTTACGTAGAGACAGGGTCTCACTGAGTTGCTTAGCGCCTTGCCATTGCTGAGGCTGGCTTTGAACTTACTATTCTTCTGTCTCAGCCTCCCTAAGTGCTGGGATTACAGGCATGCGCCACACCCAGCTTCTACCTACCCACTTCAACCCCTAGCAATTATTTATCTTTTCTACATTTCTACCGTTTCGTCATTTCAGGAATTTTATATGCTTGCAATAACTGGTTATGCAACATTTGGAATGGGCTTTTTCACCAAAATATTCCACAGATTTATTTAAGTTATGTGTATCTATAGTTCATTTCTTTATATTGCTGAACACAATTATATTATGTGGAAATACCACCATTTGTTTAACAATTTACCCAGCTTTAATTCCATGATCTGGCACTATAATTACTGCCTTGTAAATTTTTTGCTTCTCTCTCCCTTTATCAAACACACCTAACAAGACTGAAGCCCTTCCCTACTTGAATTCAAATATCCTCATGCTCCCTACTTGCACCTGAGCAGCCAAAGACTGCTTTTAATGAAATTGTGCAGTGGTGCTGATGGTTCTTATTTAAAGTTTATGACCAGAAAGCTCCAATGGGAACTCAACACTCCTTCACAGTTCCCTCTCACCTTCTAAGTAAGTTCACATTACCATGCCTGGAGAGGACCATTTCAAACCTTCTCCTCTCTCCTCAAACTTCTAAAACTCCTCCTCTCATATTTAAAGGAAATAACTTCACAAATACTTGAGAAAATAGACACAACAAAACCAGAAATATCTCATTTTCTTACTGCTAAATCTACCACCTCATCTGCACGAGTGCTTATATATATTTCACCTTTCTAGCTTTTAAAAATATTTTTAGTTGTACGTGGATACAACAACTGTATTTTATTTATTTATTTTTATGTGGTGCTGAGGATCCAACCCAGTGCCTCACGTGTGCTAGGCAAGTGCTCTACCACTGAGCTACAACCCAACCCCACCTTTCTGTTTGAAGAAGAGTCTCTGTTGCTGCCCGTGGCCAACCCCTATCCCTGTGCTTTGTATTCCACCACGTGTTCCAGGTAGTATTCCATTGTACGCATATTTTGCTTATCCAGATGATACTTGGATAATTTCCAGTTTGGAGCTATTATGAATAAAGCTAACGTGAACACTTACATACTGGTGTTTGGGTAGACTTACATTTTCATTTTCATTTGGGTAAATACCTGAGAACTGTATAGTTGTATGATAAATGTTTCACAATTTCAGGTACTACCATACTGTCTTCTGAAGTGCAACATTTTGCTTTCCCACCAGCAACGCATGAATGTATGAATCTTCAACACTTCATCTTGTCAGTCTTTATAATTAGAATCATTTGACTGGGTACGTGGGAGTATGTCATTATGGTTTCCATTTGACTTTCTCTGATGACTAAAGATGTTGGATGTCTATTCATGCACTTATTGACCATGATTTCATTTCTTTTGTTCAAATGTCATGCCTATTTATTGAAATGATTTTTTTTTACATTTGAATAGCTTTAGTTTCACAGAAAAGTTATCAAGACAGTACAGGGTTGTCATGTACTTTGGTTTCCACCACTTTTAATATCTTACATTTTTATCCTGTATTTGTCACATTAGTAAGTACTGAAACATTAACATAAACCAAAATCGATATTTTGTTGGTATTTTACTAGTTTTTCTCTAATGTCATTTTCTATCTAGGATCCCATCTCGCATACTACATTGAGTTATTGTATTTCCTCAGGGGACTCTGGTCTATGGTAGTTTCTCAGACCTTCCATGACTTTGAAGACCATGACAACTTTGAAGAGGATTCAATCTGTTTTTTTTTTCCTGATATTTTTTTCATGGTTAGCTTGGGGTTATGGATTTTGAGAAGAACTGTCACTCTCAACATATCATATCAACATTACCTATCAATATGATTTATAATTGATGATGCTAACTTTGATATCTGGCTGAGATAGGGCTTGCCAGTCTCTCCTCTTAAGTTACTTCTCCCCTCTGCCCACCTTTTCACAGGAGCACTGTTAAGATGGTAATAATGTAGCCGGGCGCGGTGGCTCACGCTTGTAATCCCAGCACTTAGGGAGGCTGAGACAGGAGAATCGCGAGTTCAAAGCCAGCCTCAGCAATGGCGAGGCACTAAGCAACTCAGTGAGACCCTGTCT
Source organism: Xerus rutilus (assembly GCA_028644305.1). Taxonomy (NCBI): domain Eukaryota; kingdom Metazoa; phylum Chordata; class Mammalia; order Rodentia; family Sciuridae; genus Xerus; species Xerus rutilus. The sequence goes on along the minus strand of CM053417.1, from coordinate 82,398,547 downwards.
CTACATAAAACATAAAATAGGGCTGGGGATGTGGCTCAGGGGTCGAGTGCCCCTGAGTTCAATCCCCGGTACCAAAAAAAAAAAAGATGGTAATAATGTGGGAGTATTGAGGAGGGAGGTATTCTAAAGTGCTATGATTAGGTCTCAGTGGGATTATGTCCCCCAGACTGTGACCTTCACATGTTCTTCTCAGCTTTTTTCCCTTTTATTTTTTATTGATGCGTTAAAATTATATATAATACTGGGATTCATTGAAAAATATTTGTGCATGCACATAACAATAATTTGATTAATTTCATTCCTCAGTAACTCAGCTTCTTAGCTTTTTAATCTCTTAAGTGAGACAAAAATTAGTGGGGACTGGATATGGGTATTTCTTTTCCCTCATAAAGGTCAGTTATTTCCCTTGAGGCAGGTGGACAATAGAAAGCTCTGGGGATATTTCAAAATGATTACTTTCCCCTGGGGCATATTTCAAAATGGTTACTCTTCTAATATCACTGCTGGGAGCACTAGTGGTTCTCGAATCTTCCCATGTGAAACTGGAAAGAATGCTGAGGTGGAACTCATCAAAGTGTGGAAATCCCTCTAGTACTGGGCCCCGGAGAGTTTTTAACACACAAACTAGACCACACTCAGTTTCCAGAAGCTTGTCTTATAGTTGAAGTTTTCTTATGGCTTCTGTTCTTCAGTTTTGTTGGTTTTGATGTGTCCTGTGACCTTTGTTAGGTGATGGGTCTAAAAAGAGGTGTGAGTTGTAAGTTTTAGGAGGGTAGCAGAGATGTCTTCCAAGTTTTTCACATATCAGAGTGAAGAAGGTTGACTTATTTTCTAGTTTATTGAAGTGTACTTGAAGACAATTGACTTTTAAAATTTTATAGTTGAATTAAGATCCACTATTTTGTAATAGTTTTGTTTATTTCCTTTGCTTTTTGTTTGATTCCCTTTTTGTTCTACATTTTCTGGTTGTTTTTTTTTTTAATTTTTTTTTTTCTAGTTGTGGATGGACACAATGTCTTTATTTTATTGCTTTGTATGTGGTGCTGAGGATCGAACCCAGGGCCTCATGCATGCGAGGCAAGCGCTCTACCGCTAAGCTACAATCCCAGCCCCTTTTTCTGGTTTTAATCAGGCATTTCATACAATTCCATTTTGTTTTCTCACTTACCATATTATTTATACTTTTCTGTTAACATTTTAGTGGTTGATCTTGGGCTTACAATATAAATTTTTAAAAAATTGAAGTCTTTCTTCCAATAACACTGAAGTACTTTGTAGTGCTCCACCTTATAACAGAGTGCTATAAATTTATTCTCCTTAGGTCACTTGTTACATTGCTGTTATTTATTTCACTTTTCCCTATGCTATAAGCCTTCCAAATATTTTAACTATTATTGTTTTAAGCATATAGTTATGTTTTAGAACAACAAATATGACAGATTAAATAATTTATTTTACTTTTACCACTTTTCAGACACTTTTTCTTTTTAGATACAATTTTCTCTTTTATGGGAAGGGGACTGAGGATTGAACTCAGGGGTACTCGACCACTGAGTCACATGCCAACCCTATTTTTGTGTTTTGTGTAGATGCAGAGTCTCACTGAGTTGCTTAGTGTCTCACCATTGCTGAGGCTGGCTTTGAACTCGTGATTCTCCTGTCTCAGCCTCTCAAAATTCTGAGATTACAGGCATGCGCCACCGCACCCGGCTTAGATACAATTTTCTTAATATATTATATTATTTCTGAATGAGGGACCTCCTATAAAAATTGTCTAGTAGGGCTGTTCACAGTGGTGCACGCCTGTAATCCCAGCAGTTTTAGAGGCTGAGGCAGGAGGATTGCAAGTTCAAAATCAGCCTCAGCAATTTATTTATTTATTTTTATTCTTATTTTTTGGTACTGAGGATTGAACTCAGGGGTACTCGACCACTGAGCCACATCCCCGCCCTGTTTTGTGTTTTATGTAGACACAGGGTCTCACTGAGATGCATAGTGCCTCACCATTGCTGAGGCTGGCTTTGAACTCACAATTCCCCTGTCTCAGCCTCTCAAAGTGCTGGGATTACAGGAGTGCACCACCGCGCCCAGCTTATTTTGTCTTTCTTAAGGACGCTGAAAACCTGATAAACAGTTGTGAGATTCATGGTCCAGAAGCATAGCCTTACCAAAAGACAGATCAAATCATATGCCTATTGAAGTCTTCTCTCCCCCACCTTACCACCACATTACTGAACACTTATTTATAGAAGTTTCTTTTATCTGGTACATCATATTTGGTTATCAAGAAAAAAATCATAAAGCATATCAAAAGATCAAAAAATAATTTGAAGAGATAGATCGAGCATTAGAACCAGTTATGGCAAGGATGTTGGGATTACCAGACTGGGAAGTTAAAACAACTATGATTAATATGCTAAGGGTTATAAAGGATAAATTAGACTGTGTTCAAGAACAGATGGGCTGACATTAACAGAGGGATGGAAATCCCAAGAAAGAACCTAAAAGAAATGTTATAGATAAACACTGTAACAGAAATGAAGAATGCCTCTGATGGGCTCATTAGTAGACAAGATGCAGCTGAGGGAAGAATTGCTGAGCTTGAGAGTATATCAATAAAAACTCTCAAAATGTAAAAACAAAGAGAACAAAGGCTGAAAACCAAAACAAAAAGGAATATCCAAGAACTGTGGGATAATTGCATAACGTGTAATGTATGCATAATGGGAATAAAAGAAGACCAAGAGAAAGGGACAGATGAAATATTTGAAATAATAATGACTGAGAATTTCCTGAAATTAATTCCAGATGCCAAACCACAGATTAGGGAGCTCAGAGAACACAAAGCAGGATAAATGCCAAAAACAGTACACCTAAGCAGATCATAGTCAAACTAGAAAATTACAGATAAAGAAAAAAATCTTGAAATAATTCAAAGCTTTTTTAAAACACCTTACCTAAGGAGGAATGAAGAAAAATTATATCCCATTTCTCCTTGGAAACTACACAAGCAAGAAGAGAGTAGAGTGAAATATTTAAAGTGTTAAGGGGAAGAAACTCACCAACTTAGGATTCTATGTCCTGCAAACATATCCCTCAAACATGAGGGACATATGAAGATTTTCTTAAATAAATAAAAATTTCAGAATTCATTGCCAGTAGATCTGCCTTAAAAACAATGTTAAAAGAAGTTCTTTAGAGAAAAGCAAAGTATATAGACCAGAAACTCATAAGTAAAGATCATCAACAAAGGAATAATAGGTAGAGCTAAAATAAAACTTTTATTTTTCTTATTCCTAATTGATCTATATATAACACTTTGTTAAAACTAATAGCAACAAGCTGAGTGCAGTGGCACATGCCTGTAATCCCAGCACTTTGGGAGGCTAAAACAGGAGAATCTCGAGTTCAAAGCCAGCCTCAGCAACGGCGAGGCGCTAAGCAACTCAGTGAGACCCTGTCTCTACATAAAACACAAAATAGGGCTGGGGACGTGGCTCAGTGGTCCAGTACCCCTGAGTTCAATCCCCAGTACCAAAAAAACCCTCAAAAAGCCAAAAAGAAACAAACAAACCCCCCCAAAATTAATAGCAACAATGTATTAGATTATATATGTTTATGTGCATATCATGTATATGCTTATGTATGCAAATATACAAATGAAATGAATGGTATTATTCATACAAGAAATGGGAGGGAAGAATTAGGAATATTTTGTTATTATAAGCTACTCATGGGGGCTGGGGTTGTTGTGGCTCAGTGGTATAGCACTCGCCTAGCATGTGTGAGGCACTGGGTTTGATTCTTAGCACCACATATAAATAAATAAATTAAATTAAATTAAAGATAGTGTGTCCATCTACAACTAAAAAAGTTTCAAAAAAAAAAAAAGATATTCATGGTACCTATGGAAAGTGGACTTGAATTAGTTTAGTTGTCAGTGCATTTTACAAAGTCTAGGCCAAGCCTGGTGCAGTAACGCATGCCTGTAATCCCAGCACTTAGGGAGGCTGAGACAGGAGAATCATGAGTTCAAAGCCAGCCTCAGCAACAGTGAGGTGCTAAGCAACTCAGTGAGACCCTGTCTCTAAACAAAACACAAAATAGGGCTGGGGATGTGGCTCAGTGGTCGAGTACCCCTGAGTTCAATCCCCCATACCAAAAAAACAAAACAAAACAAAGTCTAGGCCGATCACTTATTTCCTTACCATACATCAAATAAGTATATCCAAAATAGTGAAAGCAGGTATTTAAAAACACCAAATCTTGTACATCAGTGTTCATAGCAATGCTGGTCACAATGGCCAAATTATGCAAACTCTCATCGTCTAATGAATGTATAAACAAATATGGTATATCTATACAATGGAATAGTATTTGGCCATAACAAGAATTCAGGTTTTCTTTCATATATGGAATCTAGGAAAAAAGTAGAAAATGACATTAAGTTAAAAGGAAGACTATTGGAGAAAATGAAAGGAATTAGGGGACTGAAGGGGAATAATGGAGGGGGAAATGATCAAAGTATATTATATGCATTACAAATATGTCACAATGAAACCTATTATGTTTAATTAATATACACTAATAAAAATAAGACATAACAGCAGTTATTAAACACAGGTAGAAAAGGTTCCAATACGATAAAATAAATAAAAGATTGTAGTCGTAATGTATGATGTACCATAGGCAAGCCTCAAAATCACATGCTAAGTAAAAAAAGCAGACACAAATGCCACATATTGTGTAATTTCATTTAAAAGAAATATCCAGAGTCAATGAATGCACAGAGACAGAGAGCAGATTAGTGGTTGCCAAGGACCAGGGGAGCAGAGAGGGGAGAAATGAGAGTAATTGTTTAGTGGGTACAGAGTTTCTTTTGGAGTTATGAAAATATTTTGGAACTAGACCAAGGTGCTGTTTGCATAAAATTGTGAAAATGCTAACTGCCTCTGAATTGTATACTTTCAAAAGATTAATTGTATATTATGTGCATTTTTCAATAAAGTTTTTGATGAAAAATAATGTATTGTAAACCACATGGGAAAAACCTAACTCCTGATTCTGTTATTACCACATCTGTAGTTTTCACAGTCTTTTACAAAACTCTGGTTAATTGCAAATCCAAATACATTCTTCCATTTGCTCAGGTCAAAAATATTGCAGTCATCCTTGACTCTTACATTCCATACCTAATCCATGAGCAAATATCAAGGAAATTCCATTTCTAAATACATTGAGAATGTGACAATCTGTCACCATTGCCGCGGTCAATGTTCTTGTCTAAAGTACTATAATCTTTTTGCTAATTTGCACAACTGAAGCCTAACTGGCTTCAATCTTTCCATTTCTTCAGTCTTCAGTACAGCAGCCATAGTGATCCCATTACAACATGTTACAGAATATAACTCTTCTATTTGAGTAATTTCCACGTCTTCAATAATTTTCCACATCTTTCAGAGTAAAAGTCAGTGTCCTTACAGCAACCTGCAAGGCTCTACATGGTCTGAAATACCCCAAAATATCTGAATTCATCTCTTCCTTTCCCCTTCATTCGCATTGCTTCATCTACACCACCTTTCTTGCTGCTGGTAGAACTACCAGATAGAGTTTATCTTCATAGAAACTGCAGTTGATTTCCCTTCACCTAAAATATCCAACACAACCATTACCATCATGGCCACCATGCTCTGATATTCAAATAACTCTCTACTTTAACTCCGTCAGTGATTTACTCAAATATCACACTGCCAGACCACTTCTCACAACTGTATCTCACATTGTAACCCCCAGAATTTTCCCAACCTGCTTCTATGCTTTATTTTTCTTCTTGGTATATATTACCATGAGCATATTATTGATTTATATTTTTGTCTATCTTCTTCAAGCTCTACAAAGTCGAGTACTTTTACTTATGTCATTCATTACTATATTCTCAGCCTCTAAAACAGTTCTTGGCATACTATAGAAGGTCAGTAAACATTTGTTAAATGGAACTGGATAAATGATATCCTAATGGTCATTTCTCTGCAAAATATGGTCCTATAATTCCTTATTTGCTGCAGGATCTCCTTGCAGGAAGCTCATCTGCCAATTCATTGCTAAGCTTGATTTTCTCAACTGAGGAATAGTTGTGTTTTCACCTATCCTAGGAAAGACAAGAACACCACCCCACAGAAACCTCAATGGTATTTATAATTCTATGGTGAACACCTCCAAACAAAAGGAGTTTTGAGTAGGAATTTTGCCTTATCATAAATGACTCAGGGAGACCCATAAGATCGAGTCCAGTGGTTTAGAGAGAAAAAATAACGAAGAGCACTATCAGAGGAAAATATAGGCCTGCTAGAAGGTAGATATCATCTATTTTGTCTGTGTGTGTGTGTGTGTGTGTCTTGAGGAATAGGTGCAAAAATAGATGAAAAATAATTTCTATAGGAAAAGTATGATCTACATTTACAGGTTATAGCTGAAATCTCTAACTTACAAATATATTCACAATGCCAAATTTCAGAGCAAACACAGAATACAGATAAAGGAACGGGAAGAAAGGTCATGTTTGGACAGAGCAGGGAGTGACTGGAGAGGCAGAGATGTGTTTAATTCAAGTTAAGTCTAATTCCTTTGTGGTTTGAAAACAGCAGGAAACTTAGGCCACAGCCTAAAATATCTGTTTGTCTTGAAACTGAGGAAAACTCTAAATAAGTCTCTAGCTTCACTTGCTTTTAGTTACTTGCTTTTTGTTGACTTTAAAAATCACTAATTTTGAAGGTTTTGCAGTTGAACAATATGTTATTTGTCTCCCACTAGCTTTGCTGTAGATAACACCTCTGCTGTGTGGGTTATGATGATAATAGTTGCCTAGGTTACTTTTCAAGGACTTGAAGATCACGTTTGTCAAAAGAACTGACTCTTCACTTGGGTCTGGGAAAGTGTCTGATGGGTGACCTTTTGACATGAAGAAGCTGAAAACTTTACCCTCAAATCATACTGACACTATCATTTTCCAAATTTTATCTTCCATAAAGACCAATGAAGTTTTATTCTTCATGTGCAGACCCCTGATTACCTCCCCTTCAATCACCTTTTCCCATCTCATAAATCACCCTGCTTCTCAAACCCTATCCCTGGGGAGGTGGATTTGAGCCTTGAGGCTTCCCCTCCGTGCTCAGCCACCTTGTGAATAACCTCTTTCTCTTTTGCAAAACTTATTGTCTCAGTGATTGGTACACTGTGTGGCAGGAAAAACAGGGCTGGTTTTGGTAAAAAGCTTACCCCTTAGACTATCATAAATAATATGCAATTGGTTTAAGTGATCACTCTCTTTTGGGATTCAGGACGGAATCTATTTCCCTCCAGAGTTACCTCAAAACATCAAAGATTCACAGATTTCAGAGATGTCCTTTCCCAATTAAAAAAAATAGTTGCATCTTCTTTCAAAAAAGCTGCTAAGCAGAGTTAGATCTAAATAAATTATAAACATGATTTAAATTATAATGAAAATGTAACATAATTATTGTAAGAAAAACTATGTGATGATTTTTAAATTTTTAAATAATAAAAACCCTCACACTCTCACACATATTCTTTCTGTGATCTGGGTCCAAATTAACTCCCAGTCTCATAGAATTCTTCTTCCTTACACCCACTACATCTACTTGTGTTCCAGTCAGACTGAATCACTGAGCTAATCTGCTTAGGAAAAAGTTATTGAGTGTGCACACATGTGCAAATATGTCATAACTCTCGTGATGAACATTTCTATTGGGACTTAGAAAGTGCATCTGTGAAATAGTTTCTATTCTAGCTTGTATCTTAAATTTCATTTATTATGTTTTTGTCATGACTCAGATAAAGTTTCATTTTTCCTGGTAGCTAGCCTATCACAGTTCTTCTCCTTGACCTGTCATCACAAGAAATAAAGACAAGGGGCTGGAATTGTAGCTCAGTGGTAGAGCACTTGCCTTGCATGTGCAAGGCACTGGGTTTGTTTCTTAGTACCACATAAAAAAAGTAAATATAATAAATATATAAAAAAAGAAATAAAGACAATATAGAGATATTTTTTTGTCCCCTGTTCTTGGCCTCTACTCACCAAGTTTCCTGCCTGAGCTGAGTGACCCATTGGACATGATCAGAAAAAATACTTATCACACATGGATTACAGAAACTTTTTATAGTGGTGAGGCCCTTTTCCCTCCCCTTTGCCTATAGAGACTCAGGTAAGAAAACAGGAGTCCTGCAATAAAGGGGGCACTGAAATCAGAAAATGAGTAGAGGAAGGGGATCAAGGAGAGTGTGGAGAGCAAAAGGGGAGGAAATGGGGAATTAAATTGACCAAATTTTGTTATGTGCAGTATGAATATCACAATGAATTCCACTATAATTATAATCCAATAATAAAATTATTTTAAAAGGCAAATTTTAATATTAATAGCTGTAAATCTGTCAATACATTGTAATGTATTTGTCAAAATTAATTTTTGAAGAATCCAAATACTGATAAAATCTTAAAAATCTAATAATACTACGCTTGGTTACAGTATTGTGTTGACAAAATCAATTCAGGAAAAATAGAATGTGTGGATATATCAATGAGTATGGGGAACTCTGTTGATCTGCTCCCCAGTGAAAATGGCGACAATTATTTTTTATTTTATTTTTTAAATACTTTTTTAGTTGTAGATGGCCACAATATCTTTATTTGATTTATTTTTATGTGGTGCTCAGGATCGAACCCAGTGCCTTATGCATGCAAGGCAAGTGTTCTAACACTGAGCCACAACCTCATCCTGGTGACAATTATTTTTTAAAATCAAATCATTGAATCATCTGGAAATGTTTCTAAGGGAAACAAACGAAGATAAATCTATTCAAGAAAATCTATAAAAATTCGGAAAGCAAGTTAGTCTCATGAAAATAGAAGTGAGAACAATGGAGTTGAGGAAGGAGGGGAGGGGGGAGGGAGAATGGATGGGAAGGGGGAACAGTAGAATGAAATTAATCTATGTCATGGGCATGTATGAACCTCTCACAATGAATTCCACTTTTAAGCATGACTATAATGTACCAATTTTAAAAATCAATAAAAAATAAAGCTCTAACTCTGTGGTTTGTGAACCAGGATTGATCCCTACCTCCCCCTTTCCAGTTCATCAAGATGGTGACTCTATTCTATTGCTGTAGCCCAAAACAAAGGGCTCTTCCTCCTTCCAGCTTCCAGTTAGAAGTGTTTCTTCCCAGGAAAACTTCAGCATTCTCATCCTGCCCACAGATGCCTCTTGCTGAGGCTAACACTGTAGAAAATGCAATTGTCCAGTGGCAACTTGAGCAGTGGGGACTTTCTTCTTCCATATAATTCCTACTTGTGGATTGGAGGCTTTACCTGGGGACCGGATAGCTCTTCCTACCATTCATGAGGTGGTGGTTTCAGGGCAGGAAAGGCAAGCTGAGAAGATCCCAGGCTTTTGAGTCCTTACCTCTTCATTAAGAACTTTAACATAAAACTGGGCATGGTGGCACATGCCTGTAATCCCAACAGCTCGGGAGACTGATGCAGGAGGATTATAGGTTCAAAGCCAGCTTCAGAAATTTAGGAAGGCCCTAAGCAACTTAGCAAGATCCTCCCTCTCTCTCAATACAACAACAACAACAATAACAACAACAAAAAACTCCCATAAAACAAAAAATCAGGGCTGGGATTGTGGCTCAGTGGTAGAGCACTTGCCTAGCATGTGTGAGGCACTGGGTTCGATTCTCAGCACTGCATATAAATATGAATAAAATAAAGGTCCATCACCAACTTAAAAAATTTTAAAAAACAAAAAAATCAAAAAACAAAAACAAACAAACAAAAGAACTGAGGATGTGCCTCAGTGATAAAGTGCCCTAGATTTAATGCCCAGTACCAAAAATTTTTTAAAAATTGAAAAAGAGAACTTCAACATAAAAAAATAACTCAGCTATTAGTTGAACAGGGTGGCACACATCTGTAATTCTAGTTCCTGAGGAAGCTGAGGCAGGAGGATTGCCAAGTTTGAAGCAAGCCTCAGCAACTGAGTGAAACCTTGTTTCAAAATAAAATTAGAAGGGCTGGGGATGTAGCTCATTGACAAAGTGCCTCTGGGTTCAATATCCCCAGTACAAAAACAAACATACAACAAAAATTACCCAGTTCTTAGTGGAAGCTCTCAATGAGAAGTTTACATAGTCTCCATTGCCTAGCTCCAGAACCTAGCTCAGAAACTGTTTGGGTGGAGAAACATGTTATAAAACAGGTAATTCGTAAACTCTTCCCAGGAGAACTGACTTTATTTGCAGCAGAATGTAGAGGTGGTTAAGCCCAAAGGTACTCACAAGATCAGGGGAAATTGTGGTAAAAGGCAATTGGGATGATAGTCATGGATCTAATGTAGAAGTAGTTCAGAGGCCACCTGGTTCCCTGGAAAGAGCAATAAAAAGAGGGGGGAGGAGGGAGTGGGAAGAGCCTTTTTGGAGTCAGAGCAAATCCTACTGACCTCAAACTATTCCATTGAAGGAGGTTACAACTTGATTGGCTGTGTTTATACAGGCATTATTGAAAACAGTTTTGCAATATGCTGGCAATTAGTTAAGTTTAAAAGTTGAGTTTGCTCAGGGAAAGAGTGCTGCCTGACTTACTGTCATTCAATTATTATGGGCATAATCAAAGCTTTGCCTCTCTTTTCCGGAGGAACAACATCAGAGGCTAAACACTGTGTACCTGAGGGAAACAGATTGCACAAAAATAATCCAGCCAGTTACTTAATGTAGCTCAAAAGTTCCCAAATAGTTTTAACCTAAAGAGACATACACCAAGGTCAATTATAATGAAAACTGGCAAAAGTCAAAGGCAAATAGAATTTAGAAAGCAACAAGAAAAAAGTAATTCACTAACTACAAAGAAATTTCCTTAATACTATCAGCCAATTTCTCAGAAGAAAAATTTAAAGCCAGAGCTGGGTGCGGTGGCTCAAGCCTGTAATCCCAGCACTTTGGTAAGCTGAGGCAGGAGAATCGCGAGTTCAAAGCCACCCTCAGCAATGGTGAGGCGCTAAGCAACTCAGTGAGACCCTGTCTCTACATAAAACACAAAATAGGGCTGGGGATGTGGCTCAGTGGTCGAGTGCCCCTGAGTTCAATCCCCAGTACCAAAGGAAAAAAAAAACCCAAATTTTAAAGCCAGGAGAGAGTGAGATGATGTATTGAAAATGGTGAAAGGAAAAAAAAAATGTGCCAACCAAGTATACTCTGCCTGGAAATTCTATAAATATACATGCATGGTAAAGACTCTCCCAGACAAAAATTGAGGAAGTTCATTAACACTAGATGTGCCTTACAAGAAGTGCAAACAGGAGATTTTCTCAGTTGAAATGAAAAGATGCTAAACAACAGCAGAAAAGTACATGAAAGTATAAAACTCAAGTGGTAAAGGTAAATATACGGATAATAGAGAATAATGTAATACCAGAATGATGGTGTTTACATAAGTTTTAATCCTAGTATAAAAGTTAAAAGATGAAAGTATTAGCAATAACTATAACAACAAAATTTGCTTAATAGATATACAATAAGAAGCAAATTCTGACATAAACAACATAAAATTCGTGGGACAGAAGTAAGAGTAAAATTGGTTAGTGGATACACAATATGAAGTATAATGTGCAGAGTTTTTATTTGGGATTGAAGTTAAGTATTTATCGGTCCAAAACAGACTGTTGTAACTATCAGACAACAAGCAAGCCTCATGGTAATCACAAAAATGTAACATGCAGCAGATATAGAAAAGATAAAAAGAATGTGAGTACATTATTACAAAATATCAAATCACAAAGGGAGAGAGAGGGAGAGAGAGAGAGAGAGAGAGAGAGAGAGAGAGAGAGAATCAAAAGAAATACAACATAGGGGCTGGGATTGTGGCTTAGCGGTAAAGCGCTTGCCTCACATGCATGAGGCACTGGGTTCGATCCTAGCACCACATTAAAAAAAATAAATAAAATAAAGATATTATTAAAAAAAAGAAATACAACATAGAAAACAATTTAAAAATGGCAACAATTAGTCAATTTCTAACAGTAATCACTTTAAATGTAGGGTAGTAAACTATTAGCCAAAAATAAAAATATACAGTGAGACAGAGAAAGATGGCAGCTGAATAAGATCTTCTGGTAATCATCTCCCCACAGACACAATAATTTGAATAGCTGTTCTTGCACCAAACTATGTAAGTGCTAAGGAAGCCCGGTACTCCCCTAGTTCCACATTGAACAAGACACTAATAGTGAATTTGGGACAAACCTGGGCTTGGATTGCCCTCTAGTGCTTAAATAGTGGCAGCACACCAAAAGCAGACTAGGGGCAAACCATGACTTAGTGTGCCTTCTACTGCTGAAATAATGGAAGTGATTACAGGGAACGAGCAATTTGCTTAGAATTTCTGAAAAAACAGGCAAAAACAAAGGCAGATTAGGAATACTGGAATAAATACTTAATCTTTAAATGCCCATAAAATATCACATATCAACAAGAATTGAGAACTTTGAGGAAAATTTATCTTACCTAACAGTGAAAATTGAATGCCAGAAACTGAACAGATAGTAACCAGTATGGGAGAATGATCAGAGAGGGAATTTAAAACAGCAGTTTCAAGGAAAACCAATGAGCTTGAAGAAAACACAGAGAAACAATTCAATACTCTAAAGAGAAGCTTAGCAGAGAAATGAAAGCAGTTTTTAAAAATCAAACAGAAATCCCTGAGCCAAAAATTATACTACATGAAAGTAAAAAGGTGATAGAAGGCATCAAGAATTGGATAAAGAGAATATAGAATTACTGAGTTTAAAGAAAGGCTATGTAAAAGTAAACACCTGGAGAAGAAAAAAGAATAAAGAATAAAAAGGAATAAAGAAAAAATACAAGAAATTTGGGCCAGTATTAAAAGAACAAATATCCAGGTTATTGGAGTTCAAAAGGGACTTGAGGATGCATAAGAGGAAGAAAGCTTATTCAAAGAAATGATAACAGAAATCTCAAAGGTGAAAGAAAAAGAGGAATATTCTCAAGGCTGTAAGAGAAAAGAAACAAATAATACACAAGTATATTCTAAGTTCTGGGACAGAGGCTTCTCAGCAGAAACCTTAAAGGCCAGGAGAAAGCAGCATGAAATTTTCACTGGAAAAAATTGCTAACCAAGAGTATTGCATCCATGGGGCTGGGGTTGTGGCTCAGTGGTAGAGCATTTGCTTAGCATGTGTGAGGCACTGAGTTTGATCCTGAGCACCACATAAAAATAAATAAATAAGGGGCTGGGATTGTAGCCCAGCGGTAGAGCGCTTGCCTCGCATGTGTGAGGCCCTGGGTTCGATCCTCAGCACCACATACAAAGCAATAAAATAAAGACATTGTGTCCATCAACAACTAAAAAAATATTTTAAAAAAATATATAAAAAGATAATATTGTATCCACCAAAGTTTTATTTTAGAAATGAAGGAGGGAAAAAGACATTACCATGGCTGGGGATATAGCTCAGTTGGTAGAATACTTGCCTCACATGCACAAGGCCCGGGGTTCAATCCTCAGCAACACACACACACAAGACATTACCAGATGAAAAAAAGCTGAAATAATATACCCTCACCAGATCTTTCTTACAAGAAATGTTAAAGGGATTTTTAAAAATGGACACAAAGAAGCTGGGCATGGTGGCTCACGCCTGTAATCCCAGCACTTAGGGAGTGAGCTGAGACAGGAGAATCGTGAGTTCAAAGCCAGCCTCAGCACCTGCAAGGCACTAAGCGACTCAGTGAGACCCTGTCTCTACATAAAACACAAAATAGGGCTGGGGATGTGGCTCAGTGGTCGAGTACCCCTGAGTTCAATCCCCAGTACCAAAAAAAAATGGACACAAAGAGATTTTAATAAGTAAAAAGAAAACATCAGAATGTATAAAAATCACTGGTTAGAGTAACCACACAGACTCATTCAAGATGTTCTAATGTTGTAAACATGGAAGATGAATAATTCATATTTTAGATGTGAAGACTATAAAACAAAACGATTAAATTAATAATTACAGTCCTTTATTAAGAGATAGTCAATACAGAAAGAAGTAAAATGGAATATCAAAGATTCCCCAAAACGTTGGGAGGAATGCAAGTGGAAATTATTAGTGTATTTTCTCTCTTTGTTTCTGTTCTTATCTTTACAATTGTGTCAAGTTGCTATTACTTCAAAATAGCTTTTTATAATCAAAATATATTTTTGTGAGCCTTATGGTAGCCACAAGGGAAAAATTACAATAGATAAATCAAAAATAGCAAGGAAGGAATCAAAACACACTATTGGAGTAAATCACTTGAGGAAGAGTTCAAGAGAGGGAGAAAAGAAGTTTCTACAATAAAACTAGAAAGTAGCTGAAGGAAGACCTGACTTATTGATAATTACCTTGAATGTAAATGGATTAAATTCTCCAATTAAAAGTCAAAGAGACTGGACTGGGATTGTGGCTCAGTGGCAGAGTGCTTGCCTCACACCTGTGAGGCACTGGGTTCAATCCGCGGCACCACATAAAAATAAATAAACAAAATAAAGATATTTTGTCCATCTATAACTAAAAAAATTTTTAAAAAAAGTCAAAGAGTGATTGAAGGGCTAAAAGCAAAACCCACTAATATGTTGCTTATAAGAAACTCACTTGATCTCTATGGACATGAATAGACTGAAAGTGAAGAGATGGAATAAGATATTTTGTGTAAATGGAATCCAAAAGAAAGCAGGAGTAACCATACTTATACCGCATAAAATACACTTTAAATCAAAAGCAGTAAGAAGAGATATGGAAGGTCATTATATAATGAGAGAGGAGTCTATTCAGCAAGAGGAAGTAATAATCCTAAATAATTATGAATCTAGTATTTGGAGAACTCAAATATATAAAACAAATATTAATAGACCTAAAGAGAGAAATAAACTTTATCATCCCACTTTCAGCAGTGGACAGATAATCCAGATATAAAAGCAACAAAAAACAGCAGAGTTAAATTGTACCCTAGACCAGATGGGCCTAAAAGACATCTGTAGAACATTCCATCCAACAGCTGACACATACACTTTCTTCTCATCAGCAGATGGAATATTCTCCAGGATAGATCATATATTAGGCCACAAAACAAGTCTCAACACATATTTAAATAACTGAAATAATACAAGTATATTTTCTGACCAAAATGTGATAAAACTAGAAATCAGTAATAATGAAAAGCTTGGAAACTAAAATACATGGAAATATTAAATTTACTTTTGAACAACCAATGGATTAAGGAAGAAATCAAGAAGGATATTTAGAAACTTCTTAAAAGAAATGAAAATGGAGATACAACATACCAAAACGTTTGAGATATAGTACAAGCAGTACTAAGATGGAAGTTTACAGAAATTCATCCCTACATCAACAAAACAAAACAAAAACTCCCCCCAAAATACACTATGGGTGTAGCTCAGTGAAAGAGCACTTGCTTAGCATGCATGGGGTCCTGGATTGAAAAAGAGAAGAGTCAGAATGATCACCAAGAAACAGCCTATTGTTGCATCTCAAAGAACTAGAAAAATAAAAACTACATCCAAACTTACTAGGAGAAAAGAAATAATAAAAATGAGAGCAGAAACAAATGAAATAGAAACTTTTAAAAAACATTAATGAAATGGATAATTAGTATAATGTAGAGAATATAATAAAGATTAAATTGTAAATTAATGAAATAGAGAATAGAAAACCATTCAAGAAAATCAAAGAAACCAAAACCAACTTCTTTGAAAAGATCAACAAAAATGATAAACTTTCATCGGTATTGACCAAGGAAAAAGGGGAAGAAGACACAAATTACTAGAATTAGAAATAAAACAGGAATATTACTAATGACCTTACAGAAATACAGATGACCATAAAGAAACATAAAATAGCGGCTGGGGTTGTGGCTCAGTGGTAGAGCGCTTCCCTGGCATGTGTGAGGCACTGGGTTCGATCCTGGGCACCACATAAAAATAAATAAAAATAAAGATATTGTGTCCATCTACAACTAAAAAAATATTTTAAAAAGAATTGGGAAAATGACATGAATAGACATTTTTTTCAAAGAAGATATGAATATTGGCAACAGATCTATGAAAAGGTGCTCAACATCACCAATTATCAGAGAAGTAAAAATTAAAACTACAAAGAAGGAAGCATCATAATACCTGATCTGATATTATACTACAGAGCTGTAATAAGAAAAAAAGCATGGCATTGGCATCAAAACAGACATGAAGATCAATGGAACAGAAGAGTAGATTCAGACAAAAATCCACATATCTGTAGCCCTTTGATATTTGACCAAGGTGCCAAAGATATATTTTGGAGAAAATATGGCTTTTTAACAAATGGTGCTGGGAAAACTGGATAGCTATATGTAGGAAAATGAAACAAGACCCCTATCTCTCATGCTGCAAATTGAAGTGGATCAAAGACTGAGGAATTAGACCAGAAAATTTACAATTGCCAGAAGAAAACAAAGGCTCAACACTTCATCAATAGGTACTGGCACTAATTTCCTTAACTAGACCCCTAAAGTGCAAGAAATTAAAACAATACTACTGTAGCTCAGTGGTAGAGCGCTTGCCTACCATGCACTGGGTTCGATCCTCAGCACCACATATAAGTAATAAATGAATAAAATAAAGATCCATCAACAACTAAAAAATATTCTAAAAAACAATAATCAACAACTGGGATGCTATAAAACTAAAAACACTTCTGCATAGCGAAGGAAATGATTAAAAGCATGAAGAGGGAGCTTATAGAGAATCTTGGTCAGCTACTCCACTGATATCCAGAATATACAGAGAACTCAAAAAAACTTAACACCAAAACAAAAACAAACAATCCAGCCAATAAATGGGCAAAAGAACTAAACAGAAATTTCTCAAATAAACAAACATAAATAGCTAACAAATATATGAAAAAATGTTCAACATCTCTAGCAATCAGGGAAATGCAAGTCAAAACTACACTAAGATTTCATCTCACTTTTCAGAATGGCGATGATCAAGAATATGAACAATAATTAATACTGGTGAGGATGTGAAGAAAAAGGTACACTTGTACATTTTTAGTGGGACTGCAGAACAGCACAATCATCCTGGAAAGCAGTATGGAGATTCCTCAAAAAACCTAGGGATGGAACCACCATATGACCCAGTGATCCCACTCTTGGATATTTGCCCCAAGGATCTAAAATTGACATGCTACAGCAATACACCCACATCAATGTTTATATCAGCACAATTCACAATAGCTAAATTATGGAATCAACACAGATGCCCATCAATAGATGAATGGATTAGGAAATTACATGATATATATAACAGATTTCTACCCAGCCATGTAAAAGAATGGAATTATAGCATTTGCCAATAAATAGATGGAAATGGACAATATCATGCTAAGTGAAATAAGCCAAACTCAGAAACTAAAGGTCAAATGTTTTCTCTCATTTGCAAAAGCTAAAGAAAGAAAGGAAATGGAGGGAAGCATAGGATAACATGAAGAACCAATAAAATATAAATTAATAGATGAGGGAAAGGAAGTCTAGTAGAGGAAGGAGAATGGAAGAGGGGAGGGAGGATGGGAGGGAAAAGGGGGGGATCATGAACTGAAATTGATATACATACATATATGAGTTTGTTGGGATGAACCCAACTAATATGTATAACTATAAATCTCTAATAAAACTACAATGAAATATTTTCTCATACTCAGTAGGATGACTATCATAAAAAAGTCAAGAGATAACAAATATTGGCAAAGATGTGAAGAAAAGGGAACAATTATTAAAGATTGGTGAAAAGCTCCTCAAAGAATTAAAAATAGAGCTACTAAATGATCCAACAATCTCACTTCTCACAATGTATCCAAAAGCATTAAAATTAGAATCTTAGCTGGGCATTGTGGTGCATGCCTGTAATTCCAGTGGCTCGGGAGGCATAGGTAGGAGGATTGCGAGTTCAAAGCCAACCTTAGCAAAAGTGAGGTGCTAAGCAACTCAGTGAGACCCTGTCTCTAAATAAAACACAAAATAGGGATGGGGATGTGGCTCAGTGGTCGAGGGCCCCTGAGTTCAATCCTAGTTTACCTCCCCAAAATTAGGATGTTAGAGAAAGAGCTGCAATTTCAAGTTCTTTGTAGCATTATTCATAAAAGCCATGGTATGGAAACAACCTGGATATCTATTGATAGATCACTGAATAAAAGAAAATGTCACTCATACACACACAATATAATTTACTCAGTTTTAAAAAAAAGGTAATCCTGCCACATGTGGATGAACCCAGAAGACAATAAGCCAAGTGAAATAATGTAGATAGAGAGGTCAAATTCTGCATGATTCTATCTATATGAAGTTTCTAAAATAGTCAACCTTATAGAAGTGAATACTAAAATGGCGGTTTTAGGGCTGGGATAAAGTAGAAATGTGGAGTTATATTCAATGAGTTTGAAGTTTCAGTTGTCTGAGATGAATACATTTAAGAGATCTACTGTATAAGATATTGCCTGTGTTAGTCAGCTTTCAATTACTATGACAAAAATACTTGAGATAATCAGCTTACAAAGAGGAAATGTTTATTTTGACACACAGTTTTGGAGGTGTCAGTCCATAATCAGTTGCACTTGTTGCTTTTGGGCCTGTGGCAAGGCAGCACACAATGGCAAGGAACCTATGGTTGAGGAAGTTGCTCACCTTACAGTGGCTGAGAAGCAGAGAGAAAGGAAGAGGAAAGGCCAGGGTCCCAACCTCTCCTTCAAAGGCACCACCCATTCATTTTTCTTTCACCAGGCCCCACATCTTTTGGGAGGAGAGTACTAGGGACTGAACTCAGGGGCTCTCGACCACTGAGCCACATCTCAGCCCTAGTTTGTATTTTATTTAGAGACAGAGTCTCACTGAGTTGCTTAGCACCTCACTTTTGCTAAGGCTGGCTTTGAATTCATAATCCTCCTGCCTAAGCCTCCTGAGCTGCTGGGATTACAGGTGTGCACCACCTTGTCCAGCACAGGCCCCACATCTTTTTTTTTAATATTTATTTTTTAGTTGTAGGTGGACAGAATATCTTTATTTTATTTTTTATGTGGTGCTGAGGATCGAACCCAGTGCCTCACGTGTGCTAGGCGAGCACACTACCACTGCGCCATAATCCCAGCCCAGGCCCCACATCTTAATGGTTTCACCACTTCCCAATGGCCCAAGAACCTGGGGACCAAGCCTTTAACACATAGGCCTTTTAGGGAAATTCAAGATCCAAACTATAGCCATGTCTGTAGTTAATAATACTGTATTATGCACTTAAAAATTGTTAAGATGTTAGATCTCATGTTAAGTATTTTTCCCATAGAAAAAGAGGGGACAAAAGAAAACCTAGGGCTGGGCAGGGTGGTCCAGGCATGTTGGCACATAAATTAACCATCAAAAGGGAGTAATAGCCAGGCACAGTGGTGCACTCATCAAATGTTCAAACTCATCAAATTGTATGTTAAATATTTGTAATTTATTTGTGTATTAAAAAATTACCTAGGCTGGGGTTGTGGCTCAGTGGTAGAGCCCTTGCCTAGCATGTATGAGGCACTGGGTTCAATTCCCAGCACCGCATATAAATAAAATAAGTAGATAAAGGTCCATCAACAGCTAAAAAATATTTTTTAAAAAATTACCACACAACACAGTAATCAAGATAGTGTGGTATTAGTGTAAATACTGACATACATAACAGTGGAATAGAATTAAACCTCTTTATGAACAAAATGATTTCATTATTGCATTTCTAGTCATTGAAAACACATTTCTTATTTATATTCTTGATGACTGTTATTCTAATGAATGAGATGGAATCTCAATGTAGTTTTCATTTGCATTTCCTTGACTGCTAGGGTTATTTAACATTTTATGTATATTTGTTAGCCATCTATATTTCTTCTTTTGAGAAACATCTGTTCTTTTGACATATACTGATTGGGTTGTTTGTTTTTATGGTGTTAAGTTTTTTGAGTGCCTTATGAATTCTGGACATAAGGAAAGCAATAGACTTTCTTCAAAAGGCTAGGAATGGACCATCAGATGACGCAGCTATCTGCTTCCTTGGTATTTATACAAAAGAACTAAAATCAACAATGATACAGGCACATAAATGTCTATAGTGGCACAATTCACAATATTCAAGTTAGGGAACCAGCCCAGGTGCCCATTAACAGATGAATGAATAAAGAAAATGTCACACACACACACACACACACACACACACACACACACACACTAAATAAGCCATAAAGAAGTATGAAATTATGGCAGCAGCTGGTAAATGAATGGATATGGAGAACATCATGCTAAGTGAAATAAGCCAGACTCAGAAAGTCAAGGGTTGATTGAATGTTTTCCTGTCATATACAGAAGCTACAGAAAACTAAGGAAAAAAAGGGGAGAGAGGTGTTCCATGAAAATAGAAGAGAGATTAGTGAAGCAGAGGATGGGGATTGAGGAGAGGGACAAGAAAAGGGAGGAACTGCATAATGAAATTGACCAAATGATGCTAGGTACATATATGAATATACCAAAGTGAATTCTGCAATTATATGCTTCATAATCTTCATGAAAGGTACACTGATAGCCTACACCACTATGGATGGCCAAATTGAGAATGAATGATTGCCAAAGCAGAAATATCCAAGGAAGACTATAAGGTACTATTATAAGGTACCAATTAGAAAAAATAAATAAACAGAAGGAATACCAGTGGAGTAGAGGAAGGAGAATAGAGGGAGGGAAGAGGGGAGGGAAAGAGGAAGTACTGGAGACTGAAATGGAGCAAATTATATTAATTGCAATTATGATTATGCCAAAATGAACCCCAATATTATGTATAGCTAAAATGCACTAATAAAATCACATAAAAATAGTTGTACATAACACCTACATCTTCCAACTCCTGTATCAATCAGAGTGATTGGAAACAACAGAAAAATATTCTAGATCACTCAACTAAAACAGAATCTGATGCAAAGATACCAAGTTGTTCATGGAGTCATCAGGGACCTTGAATTAAAAAGCAAGAAGGATCTATGCAAGGATGTGAGAGGTAAGATTCACACCTGAGAAACAGTTTAGTTTATAACAGTGTTAACTCTGGCTACCTGGTGCTACTGAAATTTGATATATGATTCCGTTTCTGAATCCTTTGTGTTAACAAATGTAAACAATTTCTAAATTGTACCTAGGTCTTCAAAATCCTTAGTGAGTGTATTCAGTGTGACAATCTATACCAGCCTCCAAAGGCTGGGAGTGAGAATGCCTAGCCTAAGTGGGTTTCTGTTGTGGGAGATGAGGGTAATGTCTCTCAGTATTATTTAGACAAAAGGTGAAACACTCTAAATGAAAGTGCTTCAGATGCTGAGAAGACTGAAAATAAGAGAATGAATGGAAATGGCCACAGCATTTGGAAATTTGTTTCTCTAACTCTGATCACTACTTTGGGTTCAGACTTAGCACCTCAAAGTTAGCATGACTAAAGTTGAACTCATGATCCTCACCTAAGCAAAGCAAAATATGTAACATTTTGTCAGTCTTCCTGTCAGTAAAGCTACCACCCATCAACCCTGATCTAAAGCCCTGACAACGCCCTTATTTTACTTCTTTTACCTTTAAATCTTACATTAAATAAATCAGCATATCCTGATTACAATTATGAGTTGTAATCCATCCAGATCCTATTTCCACCATTCTCCATCTCCATGAATCCCCTAGTTTATGCTGCCATGATTGTTCAAGTAGTCAGCATAAATGAGGAAATGATTAGCCTCCTAACTGGACTCCCTTGCTCTATTTTTTTTCAATGCTTTTCACAATACAAAGTGACAATTTAAATCAAGAGTCATATAATTGAGTTGCCTGAGTTCCACAATTGACTTCCTATTTTAATTAGAATACAATCTAGGGCTGGGGTTGTGGCTCACTGGTAGAGGGCTCGCCTAGCACGCGTGAGGCACTGGGTTTGATCCTCAGCACCACATAAAAATAAAATAGAGATATTCTGTCCACCTACAACTAAAAAACAAATATTTTTAAAAAAGAATACAATCTAAATTCCTTGACATGGATAACAGGACCATAAATGATCTGTCTCCTACTCAGTCTCTGATCTTACGTCATGGTTCTTCCATCTCCCCAAATTGAACCCACTACTACTGACTGCTTTACCAATTCTGCAGTCACTCTGGCACAGTTTTGGGTCCCTGGAGTTAGGCAAACCCTTTATCAGTTGGTTTCTACTGAATGCTTATCAATGTTATACCATTGTAAAGCCAAAAAATCATAAATGGAACAACCCAAAGTCATAGATTATTAATAGTGCATAAGATAAGTGTCTGGTTTCATTCTTTGGCATATAGATATCCATTTACCTCAAAAACATTCATTGAAGAGACTATATTTTACCCACTGTGTTTTCTTGGTGGCCTTGTCAAATAGTTGACCATATATTCTTGGGCATATTTCTAGGTCTCCAATGTGTCTCAAGTGCACATGGAATATTTCCAATAAGAGATCACAAACAGCTACATGGGAGGCTTGCTCTTATTCCAGTACTGTTTTGTCGACTATAACTGTGAAATAATTTAAAATCAGGAAATATGATGCTGCCAACTTTGTTTTTTCTATCTAAAAATTACTATGTCTGTTTATAGTCTTTATGGTTCAATAAGAATTTTAGAATTTTATTCTATATCTGTAAAATGTACAATTGGAATTTTGATAGAGATAGCATTGAATCTGTAGATTGCTTTGGATAATATGGAAACTTAAAATTTACTTCTTCTAATCTATGATCACAGATCATTTTCCCATTTATTTGTGTGTTCTCCAATTTCTTTCATTCATGTTTTGTATTTTTTTGTGTACAGCTTTTTACTTACTTGGTTAAATTTATTCCTAAATTTTTTATTATTTGATGCTATTTTAAATAGGAAAGTTTTCTTGATTTCTGTTTTGGAGAGATCTCTATTGTATAAAGAAATAAAACTGATTTTTGTATATTGATTTTCCATCCTGATACTTTACTTTGTTTACTACTTCCTTTTTAATTGACTTTTGATTTCCTCTGTGACACAGTGGCTATTCAAGAGTGTCTTATTTAGTTTCAATGTATTTGTGGATTTTCCCATTTTCTTACTGCTTAAATTTTTAAATTTCATTCCATGTGGTCAGAAAAGATACTTGGCATGATTATTTTTATGGTGATAAGGATTAAACCCAAGGATGCTCTACCACTGAGCTCTTTTTGGAAGAAAAAAGTTTTTATTAGTCCGTTGTAATTATAGTGGGGTTCATTTAGATGTAATCATGAATGCATGGAAATTAATTCACTCCATTTCAGTCCCTAGTGCTTCCTCTCCCTCCCCTCTTTCCTCCCTTTATTCCCCTTCCTCTACTCTACTGGTCTTCCCTTTATTTATTGTTTTTATTTTGTTTTGAGCTGGGGCCTCACTAAGTTGCAGAGATTGGTCTCAAATTTATGATCCTCTTACTGCAGTCTCCTATGTAGCTGTTTGTGATCTCTTATTGGAAATATTCCATGTGCACTTGAGAGGAATGTGTATTCTGCTGTAAGAGAAAAGTTATATATCTATATAAATATAAATATTTTATGTATAGAAATATAGCTTATATACTATATATTATGTTATATATATATGATCTATCTACACATGTATCTGTTTACTCTATATAGTTATTTAAGACCATTACTTATCATTGTTTCTGAATTAGATTCAGTGTTTTCTTCTTTTTATTGTTTCTTCTCCTCCTCCTCCTCTTCTCCTCCTTCCCCTTCTTCTTCCTTCTTCTTACCTTTTTTGGTTACTGGGAATTGAACTAAGGGCTGCTTAATCACTGAGTCATATTCCTGGCCCTTTTATTTTAAGACATGTTCTCCCTCAATTGCTGAGGCTGATCATGAATTTGTGATCCTCCTGTCTGGGCCTCATGAGTGGCACGGATTACAGGCATGCACCACCATGCTCAGCTTTTTATTGTTTCTTGAAGTATAACATTAGGTTGTTTATTTGAGATTCTTTCTTTTTAATGTAGGTGTTTATCACTGTAAGTACCCTTCTTAGAACTGATTTTGCTGTATTTCATAAGTTTTATTTGTTTGTTTATTTTTGGTAGCAGGGATTAAACTCAGGGGTGCTTAACCACTGAGCCACATCCACAAACCCCTTTTTCATTTTCTGAGACAAGATCTCGCTAAGTTGCTCAGAGCCTCATTAAGTTGCTGAGGATGTCTTTGAACTTGGGATGCTCGTGCCTCAGCTTTCTCAGTTGCTGGGATTACAGGCATGTGCCATCACAGCTGGCTTGTATTCTGTGAATTTTGATATGTTGCGTTTTCATTCTCATTTGTGCCATTTTTTTTTGGCACCAGGGATTGAACTCAGGGGTACTCAACCACTGAGCCACATCCCCAGCCCTATTTTGTGTTTTATGTAGAGACAGGGTCTCACTGAGTTGCTTAGTGTCTCGCCGTTGCTGAGGCTGGCTTTGAACTTGCGATTCTCCTGTCTCAGCCTTCCAAAGTGCTGGGATTACAGGCGTACACCACTGCGCCTGGCTTGTGCAAATATATTTTTAATTTCCTTTTCTACTTGTTGTTTTATCCATTGATTGCTAAGGAACATGCTGTGTAATTCCCGTGTATTTGTGCATTTTGCAGTTTTTTCCTGTTATGATTTCTAGTTTTGCATCACTGTGGTTGGAAATGGTATTTGATATGATTTAAATTTTCTTGAATTTATAAAGCCATGTTTTGTGACACAACCTATGATTGATCCTGGAGAATGTTCCATGTGTGATTAAGAAGAATGTGTATTCTGTTGTTGTTGAATGGAATGATCTGTATGTGTCTGGTCCATTTAGCCTAAAGTGTAGTTCAAGTTCAATGTTTCCTTATTGATTCTCTGGATGGGCAACCAATCTATTGTTACATGTTGGGTATTGAAGTCCTCTACTATTATTGTATTACCATCTACTTTTCACTTTAGTTTTGTTAATTTGCCTATACTTTTAGATACCCCAATTTTTGGTGCATATATAATTACAATTGTTATAACTTCTTGATGCATTAACACGTTTATCATTATGTAGTAATAGTATTTCTTTGTTTTTGACAGAAAGCCTGTTCTGACTATTATACTCTCTTTTGGGTTTGATTTACCTGGGATATTTTTTCCATCCTTTCATTAGGTCTACCTGTATTCCTAATGTTGAACTGAGGCTCTTATAGCCTATTGTTGGGTCTTTTAAAAAACCTACAAGTAGCTACTTTATGTCTTTTGTTTCAAGAATTGAATCCACTGGTATTCAAGGTAATTATCAATGGGTAAAGACTTGTGATTGCCATTTGGTTTATTGTTTTCCAGCTTTTTTGGGACTCTTTGTTCCTTTCTTCCCCTTTGGCTGTGTTCCTTTGTGATTAAATGAGTTTTCATACTGGAATGCTTTGAGTCCTTTCTCTTTGTCTTTTCTATATGTACTATGGGTTTTCCTTTTGTGGTGTTCATGAGACTTATAGAAAACTTTCTGTTATAACAGTCTCTTTTATTTTTACTTGGAAATGTCAAAGCTTTTTTAAAATTACAAATATTAACTCATGTTAATTGTACAAATTAATGGATTTCACCATAACATTTCCATGCATTCATATATCATGTATCCACCTGTATCCACCCTCTCTACTAGCCAATGTTGTCGTTCCTTCTCTTGCCCCTCCCCTCACCCCTGATCACCTTCTCTTTCCCTAATAGTTCTTCTACTTTCAGGTCATCTTTTTCTTCTATCTTTACTTTCCTCTTTTTTATAACTTTATTTTTATTTATTAATTTGTATGTGGTGCTGAAGTTCGAACCCAGTGCCTCATCCGTGCTAGGTGAGTGCTCTACCGTTGAGCCACAACCCCAGCCCCTCCTTTTTTTCCCCTTAGTTTCCACATATGAGAGAAAAGGTGACAGACGTGTTTTTCTCTGTCTGGTTTATGTTTCTTAACACAGTGATTTCTAGTTTAATTCAACTTCTTACCAATAGCAGGATTTTATTCTTCTTTTTAAATTTTTTTTAGTTGTTGATGGATCTTTATTTTATTCATTTATTTAAATGTGGTGCTGAGGATCAAACCCAGTGCCTCACACATGCCAGGCAAACGCTTTACCACTGAGCTACAACCCCAGCCGGATTTTATTCTTCTTTTTCTTCTTTTTGTACTGGAGATTGAACTCGGGTACTTGACTACTGAGCCACATCCCCAGCCCTATTTTGTGTTTTATGTAGAGACAGGGTTTCACTGAGTTGCTTAGCACCTCGCCATTGCTGAGGCTGTCTTTGAACTGGTGATTCACCTGTCTCAGTCTCCCAAAGTGCAGGGATTACAGGCATGCGCCACCGTGCCCTGCTGATTTTATTCTTCTTTATGGCAGAATAAAACTCCATTGTGCATATATGCCACATTCTCTTTATTCATTCATCTGTTGATGGGCACCTAGATTGATTCCATAACTTTGCTATTGTCAACAGTGATACAATAAAGATAGATATGCAGATATCTTTTTTGTATATTGACTTCATTTTCATTGGGTACATACTCAGGAAACCTATAGTAGGTAGTTCAATTTTTATCTTTGAGGAACCTTCATACTATTTCCCTAGAGGTTGTACTAATTCACATTCCCACCAACAGTGTGTACGAGTTCCTTTTTCTCCATATCTCCAAGATTTTTTTTTAAATAATAGTGATTCTGACTGGGTAAGGAGGAATCTCAAGGTAGATTTGATTTGCATTTCCATGATGGCCAAAGATATTGAGCACTTTTTTTCATATATTTTAGACAATTTTTGTAAGTTCAGAAGGATCACAGTGGCAGCAGCAAACTATTCAAGTCATTTTAGGCTTTATTCAGGAGCAGAATTACATTTTGCAGAGGTGGTGAACTCACTTTCCCGATGGAAACTGAGCCGCCGAACAAAGAAAAGGACTGGTTAGGTTATTTTCAGAGAGGTAGTCTAGCGAAAAAGCCTGCGGGTTCTCTGGGTTCTCCGGTTCTCCCGGTTCTCCCGGGCCCTTAGGAATTTGAGGCTCATTTTGATCAATCAATGAGATAGTCAGGGAGTTGAGCCCTTGGGTCAAGGGTCCTGTGTTCTGGCTGAAGATTATCATCTCAGTGTGGTGATGCACTCTTTCTTTTCTGCTCCTCCCTTTCTGCAATTAGCCTCAGGAAGGCATCTGTTGGGGGAGGTGGGGGAAAAACTTTCCTTTCCTCAGAGCACATTATTTTTGGCCCCCATACCCATTATTCCAGACTCTGAAAGGAAGAAATGAATTTGGACAATGAAGTCTCTGGCTTCTTCGAGCTGAGAGGGGGAGACGTGGGGCAAAAGACATTGCTCTTTTATTTCTCCTTTGTGGAAGAATCTGTTTAGATTATATTTGTCTAATGTGGGGGGGGTGGGTATTAGGAATTGAACTCAGGGACACTTGAACACTGAGCCACACTCCTAGTCCTATTTTTTATATTTTATTTAGAGACAGGGTCTCACTGAGATGCTTAGTGCCTCACACTCTTGGTAAGGCAGGCTTGGAACTCACAATCCTCCCACCTCAGCCTCCATTTTTCAATTTTTGGTGAGATTGTTATTTGACGTTTTCTGAGTTTTTCTAGATTATGGATATTAATCCTCTGCCAAATGAAAAGCTAGCAAAGATTCTTTCACATTCGGTAAACTGTGTCTTTATTCTGTTGATTGGTCTTCTTTGCTGTGCAGAAGACTTTAATTTTAATGTAATCCAATTTGTCAATTCTCCTTTTTGTGTCGTGAGCTATTGGAGTTCTATTCAGGGAATTTTTCCTGTTCCTATACCAAATCTTCAAGTGTTTGCCCTATGTTTTCCTCTAAGAGTTTCAAAGTTTCAGGCCTTACATTAAGGCATTTGATACATTTTTACTTGATTTTTTTTACAGAGGGAGAGATAGCGGTCTAGTTTCAATTTTTATATAGGTGGATGGCCAGTTTTTCTATCCTTATTTGTGGAAGAGGTTGTCTTTTCTCCAACATATGTTTTTGTCATGTTTGTTGAGAATCAGATGGTTGTATATGTGTGGGGTTATTTCTGGATTCTCTGTAGTATTTCATTGGTCTACTTATCTATTTTGTGCTATGCTATTTAATGCCATGCTATTTTTGTTACCACAGCTCTGCAGCATATTTCAAATCAGGTATTGTGATACCTCTGGCATTAATCTTCTTGCTCAAGATTGTTTTGGCTTCAGGATCTTTTGTGGTTCCAAATAAATTTAAGGATTGTTAGTTCTGTAAAAAAAGGACATCAGGGGCTGGGATTGTGGCTCAGTGGTAGAGCTTTTGCCTTGCATGCGTGAGGCACTGGGTTTGATACTCAGCACCACATAAAAACAAATAAATAAAGATATTGTGTCCATCTACAACTAAAAAAAATGTTTAAAAAAAAGGACATCAGTATTTTGATGAGGACGCACTGAATCTGTGGATTGCTTTGGGATTGTAGTCATTTTAACATTAATTCTCCCAATTCATGGACAAGGGCATTCTTGTAAAGTTCTAGTGTTATTTTTTCCTTTTATTTCTTTCTTCGGTTCTTTGTAATTTTCATGATAGATTTCTTTCACCTCCTAGGTGTTTATTTATTTTTGAGGCTAATATGAATGGGATATAATGGTCTATTTTAAGCTGATAATATCTTCAAGCACATACAAAACCTGCACTTTTACTCACCTTCACATTTGTGTGTTTGATGTTGTAATTTGCTTCTTTTTTTGTACTGGGTGATTGAACTCAGGGGTACCTTACCACCAAGCCACAACCTCAGGACTTTTAATTTTCTATTTAGAGACAAGGAATTGCTAAGTTGCTGAGGGTCTTACTAAATTGCTGAAGCTGGATTTGAACCTGCAATCCTTCTGCCTCAGACTCCTGAGCTGCTGGGATTACAGGTGTGTGCCATTGAGCTCAGCAATTTACATCTTTAACAATGTGCATCCCTTAGCAAATAATGGTAGCTACAATTATTTTAAGAGTTTTGTTCTTCAACTTTTATACTAGAGATGTAGCAATTTACATACCATAATTACAGTATTAGAGTATTTCTAAATTTGGCCATATATTGTATTACCAGCACATAGAACATTCTCCAAGAAAGATCATATATTAGGTAAAAGAAAATAGCCACAAATTTAAGAGCATTTAAAATTTTCAATGTATCTTTTTCAGTCAGTGGTGGAACTAGAACTGATAACTGCTTGAAAAGTGGAAAGCTCATAGTGGAAACTAAAAAACAGTCTTAAAAACCTGTTGTATCAAAGATAAAATTAAAAAAGAATTAAAAAATATTAATGCAAACAAAAATGGAAATAGAGTACACCAAAACTTTTGAGATGCAGTTAGGGCAGTATCAAAGTGAAATTTATACCAACAAATGTCTATGTAAGAAAAGGAAAAAAAAATCAAAAAAACAATTTTGAACCCAAAATATAGAGAAATTACAACAAACTGAACCTAAAGTTAGCAAAAGGAAGGAAATACTAAAGATTATGACAGAAATAAATAAAATGGAGAATTTAAAACTAGAAAAACACAACAAAACTAAAAATTAGGTGGTTGAAAATCTACCGACCCTTTGCTACACTGATTAGAAAAAGAGGAGAATCAAGTCTTAAAGATCAGAAATTGAAGAGAAGGCATTGCAAATGGTGCCTCGTGCTATGGTTTGAATGTTTTTGTCTCATACAGAATTCATGTTGAAAACTTAAACTCCAATGCAATTGTATTAAGGTGGGGCCCTCCTTTGTACAATATTGTTGAGAATGCAAATTGGTAACTTGTCACTACCCACGTGACCATTTACTCAGTTTCCCTGAACCCGACCATGAGGAGACTGGAAAGAAAATACAAAAATAGAAATAGCGGGAGACCTGCTAGGAGAAGACTGAAAATGTGCAGGCCCTGGAAGTGTATGACATAGGGTTTCTACATCAGAGGGATTCATTGTGAGAAAGTTACCTTAAAACAGAACCCAGGTCAAAAGTGTGAATGGCACAATTAGAGTCATCAGCATGTGCTCATAATTCTCCAAATCCCCAGGGCGGCTGGCACTTGAACCCTGGATCATGAACTGGGAAACTTCAGGGCAGCCACAGAAGTTCCCTTTGCATAGGGCATCACCAGACACCTGGACAGACTTCTTGGCACTTTTGTGCCCAGAAATTAACAGAGAGGGTGCGTTTGCCACTTCCAATAGTAAGTCGTTATGGAAAAGAGCATGAAGATTCCTCAAACGATGTTCAATGAAAACACTTATATCCAGCATTCCCACTCTTGTGTATATCAAAAGGAATTTAAACTAGTATCTCAAAGAGACCTGCACCCCCATGTTCACTGCAGCATGATTCACAATAGAAGACATGGAAACCACCTGTTTACCAACAGATGAGTGAATAAAGAAAATGTGGCATATGTTATAAAGTGGAATATTATTCAGCCTTTAAAAAGCAGGCAACCTGCCATTTGCAACAACACAGACTTGGAGGATATTATGCTAAGTGAAATGAGTCAAACACAGAAAGAGAAATACTGTATGATTTCACATGGAAACTTTAAAAACACTGCACACCTAGTAACAGAGTATAACAGTACATAACAGAGGCTGTAGAGTAGGATTAAAGGGAGTTGACACAAGGGAACCAAATTCCAGTTATAAAATGAGAAAATACTAGAAACATAATGTACAGCATGGTTAGTCAAAATGCTAGTAAAAAATGGAAGAATTGAAATGTGCAAAGGAAGTAAAACTCAAGTGTTCTCAGCACAAAAAAGGTAACTATGTGAGAGGATAGTTATTTTAATTTGCTTCATTGTGACAATCAATAAATCCATGTCAGAACATGTACTTTCTGGCTCTGTTTCTCTCTCTCTGTTTATATATGTACATATTATATATAATAGTGGCACCCCGTCCTCCACAGAAAATCTTAATTAAGCTTCTCCAAATTGCAGCATAATTGATATTATGACTATCAGGTTGAGTCTCTATAAAAGACTTCAATGTAGTTAAAGTTCCTATTTCCTGTTGCTTTATCTTACTTGGCCACTGGCCTGAAAGACATCAGCACTCCAGGTGCTGAATGCCCCTTTACTAGTTTTTTCACAAACATT
>CM053417.1:82351861-82366718 GCA_028644305.1 Xerus rutilus | reverse complement strand
CACATCTATCTCCTCAAATGTTGTTCATTTGAGGACAACTTTCAAAATCCTTTCTTCTAGCTTTTTGAAATGCGCAGCACGTGGTTACCATCTACACTCACCCTACCCTGCAATAGCACACCAGGGTTTTTTACTCCTGTCTAATTGTGACTCAGCACCTGTTGACCAACCTATACCCTCCCCGCTTCTGCCCTTCTCTCCCTGACCTCTGGGAACCACCACTACTCTCAACCTCTGTGAGATCATCCTTTCCAGATTCCACAAATGAGTGAGATCATGCGGTACTTGTCTTTCCGTGCCTGGCTGATTTCACCGAACGTAGCAATGTCCCACCGCAAATGATGGGATATCATTTTTATGCCTGCATAGTATTCCCTTATGTATAGGTACTACCTTGTCTTTACCCATTCATCCTTTGGTGAACACTTGGGTTGTTTCCCTTTCACTTCTTTTGTGAGCACTATTTATTCATTTATTTTCATGTTGAGAAACAAAATCATGTTATATTCACTGGGTATAACATGGGGTTTTAAAATTTATGTTCATTGTGGGATTGTTAATTTTCTCTAATTGGCATATTGGTTACTTCACATACTATCCCTTTTTAGTGGTGTTAAACTCAATGCCTGGGCTGGGATTGTGGCTCAGCAGTAGAACGCTTGCCTCGCATGCGTGAGGCCCTGGGTTCGATCCTCAGCACCAGATATAGAGCAATAAAATAAAGACATTGTGCCCATCTACAAAAAATAAAAAAATTAAAAAAAAAAACAACTCAATGCCTGCACATTTATCAATTTTCTATAATATATTATATTGTTATCACTACACTTTAAACATTTCCTCCAATGTTTATATATTGGAAACATAATTCCCAGTACAACAATGGTGAAATGTGGAACCTTTAAGAGATGATTAGTTCATTAGGGCTATATGACTTTATAAATCATATTAGCATGAGAGTGATAATCTACTACAGCAGTAGATTATCCATTGTCTTCCCCATGTTCTTCCATTGTCTTTCCCATTTGCTTTTGGGGGACACCTAAAAACCATAACACCTGTTAATTAAGAATTTTGTTTTTGGGGCTGGGGTTGTGGCTCAGTGGTAGAGCACTTTCCTAGCATGCGTGTGGCACTGGGTTTGATTCTCAGCACCACATGTAAATAAATAAAATAAAGGTTCATTGACAACTAAAATTATTTTTTTAAAAAAAGAATTTTGTTTTATAATATGTTTTCCAGCTTTCCATTAAAGGGCCATGTCAGCCTCCTCCTGCTCAGTCTTTGGAATACACAGTGAGCCTGTCTCCGAGGGATAAGAATGTTACAGAATTTTCTGTGTCTTCTGGAAGGCTAGAATTTTCATCCCCCTCATTACTTTCCCCAGTTGTTGCAGATATCTAATAGTCTCTCTTTATAGCTTGAAGAGTTTCTTTCTGAAATCAACTGATTTTATTCTTTTTATTATCTTACCTGATGAAGTTGTGGGCCTGTATCTGGGCACATTTTTGTTCTTCTAGCTGCACTGGTATTTCACTAGTGTCCCCAAGTGATATTCTCTACTCTGCTGTTTTTTTGTCAGCTTTTTCGCTGCTGTGACCAAAAGACCTGACAATAACAATTTTATTGAAAAAAAGTTTATTTGGGTGCTCACAGTTTCACAGTTCTTGGTCCATAGATGGCTGGCTCCATTGCTCTAGAACCAAAGTGTGGCAGAACATCATGGCAGAAGGACTGTGGTAGAGGAAAGCAGCACAGCACATGGCCACCAAGAAGCAGAGACTAAGGTTGATTCACCAGGACAAAACATACCCAAAGGCACGCCCCTAGTGACCCACTTCCTCCAGCCTTACTCTATTTGCCTATAGTGATCACTCAGTAAATCCATTCAAGTGGATTAGGTTAAGCGTCTCATAGCCCAGTCATTTCACCTCTAAATGTTCTTCCATTGTCTTTTCCATGAGCTTTTGGAGAACTCCTAATATATAAACCATAACACCTGTTAATTAAGAATTCTGTTTTGTAATATGTTAGCCAGCTTTCCATTAGTGCAACAAGTACCGAAATAATTAACTTTAAAAAAGAAAAGTTTTATTTTGGACCATAGCTTGAGAGAATTTTATTCCATGTTTGTTAGCCTTGTTGCTTCTGGGCCAGTGACTAGGCAGCATATCATGACAGAGAGCATATGGTGGAGCAAAACAGCTCACCTCATGATCCAGATGTGAAAAAGAGAAAGAGGAAGAGATTGTCTCTCACAAAGCCCTTCAAATACATGCTTTTATGACCCCATGTTTTACATGATTTTAAAAGCAAATACATGCTTTTACTTCCACTTTTATGACCCCAAACCTTCCATTAGGTTGCACCTATTAAAAGTTCTACCACCTGTCAATAGTACCAAATTGAGGAACAAGCCTTCTAAACGTGGATCTTTGAGAGACATTTAAGTTCCAAATTCTATCAGTAAAGTAAGAGTGTCTGGGCAGATTTTTCAGCAGCTTAGGGTCAGTCCACTAGCCATCTTTATGGGGATAGGAGGTGATTTCCCCAGGTTTTTCTTAGTCCTCACTTTGACAAGTTGGTGGAGTTCCTTCAAAATCATGAAAGAGTCCCCCCACACCAAGGACTGTGTTATCCAGGAGTTCACAGTCTGACTGTATTTGAAGCCTACACCTGGCGTGCAGCACTTCACTAAAATTTCCATTTTAATCTTCACACTTCCTTATGTGGAATTCCACACCGTATGTCTTAGGTAATGAAATTTCCAAATCAGTGTGCCTCTGTCTTCAAATGTCAAGATACCTGTTAGTTGTGTGAACACAGTTCTATGTTGAAATAACATAACGCCATTAGTAGACTATCCAGTTATTTTCTTGTTGTGACTCTAAGTATTACCTTTTTCTTTTTTTTTTAATGTTTATTTTTTAGTTGTAGCTGACAGAATATCTTTATTTTATTTTTATGTGGTGCCGAGGATCGAACCCAGTGCCCCATGCGTGCTAGGCGAGCACGCCACCACTGCGCCACAATCCCAGCCCCAGTATTACCTTTTTCTAATATCACTCCATCTTTCAGCTGAAAATGGAAATAAAGCCTTTATTTTTTTAAGTCTTTATTTTTATAAAGCCTTTATTTTTATTTGTGCTGAGCAGAGAATACTGAGCTAGCAATTTTGTTTTTTTCATTCAACATGTTGATTATGTCACTCAATTGTCTTGTTTGCTTGTTTCTAAAGAGAATTCTGGGGCTGGGATTGTAGCTCAGCGGTAGAGCGCTCACCTCGCATGCGTGAGGCCCTGAGTTCGATCCTCAGCACCACATACAAAGCAATAAAATAAAGACATTGTGTCCATCAACAACTAAAAAAAATATATTAAAATTAAAAAAAAAGATATAAAGAGAATTCTGTGTAAATATTATCCTTGTTCTTTTGTAGGTAATATGTCTTGTTTCCTATGGATACTTTTAGTTCTGTTTGTATTTACTTTTCAGCAGTTTGAATAAAATACGCCTAGGTGTGTGTATATGTGTGTTTTGGTAATCTGCTTGGTTCCCTCTGAATTTTTTGGATTTTTGGCTTGGTGTATGTCTGCCACTAATTTTGGATGACTCTTGACTGTTATTTTTTCAAATATTTATTCTGGCCTACTCTATCTTTCTAATTATGGAATTCCAATGGAATTCCAATGACACATATAATACACTGCTTGATATTTTCTTACAGCTTTTGAATGCCCTACTCTGTTTTTTCACTCTTTTTTCTTTTTGTATTGGATAATTTCTGTTGATCTATATTCCAGTTCACTTATTCTTTCATAGCTGTTTTGAGTCGTCTTTTGAGACTGTGGAAGTCATTGGTATTTCTGTTACCATAGTTTTTCTTTGTTGCATTTAATTCTAATCTATCTTATAGCTTTCATTTCTCTGATTAAATTACCTATCTGATCTTGCTTAATGGCTGCCTTTTCCATTATAGCATTTAGCATATTGATTATAGTTGTTTTACTTTTCCTGCCTGAACTTTCCAACATCTCTGTCATATCTGAGTCTGGCATTTTTTATCTCTTTATCACTTAAACTTTTGTTTCTCTTTCTTCTTTTTATGACTAATTTTTTGTCTTAGGCTAGATATGTATGAATCAGGAGACACTGAGGTAATTATTTGGATGCTTGGAAATGAACCTGGCTTTTCCACTTTTTGGGCTTTACTGTGAATACTTGTGTTAGCCTGATCAGGAGTGGGACCACAGTTAATTTTTGTTATTACTATGGTTACCAGTGTTGAAGGTTATTGTTGATTTAGTTAACAAAAGTGAATTCGTTGGTTACTATAGGCACCAGAGTCTTAATATTCCTCCAGTAATATATTTTCTCTCTGACCACTTGTGTAGCTCCTTGGAGCAAGTCTGGGTCTTGTAACTCTACAAGGGGGGCATGATAAGTATGTTTGATCTTTTTCTTTAGCCTCGCAAATGTTCCTTCCCCTCTTCAAGACATAACAGTGTCTTAACAAATATTTCTTCCTGTCCTATCAGGACAGAACCTCATTCCTTTTTTTGGGGGGGGTACCAGGGATTGAACTCAGGGGCACTCAACCACTAAGCCACATCCCCAGCCCTATTTTGTGTTTTATGTAGAGACAGGTCTCACTGAGTTGCTTAGCACCTCGCCATTGCTGAGGCTGGCTTTGAACTCGCGATTCTCCTGTCTCAGCCTCCCTAAGTGCTGGGATTACAGGCTTGTGTCACCGAGCCCGGCTTAGAACCTTTTTCTTACTCCTTGTTCTCTTACCTTATTTTCAATAGTTTTACACCATATTCTTTAATTATTCTCATAATACCCCTTGCTGTTGTTGCTTAGGAGACATAGGGGAGATAGGTCTGGGGAAAGTTATGGTAGTGAAATCTGTATCCCTCCCCAGTTGCAATGGTACTCCATCAGTGTCCTCAGGATATTTGTTTTGATGAATTCTTTTTAAAGTTTAAATTTTCATTCTGTAATGGAGATAAGAGGTAGGATATTTCCTGATCACAATATAATAAAACTAGATTCAAGAGCACAAAGAAAATTGGATAATTCATAAACATATGGAGACCAAATATTGCACTATTAACACAACAAGAAGAAACAATGGAAGTTAGAAAGTATATTGACACAAATGAAAATGAAGGCACAATATAACAAAATATACTCTTACATTACACCATATGGAAAATCAACTCAAGATGGATTAAAGACTTAAATATAGACATCAACCGCTCAAAAAATAGAAAGTTTCTTGACATTGGTTTTGGTATTATTTAATTGCCCTGACACCAAAAGTATAGGAAAAAAATAGACTAAGGGGACTATATCAGACTAAAAAGAAATCTGTGGCCAGAAAATAGAAGGGCAGATATTCTATTTCCTCATGATTTGGTCTTGCTAATTATAAGAGAAAATTATATCTGTAAATACAAATAATAAAGAAAAATGGTCTTGAGTCAGCAACATAACTGTATAACTTAGAAAACATAAAAAGGAGAACAAAGCATACCCTAAATCTGCACAAGAAAAGAAGCAAGAAAATTTAAAGCAGAGATAAATAAATAGTAAAAGAATAAAAAGTGAAGAAACCCAGAGTTTATTATTCAAAATGATGGGCACAACTGATAAAAATTTAGCTATATTTGCTGACAAAAAAGAGATGATTCAAATAACTAAAATCATAAATAAAAGAAGGGACATTACTACTAATTTTAAGGAAATAAAAATAATACTTATATAACTTAGATGAAATGAATAAGTTCCTAGAAACATTCAATTTAGCAAAGTTGAATCATGAAGGAACAGAATATTTGCCATTCTATAGGCTCTGTGGATGGTTTTCCTGGCTACACTGTTTTTATTTGTTTGTTTGTTTAGTTTGATATAGTACCATTAGTCTATTTTTTTGTTTTCTTGCTATACTTTTCATGTCATTTCAATTAAATAATACCAAGACCAATGTCAAGAAACCTTTTCCTATTTTTTAGGGTTTAATGTATTATCTTTAAGTCTTATTCTGTAGTGAGTTTATTTTCTATATGGTGTAAGGTCAGTGTTCAATTTCATTCTTTTGCATGTGAATATTTCATTTTCTCAATACCATTTGTTTAAGAGACTATCCCAATGTTGCATTCTTTGCACTGTTTTCAAAAATCAATGAATTCCATGTGTGTGGATTTATTTCTGGATTCTCCTGTTCCATTGGTCTATTTTTCTGTCTTTATGCCAATACCAAACTGTTTTAATTACTGTGGCTTTGTAACTTATTTTTAAATCAAGAACTATAATTGAAGAAAATATGTGCAATCCATGCACATGATAAAGGATTAATATCATAGATATATAATAATCTCTTAGAACTCAATAACAAGACAATCCAGTAAAATGGTCAAAAGATTTGAATATTTTTCTAAAAAGGCAAAAATGGATAACATTATAGAAAAAAGGTGTTCAAAATCACTAATCATCAGAATAATACATATCAAAACTATAATTAAATACATCACACACCTCTTAGAATGATTACTATAAAAAATGACAAGTGTTGGAGAGGATGCAAAGAAATTGAAATCCTTATTCACTGTTGGTGGGAATGTAGAATGGTACAGCCTTTGGGAAAACAATATGGAGGTTCCTCAAAAACTAAAAATAGAAGAGCCATATGACCCAGCAATCCCACTCTGAGCATATATCTATAAAAAATGACATCAGTATTGCAAGTAAATATTTAAATCTCATGTTCATTGCTGCACCATTCATAATAGCCAAGATATGGAAATGACTTAAATATCTATTACCAGATGAATAGATAAAGAAAATGTGGTTTATACATGCAATGGAATATCACTCAGCCTTTAAAAAGAAGAAAATCCTGCCAGGCATCGCGGCACATCCTGTAATTCCAGCAACTCAGGAGACTGAGGCAGGAGGATCACAAGTTTAAGGCCAGCCTCAGCAACTTAGCAAGACCCTGTCTCAAAATAATAACCACTAGAAAAAGGGAGCACCCCTGGGTTTAATCCCCAGTACAAAAATCATATATAAATTAAGAGATAAAGAAGGAAATCCTTCCATCATGAAACCATAGGTGAATATGGAAGACATTATGTTAAGCAAATGAAATAAGTTGTCCTCTGAAAGGCACATATTGCAAAAATACACTAATATGAAATATTTTAAATGGTCAATCTCATAGAACCATAATACAATGGTCGTTTCCAGGGGCTAAGGGAAGGGGAAAATGGGTTGTTTTCCTTGATGGTTATAAAGTTTCAATTATACAAGATGATTAATGCCTACTTATTTGCTGTAAAACACAGTGCCTATAGTTATTAATATTGTATAGTGTATTTTAACAAGTTAATAGAATATATCTGATATTAAGTGTTCTTATAAGAAATCACACACAAAGAACATAAGAAAATTATTGAATTACTTTTCACCAAATGTAAAAAGTAATGCATAATGAATAAACTAACTACATGTAAGCACCATAACTATAAAACTTGTAGAAGAAAACATAGAGAAGTTTCATACCATTGTGTTGGCAATGATTTCTTAGGTATAATACCAGAAACACATGCATCAAAAATATTGGACTTAATCACAATTAAGATTTTTTGCATCCAAAGACACCATCAATAGATTGAGAAGTCAATTCACAGAAAGGAAGAAAATAATTGAAATTAATATCTGATAAGAGATTAATACCCATAATATATAATGAGATTCTATAACTCAACAACAAAAATACAATTAATCTGATTCAGAAATGGGGAGAGAACTTGGATAGACATTTCTCCAAAGAAGATACACAGATAGCGAGTAAGCACTTGAAAAGATGCTCAACATCACTAATCTTTAAGGAAATGCAAATAAAATCACGATACCTTTATGCACCCTTTCAGATAGCTACTATGTTAAAAACACACACCTGCACACACACACAACCCCCAAAATGCAAATTAAAATCACAATAACCACAATATCACTTCACATGTGTTAAAATTTCTGTTTTTGAAATATGAAAGATTCCAATGTTCAAAAAAGTGGAGAAAAAGTAACTCTTGCACACTCTTGATGGAGATGTAAATTAATTCAGCCTTCTGGAAAATGGTATGGAGTTTCCTCAAAAATTAAAAATAGAACTATCAAATGACCTAGAAACCCTAGTTCTGGGTATATATCCAAAAGAAGTGAAATCAGCTGGGTGTGGTGCCGCACACCTATAATCCCAGTGGCTCGGGAGTCTGAGACAGGAGGATTGCAAATTCAAAGCCAGCCTCAGCAAAAGGTGAAAAGAAGAAGTGAAATCAGTATGCAGAAGAGATATCTGCATTCTCATGTCAATTGTAGCATTATTTACAATAGCCATGATATGAAATCAACCTGAGTACCCATCAATAGAAGAAGTGACAAATAAAATGTGATGCATGCACATAATGGAGTATTATTCAGGCTTTAAAAAGAAGGAAATCCTATCATTTGTGACAACATGGATAAACCTGGCGAACATTGTGTTAAGTGGAGTAAGCCAGGCCAAGAAAGATGAATACTGGGATTTTAAAAAGTCAAACTCATAGAAATACACTAGAATGGTGGTCATCAGGAGCCGTAGGAGAAAGTTTGGGAGCTGCTTGTCCATGGACACAAAATTTCAGGATCACGAGATACAATATGATGGAAGAATATAATAGCAATGTGTTGTATTTCTTGAAAATTACTAACAATTAAGTGTTCTCACCACAAAAAAATAAGTATATGAAGTAATGCCTATGTTAATTAAGTCAATTTGGCCATTCCACAATGTATGTATATTTCAAAACAACATGATATACACAAAAATATATATAGTTTTGTCAATTAAAAAACAAAATGTAAAAAAAAAACACAAAAGAGAAAATGACAAGAGTTGGCAAGGATGGGAAAAATTACATTTCTGGTGAAAATATAAATGGTGCAGTCACTAGAAAATAGTGGGGGTTTGTAAGTGATTATTCAAGAAATTAAATGTGAAATTAGCATACAATGCAATTTTACTTCTGGATATATAACCAAAACATTTGAAAGCAAGGACTGAAGCAGATATTTTCACTCTCATGCTCAGAACAGCATTATTTCTCATTAATAAAAAACAATCTGATATCCATTAGTGGATAACTAGGTAAACCAAGTATAATTATATACACAATAGTGTATTATTCAGTATTCTGAAAGACTAACATTTTGATACATGTCATAAAATTAACGAACTTTGAGGACATTAAGCTAAGTGAAATAATCCAGACACAATAGGAAAAATGTTGTATGATGTCACTTAGATGAGGTATTCTGAGTAGTCAAACTCATAACAAATAAAATGTTGGTTGCCAGAAGTTGAGAAGAGGGGAATGTTGAATTATTTTAAGGTATACAAAGTTTCAGTTTGAAATGATGAAAAAGTTCCAGAGATGGATGGTATTGATGGTCCCACCAAAGTGTTAGATATACATAGTGCCACTGTACACTAAAAGAGTTCTAATAGTCACATTTATGCTACTTCTATTATAATGCTATAAAATGTTAAACATAAATATTGCCACATGCCCAACTGGGCGCAGTGGCGTAAGCCTGTAATCCCAGCACTTAGGGAGGCTGAGACAGGAGAATCACGAGTTCAAAGCCAGCCTCAGCAATGGCGAGATGCTAAGCAACTCAGTGAGACCCTGTCTCTACATAAAACACAAAATAGGGCTGGTGATGTGGCTCAGTGGTCGAGTGCCCCTGAGTTCAATCTTCAGTACCAAAAAAAACATATATATATACATATATATAGCCACATACCCAACTCATTTCCCACATTAGTATGCAACAGAAATGAAAACCTATATCCACATAATATATATTTGAATGTTTGCTGCAGGTTTATTCACAATTGCCCAAACCAGAAACAATGCAAATACCCATCAACTGGTGAATGAATAAACAATATATGGTTTCTTTATACAATGGAATAGTATTAATCAATTAAAAGAACAAACTATTGTTACACATTACAAGTGTGTTCTTGTAGATAGCTCATTTATGAATCAAATTTCAATGATTTATTTATTTTGCTATTGAGTTGTATGAGTTTCTTATATAATTTTTATGTAAACTCACAATTGAGTATATGGATTGCAAATATTCTCGCCCATTTCATTGATTGTCTTTTCATTTTGTAGATTGTATCTCTTTCTGGGAAAAGTCTTTTTAGTTTGATATAGTCCCACTTTTTTGTTTTTGTG
Source organism: Xerus rutilus (assembly GCA_028644305.1). Lineage (NCBI taxonomy): Eukaryota > Metazoa > Chordata > Mammalia > Rodentia > Sciuridae > Xerus > Xerus rutilus. The sequence goes on along the minus strand of CM053417.1, from coordinate 82,356,423 downwards.
TTTGGTGTCATATTCATAGCATCATTGTGAAGATCAATATCAAGGAGTTTTTGCCCATTTTCTTTTAGGAATTTTGTGGGGTTGGGTCTTATATTAAGTTATTTAATGGATTTTGAATGATTTTTGCATATGATAGAAGACAAGAATCTAATTTCAATCTTTTGTATGTGGATATCCAGATTTCATAACATTTGTTGAACTGACTATAATTTCCATATTGTGTATTCTGATCACTTTTATTTAAAATTAGTTGATTTTATATGTATAAGTTTATTTTCTGGACTTTGTTGTGTTCCATTGGCTTACAAGTCTGTTTTTATTCCAGTACAATATTCTTTTGGTTACTATATCTGTATCATATACTTTGACAGGAAGTAGTGTGGTGCCTTCTTTTCCATAATTGCCTTGGCTATTCAGGGTCTTCCAGGTATATGAAAAGAGTATCAACATCACTGATCATCAAGGAAATGCAAATCAAAACCATCATTAGGGGCTGGGGTTGTGGCTCAGTGGTAGAGTGCTTGCCTGGCATGCATGAGGCACTGGGTTCGATTCTCAGCACCACATATAAATAAATGAATAAAATAAAAGTCCATCAACATGTAAAAAATATTTTAAAAAAGCATAATGAGATAGCACCCTTACACCTGTTAGGAAAGATAACATTAAAATGTCAAATGATAACAAATATTGGTGAGGATTTGGAGAAAGGAAATGTTTATAAACTATGGTTGGAACACAAATCGGTACAGCCACTAGGGAAAACAGTATAGACATTCCTCAATAAGCTAAAACTAGAACTATTATTATGATCAAGCAAATTCCACTTCTGGGTATATATCCATAGAATTTAAATCAGGATCTTTTAAGGAAATGTTCACACTCCCATGTTCATTACACCATTATTCACAATACTCAAAGTCATGGAAACAACCTACATGTCCATCAAACAATGAGTGGATTAAAAAAATGGTATGTAATGGAATATTATTCATCATTTAAAAAGAAGAAAAGTCTGCCATTTGCAAAAATATGGGTCAAACTGAAAAATAGTATGCTAGGTGGAAATAATCAAGACACACAAATACTGAATGATCTCATCTATATGTGGCATCACAATTTATATGTGGAACAAATTTTGGAGATCTAATGTAAAACATGATCAATATACTTAAAAACAATATATTGTATAATTGTTTACCAAGACAGAAGGAAGTGTTTTCAGTACCAAATACCTTTTGAAGTGATGGATATTTTAATCTGCTTGATTGTGAAAATCAATTAATAATTTATGCATGTATTACAATATTACATTGTATACCTTACATATATTTCATTTTCCTCGTCAATTATACCTCAATAAATCTTAGAAAGGGAGGAAAAATAAGTAAAGCCCTTGTATTGTTTGAGGAAATAGTAATGACCTTCCCTGGAGTATATACCATGTAAGGCAATGAGGATTCTTCTCAGGACCCATTATTACCACCCATCTTCTATGTCTACAACTAGACTCATGCACCAGCAAACCCATAAAGAATAGGTACAAAGTCAGATGCATAAAAAGGTGTGCCACACTCCAAAAGAACTACTTGAGTTCTCTAATTCATATAGATAGAAATCCAGAGAATATGTGTGGGAATAGATATTAAGGGTAGAAGATAATGGAAGTAGAAACATAGAGTTGGATCATACCAAATTTATTGATAAGGGCTCACTTAAAGATTCTGAATTTAAAGTTGTGGCTTGGCGAGTTATAAACAGCTATAACAGCTTGGATAATGGACAAAAACATGAATCAAAAGATGACCCACTGTGAGTAAATTGGAAATGTTCAATCTCTTGTAGAGGCAGAGAATCAAAGGCTTAGGGAGACTGGAATACTAGAATACTTTTGTCATTTAGGACCTACTCACCCACACTGTCAAGATTTGGAAGACACGTCTTTGATCAATACCTTGAGAAATAAATTTGAGGGGAGTCTCAACATCCTTGAAGAGCTCTTTATCCCTCTTCTCTGTACGCCAGACCTTACAGTAGGAACCACAACAGCTCAATTTGAAAATATAAATGCAGTAAGTGTAATTGTATCCCTGAGTTTCACAGATAAGTAGCATTATTCAACCACCAAAGGCAAGGTGGTCATGGTTACCATAATGGACTAAGAGTTAAAGCAGCAATTGGAGTTGTCTGACTCATGCAGAAGTGAATCATGGCATTGAGAAGTGAATCATGGTTTTGTAGAAGTAAAATAGATAGAAATCCTACTAAATTATTACTTGGTCTCTATAAGAAAAAAATGTTCCAGGTCAAGTGAACAGAAAGGTAAATCATAAAGCAGGTGATAATTGCCCTTCAATTAATTCTCAGACTAGGGCCAGTTACAAATGTATTCCCCTGGAATGAAGGGGAGGCTGAGCCTCCTCAAGGAAGGACTCCAGAATACTACAGAGAATTTACACTGCTAATTTTTTTTGCACAGCTATTCCCAAAGGGACCCACAGCCTTTTACCAGGGTAAGTATGCATTGGGGTAAAAGAAATAATCAGGGACAGCTAGACACTGTCTCTGGACTTACACTAATTACAGGAGATTCAAATGTCACTGTGGCCCACCAGACTCAGGGCTTGTGTAGGTCAGATGATCAACAGAGTTTATGGACTAATTGGTAAGGCACTTTGATATCAGAGGGTAGGAAATAAATAAAATTAAAGTTCAGTAGCCTACTGCCTGAGTGAAATTTCTAGAATCCCTGTAGCATGGCACCCAGAACAAGAATTCAAAACAGATCTGAACTGCTATGCAAACTTCTCTGCCACTTAATAATCTCTGCCATTATAATCCAGCATATGTTGTTTCACTGGTATGCTGTTTGGAACCTTTTGTAGAGTCTAGTTGAATTATTGTGTAATGCTTTATTACTTTGAACCAAAGGCCTGCCGTCATCCTCAGATACTACTTTTCTTTTAAGAAACAGCTCTTGGAGTGTGGAGAGAGGACCTATAGAATGGGAGAAACTTTTGGCCAGCTACTCCTCCAATAGGGATTAATATATAGAAGATACAAAGAATTTTTAAAAAACTTAACACCATAAAACAAATTACCCAAACAATAAATAGACAAAAGAACTAAACAGAAACTTCTCAATAGAAGAAAGAAAAAAGGCCCATAAATATGAAAAAAATGTACAACAGCTCTAGCAAACAGGGAAATGAAAATCAAAACTACACTAAGATTTCATCTTACTTCAGTTAGAAAGGCAATGTTCAAGAATATGAGCAGCAATAAATTCTGGAGAGATTTTGGGGAGAAGGGACTGTTGGTGGGACTATAGACTAGTAACAACCTCTCTGGAAATCAGTGTGGTTATTCCTCAAAAAAACTGGGAATGGAACCACCACATGACCCAGCTTTCCCACCTCTTGGTATTTTCCCCAAAGATCTAAAATCAGAATATTACAATAATACAGCCACATTACTGTTTATAGAAGCACAATTCACAATAGATAAAATATGGAATCAACCCAGATGCCCATTAATATATGAATAGATTAAGAAATACACATATGCATGCATGTGCACACACACACACAATAGAGTTGTACTCATCCATTAAAAAGAATGAAATTATGGCATTGGCTGGTAAGTGGATGGAAATGGAGAGTATCATGCTAACTGAAAGTAGTCAAACTCAAAAAATCAAAGGTCAAATGTTTTCCCTAATATGTGGAAGCTAGAGTAAAATAAAGGAAAGGGGGAGGGAAGGATAGGATAACATAAAGAACAAATCAAATACAAATAGATGAGCTAAAGGAAGTCTAATAGACTACAGGAAGGGAAAGTAGAGGGGGAAGGGGGAGGAAAAGAGGGGAAGGAAAAGGGGGATTGTGAACTGAAATAGATTTCTATGCATGTATGAGTATGTCAGAATGAATCCAACTATTAGATATAACCATAAAGCTCTTTAAAAAAGTAAAAAAGTAAAAATAAAAGAGAAGAAACAGCTCTTGGCCTGCTACTGGGCCTCAGAAACTAAATGTTTGACCATGGGTTACCAAAGTTATTATGCAAGCTAATATGCTTATTATAAACTGATTGTGCACAGCAGCACTCCCTCATCATATGAAGTGGCATGTACATGATTGAGCCCAAGCAGACCATGAAGGCACAAGTAATTTACATGAAGAATTGGTTGCAAATGCCCATGGCCCCAACTCCTCAATAATACCTCCTCTATCTCACCCTGCATCTATGGTCTCACTGGGGAATCCCTACAATTATTTGACTGAGGAAGAGAAGACTCTGGCCCAGGTTATAGATGGATCTGCATGATATGCAGTTATCACCCCAAAGTGGACAGCTCTACAGTTCCATTCTGGGACATCTCAGAAGGAAGTGGTAAAGGGAAATCCTCCTGTCAGTATGTAGAATTTCAGGGGTCTATATACTTCACTTGGGAGAAAAAGCAGCCCAGGATGCAATTATGTAGTGATTAATGGGATATAACCAATGGTTTGGCTTGATAGTCATGAATTTGGAAGGAAGCTGATTAGAAAATTGGTGAA
>CM053417.1:82339295-82351761 GCA_028644305.1 Xerus rutilus | reverse complement strand
TAGCCCATTTATTGATTGGATTATTTGTTTTTTTGGTGTTAAGTTTTTTGAGCTCTTTATATATCCTGGAGATCAGTGCTCTGTCTGATGTGCGTGTGGCAAAAATTTGCTCCCAGAATGTAGGCTCTCTGTTCACTTCATTGATAGTTTCTCTTGCTGAGAAGAAGCTTTTTAGTTTAAGTCCATCCCATTTATTGATCCTTGCTTTTATTTCTTGTGCTATAGGTGTCTTGTTAAGGAATTCGGGGCCCAATCCCACGTGATGAAGATTTGGACCTACTTTCTCCTCAATTAGACGCAGAGTCTCTGGTCTAATTCCTAGGTCTTTGATCCACTTTGAGTTGAGTTTCATGCATGGTGAGAGATAGGGGTTTAGTTTCATTTTACTGCATATGGATTTCCAGTTTTTCCAGCACCATTTGTTGAAAAGGCTATCTTTTCTCCAATGTATGTTTTTGGCACCTTTGTCTAGTATGAGATAGCTGTATTTCTGTGCATTACTCTCTGTGTCTTCTATTCTGTACCATTGGTCTACAAGTCTGTTTTGGTGCCAGTACCATGCCGTTTTTGTTACTATTGCTTTGTAGTAAAGTTGAAGGTCTGGTATTGTGATGCCTCCTGCTTCACTTTTCTTGCTCAGGATAGCTTTAGCTATTCTGGATCTCTTATTTTTCCAAAGTAATCTGCTTATAATTTTGTGCAAAGTTAGAAAAATTATGATTGTAACAATATTTTTTTCTATTTGCCTCAACAAATGTTTTCAGTGAATAGTGTGTACAGCTTCTGAAAATTTGTTTTTTTCTGTTACGTTTGATAACATGTATTAAAATGCAACTTTTGAGGAAAGAAATAAAAAATAAAAAAAAGAAAATTGGTGAAAGAGATTTTGGGGGAAGAGATATGTGGATAGACATTTTAAAAATTGTTTTTAGCTGTTGGTGGACACAATACCTTTATTTGACTAATTCATTTTTATGTGGTGCTGAGAATCGAACCCAGTGCCTTACACGTACTAGACAAGCAGTCTACCACTGAACCACAACTCCAGCCCTGAATAGACATTTCAATGGGCAAAAATGTGAGGATATTTGTGCTCCAAGTGAACACTCACCAAAGCATGACCTCAACAGAGAAAGATTTATTAATCAAGTTGATAGGATGATACATTCTGTGGATGCTAGTCAGACTTTCCCCAGCCATCTGTCATTGTTCAATAGGTTCATTCATAAAGTGGCCATAGTGGCAGGAGTGGAGATAATACATGGGTCCAACAAAACTGATTTTCATTGACCAATACTGATCTGGCTATTTCTGGGTACCTAAACTATCAGCAGGAAATACCAACACAAAACCCACTGACATGTCCCCACTCCCTGGAATTGTCAGCCAGCAACCTGATGGAAGGCTCATTATATTGTATTACTTGTCTCATGGAAGAAGTACCATTTTGTCCTTATGGAAGAGATATTTCCTCTGGATATAGATTTCTCTTCCCTCCACACAAATTTTCTGCCCAAACTTTGACTATAGACCTTTTTCTTTTTTTCATGTACAGGTACTTAAGGAATTGAGTGATGTCCACCCACATTGGGGAAGGCAATCTTCTTTTTTTTTTTTTTTTTGGCACTGGGGATTGAACTCAGGGACACTCGACCACTGAGCCACATCCCCAGCCCTATTTTGTGTTTTATGTAGAGACAGGGTCTCACTGAGTTGCTTAGCGGGCAATCTTCTTTACTTGGTCTACTGTTTCAAATGTTAATCTCTTCCAGAAACACCTTCACAGACATACCCAGAGATAATGTTTTACCAACTAACTGGGTACTTGTTATGGTTACATATTAGATGTCCCCCAAAAGCTCATGTATGAAACAATACAAGGTTTAGGGATGAAACTATTGGGTTATAAAAGCCTTCACCCAATCAGTGAATTAATCCCGATAGTGATTAACTGAGTTCTAACTGAAAGCATGTAGGGTGTGCCTGGAGGAGGTGGGTCATTGGGGGTGTGTCTCTGGGGTTCCTATTTTGTCTGCTGTGAAGAAAACTCTCTGCTTTCTGATCCTGTCCTGAGCCGCTTACCTCCACCACACTCTTCTGCCATGATGTTTGGCCTCATCACAGGCCTGGAGGAATGGAGTCAGCCATCTATGGACTATGACCTCTGAAACCATGAGCCCCAGAATAAACTTTTCCTCCTCTAATTGTTCTTGTCAGTTCTTTTGGTCACAGCAGTGAAAAGCTGACTGAAACAGTACCAACAGTCAAATTGACATATAAAATTAACCGTCACAACATATCTTTTCATTTTACTTGGATAATGCCAAAAGCAGCATGTCTAGGTCATATAGTAAGTGAGTATTTAAGTTTTGGAAAAACAAGAAAACTATTTTCCAAAGTGGTGGTATTATTATACATTACTACCAACAATGTGTAGGAGTTCCAGATGATTAACTTTCTTAACAACACTTAATAAGGTCAATGAGCCTTTCAATTTTAGCCAATTTTAAGGGAAGCTTATTGTGCTTTTAATTTGTATTTCCCTAATAACAAAAGGTGTTGAACATCTTTTCATGTCCTACTTCCCATCAACTTATTTGCTTTGTGAACTCTCTCTTCAAATCTTCCCATTTTCTGGGACTGGGGTTATGGCGCAGTGGTAGCGTGCTTGCCTAGCATGCGTGAGGCACTGGGTTCGATCCTCAGCACCACATAAAAATAAAATAAAGATAAAAAAAAATCTTCCCATTTTCTTATTGCATGCATTGTACTGTTTTTTCCACATTTTTAAATTGGTACATTATAGTTGTACATAATGGTGGAACTTGTTACATATTTATACATGCATCAATATAACAATATTAATTTTGCCATTATTATTCTCCAGTATTTCTCCTTTCCATCCCCTCCTCCTTCCCCCAGTCTCTTTCCTCTACTCTACTGATCTCCCTTCAGTTTTCATGAACTCCTTTCCCAATTTTCTTTTTCTTTTCTCTCTCTAGCTTTCACACAAGAGAGAAAACATATGACTCTTGACTTTTTTAGTTTGGCTTATTTCACTTAACATAATGCTCTCAAGTTTCATCCATTTCCTTGCAAAGGACATAATTTCATTTTTCTTTATGGCTAAATAAAATATCATTGTGTATATATACTGCATTTCTTTATTTATTCATCCATTGATGGACACCTGGGTTAGTTCCATAGTTTGGATATTGTGAATTGTGCTACCATAAACATGGGAATATATGTATCACTGCAATATGCTGACTTTAATTCTTTTGGATAAATACCAAAGAGTGGTATATAGCTGGGTTATATGGTAGTTACATTCTTGGTCTTTTGAAGAACCTCCATACTTATTTCCATAGTGGTTTTACTAATTTACAATCCTACCAACAGTGTAAAAGTGTTCCTTTATCTCTACGTCTTCTTCAGTATTTATTATTGTTTGTATTGCTGATGGCTGCCATTGTGACTGGAGTGAGATAAAATCTCAATGTAGTTTTGATTTGGATTTTCTTAATTACTAATGATTTTCAACATTTTTCATGTATTTATTGGCCGTTTGTACTTATTTTGAAGTGTCCCCTTAGTTCATTTGTGCATTTATTAACTATGTGTGATTTTGTGTGTGTGTGTGTGTGTGTGTGTTTTTATTTAATTACATATTCTGGATATTAATACTCTTTCAGAGAGTAGTTAGCAAATATTTTCTCACATTCTGTAGGTTCTCTCTTCACATTTGTAGTTGTTTCCTTTGTTGTGCAATAGCTTTTAAATTTGATTTATTAACTCAGAGAATTATTTTCTGAGATTTAGGGGTCATATTGAGAAAATAGTTGCTTGCACCTACATGTTGGATTGTTGACCCTATATTTTCTTCTAGTATTTGAATAGTTTCTGGTCTAAATCCTAGATCATTGACTCATTTTGGGTTGACTTTTTTGTAGGGAGAGATAGAGATCTAAATCCATTTTTCTATATGGATAACCAGTTTTCACAGCATAAGTCATTAAGAAGACTGTCCTTTCTCCACTGTGTGTTTTTGGCATCTTTGTCAAGGATCAGATGGCTGTATCTGTATGGGTTTGCCTCTGTATCTTTTATTCTGTACTACTTGTCTATGTGTTTGATTTTATGCCAGTACCACGCAGGTACTGTTACTATAGCTCTGCAGTATAATTTGAGATCAGGTATTGTGATGCCTCCAGCGTTGCTTTTTTGGCTTAGAATCACTTTGCCTACTCTGGGTCTTTTATTCTTCCAAATGAATTTTAGGACTTTTTTTTCTAGTTCTGTTACGAATGTCATTGGCATTTTCATGGGGATCGCACTGAATCTGTAGATTGTTTTCATAGTATGGCCATTTTAACAATATCAGTTCTGCCTATTAATGAACATGAGAAGTCTTTCCAACTTCTTGTGTCTTCTTCAATTTCTTTCTTCAACGATCTATAGTTTTCATTGTAGAGGTCTTGCACATCCTTGGTTAGATTTATTCCTAGATAGTTTTTTAATGCTGCCGTGAATGAAATTAGATTCCTGATTTCTTTCTCAGCAGATTCATCATGGGTGTATAAGAAAACTATTGATTTGATTTTCCTATGTTGATTGTGTAACCTGCTACTTCGCTGAATTTGTTTATTAGGTTTAGCTGTCTTCTAGTGGAACTTTTTGGATCTTCTAAGAACAGGATCATATTATCTGCAAACAGTCACAGTTTGACTTTTTTCTTTCCAATTTTACCCCTTTATTTCCTGCTTTGGCCTAATAGTTCTGGCTAGAATTTGTCATATATATTGAATAATAGTGGTGAAAGTGGGCATCCTTTTTTAAGGGAAATTGTAATTTTATTTTTTGTCAGCATTTATTTTTTTAAATGGCCCATAATAAGGGAATTTATTGTTACATATTTGCACACACACACAGTGCAAAACAGTATAATTTGGCTAATATTCCTCTCCAGCACTTCCCCTCTCCCTTCTCACTTCCTGCTCCTAGAACTTTTCCTCTACTGATCTCCCTTTGATTTTTTATTTGTTCTGTGTAGATATACATGACAGTAGTGTATTTTGACATATTACACATACATGGAGTATAACTTATTCTAATTAGAATCCCATTCTTGTGGTTGGACATGAAATGGAGTTTTAATGGTGGTGTATTCATATATGAACATAGGAAAATTAAGATACTTGTCTTGTTCTGCATTACATAGAACATGATTTCAGTTTTTCCCCATTCACTATGATGTTGGCTTTGAGAGAGAGAGAGAGAAAGAAAGGGAGGGAGGGAGGGGGAGAAAGAGCAATACTCTCCAGGGACAAAATATATTCCCGAAAGGCCCACCTCCTCCACCCAAAACCTACCTGCTTATGGTTCCACCCACTTAATCCCTATGAGAGTAATACACTGATTAGGTTAAGACTCTCATAACCCAATCATATCACCTCTAAACTTTCTTGCATTATCTCACACATGAGCTTTTAGGGGACACCTAACATCTAAACCATAACATAGTCTTTAAGATGTTGAAATACTTTTCTTCTATCCCTAGTTTCTCCAGTGTTTTTATCATGACTGTATGCTGAATTTTGTTAAAGGCTTTCTCTGAAACTATTAAGATGACTGTGATGTTTTTCCTTAATTCTATTTATCAGGTAAATTACATTTATTGACTTGCACATATTAAAACATTCTTGCATCCCATCTTGGTTCTGATGTACAATCTTCTTAGTATGTTGTGGAATATGATTTAGATATGTTTTATTAAGCATCTTAGTTCATTGGGTATTTTGATCTATAGTTTTCTTTCCTTCATGTGTCCTTATCTAGTTTGGGTATGAGAGTGATACTGGGTTCATAAAATGAATTTGTAAGTGTTCCATCCCTTTATTTTTTTATTTTATTTTGGGGTACTAGAAATTGAACTCAGGGGCACTCGACCACTGAGTTTTATTTTATTTTATTTTATTTAGAAACAGGATCTCACTGAGTTGCCTAGCGCCTTGCTGTTGTTGAGCTTGGATTTGAACTCAAGATCCTCCTGCCTAAGCCTCCTGAGCCACTGGGATTACAGGCATGTGCCACTATGCCTGGCTCCCTTTAGTTTTCATGGAATAATTTGAGGAGCATAAGCATTGGTTCTTTTTTAAATGTCTGTTAGTATTCAGCTGAGAATCCATTTGGTCCTGGGCTTTTGTTTGTTGGAAGACTTTTTATTACTGTTTCTATCTCATTGCTAGTTATTGGTGTGTTTAAGTTTCCTATGTCCTCTTGATTCAAATTTCATAAGTCATATGCGTCTAGAAATGCATGTATTTCTTGCCGGACGTGGTGACACATGCCTGTAATGCCAACACTTTGGGAGGCTGAGACAGGAGAATCATGAGTTCAAAGCCAGCCTCAGCAATGGTGAGGTGCTAAGCAATGAGGTGAGATCCTGTCTCTACATAAAAATACAAAATAGGGCTGGGGATGTGGCTCAGTGGTCTAGGGCCCCTGAGTTCAACCTCTAGTACCAAAAAAAAAGGAAAAAGAAAAAAGAAATGCATCTATTTCTTTTTCTTAAATTTTTGGTTGTAGATGGACACTATATCTTTACTTATTTATTTTTATGTGGTGCTAAGGATCACGAGTGTTAGGTAAGTCCTCTATCACTGAGCCATAACCCCAGCCCAAGAAATGCATTTATTTCTTCTAGATTTTCCAATTTATTGGAATATATGTTTTCAATATAGTCCCTAATGATCGTCTGGATTTCTGTTATGTCTCTGGTGATTTCCCCTTTGTCCTCTCTAATTTTATTAATTTGGCTCTTCATTTTCTTCTTGTGGTTAGTTTGGCTAAAAGCTTATCATTTTTTTATCTTTTCAAAAACCAACTGTTCATTTAATTGATTCTGTGTAATTTTTTTATTCTCAATGTCATTGATTTTGATTCTGATCTCAATTATTTCCTTCATTATGCTGGTTTTGGAATGGGTCTGTTGTTTTTCAAGAGTCTTGAGATGCTTCATTAGGTCATTTATTTGGGATCATTCTGATTTTCTTATTTAGTAACATTTTTTTTCCCTTTTGAATCCCTTTCATAGTGTTCCAGAAGATCTTGTATGTTATATCACTATTCTCATTTGATTCTAAGAATTTTTTTAATTTCCCCTATCACCCCTTCATCATTCAAAAATGTATTGTTTTCCTGGGATTGTGGCTCAGTGGTAGAGAACTCGCCTAGCATGTGTGAGGCACGGGGTTCGATCCTCAGCACCACATAAAAATAAATAAATAAAAAAAATATTGTGTCCATCTACAACTAAAAAACTATTTTTAAAAAAGTGTATTGTTCAGGGAAGGAGTTGTGGCTCAGTGATAGAGCTCTTGCCTTGCACGTGTGAGGCACTGGGTTCGATCCTCAGTACCATATTTTAAAAAATGAACAAAGTAAAGTTATTAAAAAATAAAGGAAATACCTTTCAAAAAAGTGTATTGTTCAATCTCTGTATTATATATTTTCTGTGGTGTTTTTTGGTGTTGATTTCTAATTTCATTCCATTATAATCTATTAAAATGCAAGGAATTATATCAATATTTTTTGTATTTGTTCAGTCCAAGCACTGAAAAAAAATATATGAAGTAAAAGTTGGAATTCACTATGTTATTTACAGTAACAAGATTATATTCATATTATTTATTAAAAATATTATCTATCATTTATTGAAGTGCTTTGTCAATTTTCCCCAAAATCAATTGAACTTCTATGTGTGAATCTCTATGGATTTTATTCTATTACATTGATATTTCTATTTTTGCCTCAATATTGTATGGTCTTAATTACTATAACTTTGTAATAAGTCAAAGTTAGGTAAAGAAAGTTCTCTACTTTACTTTGTCAAATTATTTTGTGTATTGTAATTCATTTACATTACCACGTAAGTTCTATAATGAGATTGTGAATTTCTACAGAAAAGCATGGGATTTTGTTTGCAACGGTGTTGTGTTTAGACCAATTTGGTGAAAATTCACACCTTAAAAACATTAAGTCTACAAATACATGAATACCGCAAATATGTCCATTCATTTACAATTTCTTTACTTTCATTAAATAATGTAGATACCTTAGTGTGCAATAATTTGTTAATTTATTAATGCATTGTTTCCTTAATTCAATTTTGGGTTCACTGCTAGTTCATTAATTTAGTTAATATATACAAATCATTACTAGTATAAAGAAATCCAATTCATTATTATATAATGATTTGATAACTTGCAAAATTCCTACCTTTTTTCCAATTTTTCTACATGGTCATATCTCTTCTAATAACATTTTTAGTACTTCCTTTCCTATAAGGATGACTTTATTCTGTTTTTTTTTTTTAAAATTTATTTAGTTGTAGGTGGACACAATATCTTTATTTTATTCATTTATTTTTATGTGGTGCCCAGGATCAAATCCAGTGATTCCCACAAGTGAGGCAAGTGCTCTACTACTGAGCTAAAGCCCCAGGCCTTTATTTTGTTTTTGAACTTTATTTCTTTTTGCACTTTCTAGAGACAATGTTACAATATTGAATAGCAGTGACCAAGATTGTTTATCTCTGCCTTATTTCTGATATTCAGCGGAAATCACTCAGTCTTTCACTTAATATGATATTAGTTGTAGGTATATGCCCTTTATCTGGTTGAAGGAGTTATCTTCTATTCACAATTTGCTGAGAGAACAGCTTAAAAGTTAGAAATGGATGTTGTATTTTGTGAAATTTTTCTTCATCTATGGGATTATTTACATTTTAGACAATTATCATGGTTAATTAAATTGGATTTAAAATGTAAAAACACTTTTCTTTTCCTGGGATAAATGCCACTTAGACTACTATGCCTACATATTTTTTTATTCCATTTGCTAAACTTGTGTTAAGAATTTTGCACCTATGTTCTTGAGAGATATTGGTGTATTGTTTTTATTGTAATATCTTTTAGTTTTTGATACAATAGAACTTCTGACCTCATGGAAATAGGTATGAAGTACTGCCTCTTCTTCAATTTCCTGGAAAAATTTGTATAGAATTAGTATTAGTACTTCATTGAATATTTGGAGAAATACACTGTTGAGGTCCTTTTGGCTTGGAGTTTTCTTTGTGGGAATGATTTTAACTGCTTATTTAATGTATTTTATAGAGGAACTGGCAATCCTTTATCTACTTTTTCTCTGATAATTTTTAGTAACCTATAGTAATTGCATATATCAGTATGAGATATTCATTCATTTTCATGTGTTGGGAATTTTATCATCTTTTAGTCATTTTTAATCTTATCATGGATTGTTTTGCCCATTATTTACCCTTCTGTGATAAAGAAAACCAAGAGTGATTCTTCTAGTCTGTTTTTAATGCTGCTTCTTTGAATTTCTTTCTTCCCTGTTCCCCTTCCCAGTGAAACAAATGCTAAATTTCACTAATTATAAGAAAAAATTCAAATCAAAATCACAGTGAGATATCATCTCACCCCAGTAAAAATGCCTATTATCAAAGGACAAGAAATAAAAAATGCCTGGCAAGGGTGCAGAGAAAAGGGAACTCTTACACATTGTTGGCAGGAATATAAATTAGTACAGCCATTATGGAAAGCACTATGGAGATTCCTCAAAAACTAAAAATAGAAAGACCATATGATACAGCAGTTCCACTACTAGGAATATATTCAAAGGAGATGAAATCATGCCAAAACCACTTGCACTCCTATGTTTATTGCAGCACTATTCACAATAGCCAAAATATAGAACCAAATCAGATGCCATTCAGTGGATATATGCATAAAGAAAATGTGGTATATTTACACAATGGAATACAATTCAACCATAAAAAGAATGAAATCTGTCTTTTATGGCAATATGGATAGAACTAAAGATCATTATATTAAGTGAAACAAGCCAGACACACAAAGACAAAAACCATGTGTTCTCTTTCATTTGTGCAAAGCAATAAGCTAAACTTATGGAAGAAAAGAATGGAATAATGGTCCCTAATGGTCCACTACTCTACTTTCAAAGATCTTGTTGTTGTTGTAGTTCATTTGTTTTGCTTTTATGTATGAAAAAGAACTTGCAGTACTTGTATTTCACCCTTTTTTCACTTAACATAATATACACAATAGAGTATTATTCAGTCATAAAGAAGAACGAAATACTGTTATTGTCAGGAAAAGGAATGGAACAGGATGACGTTATCTATTCTTGAATGAACTTTGATAATTTGTGTCTTTGTTGGAATTTGCCCATTATGTCTATGTTTCCCCTGTGTTTCATTTTTGGATAGATGTTATTGCAATGAGTTTAAGTTGATGGCTCCTTTTTTGGAGTGTCTAATATGTCTAATATCATTACAGATATCACATTTTTAATCTCTAGAAGTTTGATTTAGGCCTTTTATATAACTTACATTTATGTCATTAACACATTCATGCTTGGAATATAGTTATCATGGCTCTGTTTATATCTTTGTCTACTAACTCTATCATCTGTAATTTCTGGGTTTATTTTCTATCGTTTGTTTTTCTGCTTCCATATACATCTTAGTTCCCTTTTTGCTTGGCAAATACTATGAATTTAATTTTTTGCCTGCTACATATATTCATATTCCTATAAGTGTATTTCATCTTTGCACTGGAATATAGTTTGATTACGTGGAAAGAGTCTGATTCTTTCAAACTTTAAACTTTATTGGATTGAACAATAGCAAAATTTATTCTATTGTTAATTTGGCCTCAGTACTTTGTGGTACTCTTTTGAGTAATTTGCTCAATACTACATTTATTAAAATATTTTCCACTCAGATTTTTTGGATTATGAAGTATCCCCATATTTGTAGGAACTCTGGTAATTGTTTTACTATGTCTTTTGTGGCGGTTCACTGGCCTCTAATATTTTTTCCTCATGCATGTACACAGTGCACACATATATACTCCAAGGGCTTCAGGGTAAAAGACTTGCATATGAATATTCATAGCTAAAAGCCAAAATCCTGGAGACAAGCTAAAAGTCCATCAACAAAGGTATGGATAATTGAATTGTGGTTTAGTCATACAAAAGAATACTACTTAGCATTAGAAATGGTTGAATTATTTATGTGTACAATAAAATGACATGAATGAATCTGAATATATGTGGCTGGAAAAGCGAGATAAAAAGTGTATAGAGAGGATGATTACTATTATATGAAAATCTGGAAACTGAACAAACAGGAACATTTAGCTACCACCAAATCACTAGTTGCCTTGTGATGGGGGCAGAGAATGATGGATTTTTAAATGCACACAAAGGCTACTGTTGATTAAAATGGCTTTTGTATCTGCAAAGATACACCTGCAAGATAGAACTAGGATTATATATATACACTCACACACATATATACATATATATACCTGTATGTATAGTGTTTAAATACAGAATATATACAGAATAATTTAATATGATCTATAGAATATCTGTGTATATAGTCTATTTTTACTGTCTGTATACATATGCTATATACATACATAAATATATGTTAACATCATTAATGTGTTAAATATTAAATATACATGTGATGATTTATTGCAAGGAATTGGCTTACACAATTGTGTGAACTGGCTAAGCAAGTCTGAAAACCGTAGGGCAGGTGATAAGAAAGGGCAGGTTCAAACTCTCAGGCAGGAGCTGATGTTGGCAGTCCACATCTGGGATTTTTTTTTTGCAGGGAAGTTACAGTTTTGCTCTTAAGGACTTTTAATTGATTGGATAAGGCTCACTCAGATTATCAAGGATAATATCCTTTACTTAAAGACAAGTGATTATAGAGTTGATCACAGCTACAACAAACTTTCATACCAACATTTATTTATTCATTTATACCAGGGATTGAACCCAGAGGTGCTTAACCACTAAGCCACATCCCCAGCCCTTTTTATTTTATATAGTAAAGATTAGACGACCAGAGAGGAGATGAATTAAGTCACTCCGCAAGGCTTTATTGGAATACACGCCCTCGGGCCAAATTCCCCGTCCATCAGAGCGTGTCTGGGAGAAATGGCGCTGGAGCTTCTGTGCACAAAGAATTTCAAGAAAACCGGGTTAGGAAGGGGAGGGCTTGGGGGCAGGAAGAGAAGACCAGAGTCCTTCCTAGATAGGTCAGGAAAACCCGCTGATTGACAGGAGGCGTGTCTACTGGTAGCGTCAGCATCTGGCTTACCGGTTCTATTCTGCAGCTACTGACCAGTCCCCCTAATTGAACATCCTGGACCCTGACCAGACTCACTCACTCTCTCTCTCTCTCTCTCTCTCTCTCTCTCTCTCTATATATATATATATATATATATATATATATATATATATATATATATATATAATTTTTTTGGTACTGGGGATTGAACTCAGAGGTACTCAACCACTGAGCCACATCCTCAGCCTTATTTTGTGTTTTTATTTAGAGACA
>CM053417.1:82319456-82338795 GCA_028644305.1 Xerus rutilus | reverse complement strand
ACCCAACCCCATTTCACCCTCACTGATGCTCTGTGCAGCTGTCCACCCGCACTGTCCACATGAGCCAAGTAGAACCATAGGAGGGAGGTGACATGCCTGAGTGCTCGGACCCAGCTCTGACACTGCCTCGGTTAGTGTCCTTGTCCCAGTCTCCTCTCTTGGCCCTTTGCATAGCCTTTCTCACCTATACGTGCGTGTCAAGCCACCTCTGTTCAAATGCTGTGCCCCTTCACTACTATTGGGTTGTCTTCTTCAGCAATGGATGACGAGGGCCTTATATATGCTGCCTGCTTTTTCTTTGACCGGTGTAGCTTTCCCAGGGATTTTCTCACACTCTGAGGCTTCCCTTTCCATTTTCCTAAGCATGAAGGGCAGAGTTGCTACGTTTGGAGACATCTCGGTCACCTCTTTTGTGCGTGTGGCCGCTAAGACTTCTGTGTGATACAAGTGAGTCTTTTGAGCACACCACATCCGCCAAGGCCTAATCCTACATTTGCTTCCAGACGTTGTTGATTTTAACTTCTTTGTTTACACTGAGAGTCTCCGAACATTTAATGAGTCTGAAACCATACAGAATCTCATTTCTGACCCCCGTGGAAAGAAACCAGAGACCAATTCCAGAAGGGTAATTGGAAAATTAACAAAAACGTGGAAATTGAACAGGGCCCTGTCAAATCGCCAACGGGTCAAGGAACAAGCCACAAGGGAACTTAGGAAATATCTCCAGACAAAGGAAAGCAAAAGCACGATACACCACACTTTATGAGGTACAAGGAATGCAGCAGTAACGGGGAAGCTGAGAGCAGTAAATGCTCACATTTGCAAAGAAAAATGAGCTCAGCTCAACAAGCTAACTTCATGTGTCAAGAACTACATAAGGATGAAAACCATAAAGCCAAGATGGCCCAGGGAAGAAAGGAGTGAAGACTAGAGCAGGAAGAATTGAAGTCGAGAACG
Source organism: Xerus rutilus (assembly GCA_028644305.1). NCBI lineage: Eukaryota > Metazoa > Chordata > Mammalia > Rodentia > Sciuridae > Xerus > Xerus rutilus. Next base: position 82,337,838 of record CM053417.1, on the reverse strand, counting down.
GAAAAACGGTAGCAGAAATCAATGAAATAAAGAGCTGTTATTTTGAACAAAAGTCAAAACGGTGGGCAGACTCTTCAGTACATTAACTAGAAGAAAATACATGAGACTCAATGAACCAAATTCAAAATAAAAACCACGACCCTACAGCGGACGCTGCCCCAATCACAGAGATGGCAAGACAATCCTACCATCAAATTACCCCGAAGACCTCAGCTAACATGGAGGGAACGGAAAACATGAATTCTGACACACATGCGACCTACCAAGATTGATTCGTGAAGAAATGAAAAATCAGAAGGGACCTAAAGCACAGAGGAGAACGAATCCCTGATCACAAAGCAACCTACAGAGAAAAACCTGGGACCAGATGGCTCCACTGAAGAATTCTACAAAACATGCAACAAATTGGCAGTTATGAATGGCGGTCTCTTTCAATAAGAGAGAAGGAGGAAGCACTTGCAATCCATTTCAAGAGGCCAGAAGTACCCTGATACCAAGCCAGACAAAGAAACCACAAGAAAAGAAAACAAGAAGCAAGCAAATATCCTGCAAGAACATTGAAACAAGAACTAGCAGCACATTCAGAGCCCACAAATGAATGAGATTTCCTGGGAAAATGCAAGCAAGATTGAATCAATGCAAAGGAAGATTTAACCTCATACACCATGTCAACCAAATGTAGGACAACAACCGGGTGATCACCCCAACCCATGCAGTAGGAGCATCTAACAAATTCAGCACCCTTTCATGATAAAAGCACTCAACATAGGGAACAACAAGGAAGTTCGCTCCCAGCAGTAGAAATCCATTTCTAAAATCCCCACTGTGTACATCAGACTCAAGAGTGAAAGAGGGAAAGCTTTTCCTTTTAGGCCAGGAGCAAGGCACGTGGGCCTGCTTTTGCCACTTCTTCACACAGTTTTCATTAGCCGTTGCAGCTAGCGCAATCCCAAGAAGAACAAATAGATACGTTACTCTCAGCATGTTCGTGAGTTAGCACATACCCTCCAACCTGGTCCATAGCTCTCAGAAGCGGCACCTGTGAAGTTACAAAATATTTAGGATGGAATATGAATAAACACTTAGAGGATACTGATTAAGTGTGTGAGTTGCATTAAAAAAGAAGGAAGAACATGAATGAGCCGGGGATCTTTGTCCAAACTGAGTATGAGAACCCAGATTAAGCCTAACGGAAGCAGAAGAGAGTGAGTTAGGATGAAAGGAATAAGAGTTTCAGCTAAAACGCAACTACTAAAATCAGTTCCCAAAGTCTCCACTGATACTGGCCTCCTTCTCAGGGCGTCCACAAAACAGAGAAATCACGAAATGACCAATGTGTGGAATGAACCGGATGACGTGGCTCTCACCAATAACATGTTAAGAAGATCATCAGTCCGAATCCTGAGCCATTTATGCTCAGGAATTCAAGATTTACATAGCAAATGCAACTTTTAACAAAATACACAAAAGCGGCTGAGAGCTTGCCTAGCATGCATGAGGCCCTGGGTTTGATCCTCCGCACCACATAAAAATAAATAAGTAAAATAAAGGTATTCTGTTCATCTACAACTAAAAAAATTTTTAAAAAAGAAAATACACCAAAATGACAAAACACAAGCAAACTGAACATCACCATTGTCCAAAAAATTGCAAATGCATGGAGCGTGGTGAGAGCCACAGCAGAACAAGAAAAGAGCCTCCGGACGTGGGCAGCTCCAAACGGTATCCTACCACATATTTCAGGAACAAGAAATGCCAATTGTCCATTTTGCCAGAAAATGGAAAAGAGAGGAGACACTTGCCATCTCCTTTGAGGAGGCCCAAACCTCAGAAGCAGACGGTCACATGTTATGCACAATCCTATCTTTCACATAAGCACGCTGGGTAGAGGCTTGAACAAAAGATTTCCAAAGCAAAGGCAGCTCTACATCTTTTCTTTTTTAAACAATTTTTTAGTTGTTGATGGATCTTTATTGTATTCATTTATTATTTATACGTGCTGCAGAGGATCGAACCCCGTGCCTCACGCATGCTAGACAAGTGTTCTACCACTGAGCCCCAGCCCCAGCCCCCAGCCCTACATCTTTAAAGAAAAATGTCACCAGGAAATCAAGAACATGCCACCCATGGGGCGGTTTGGCCCTTGAATAATCAATATATCTCACAAATGTCATGAATGAAGCAGGAAAAACAGAACAACCCTCACCTCTCCAGAAACTACAAAAGTATGTACTTTTTAAAAAAATGTTTAGTTTTTAGTTGTAGGTGGACAGAATATCTTTATTTTATTTTTATGTGGTGCTGAGGACCAAACCCACTTCCTCACGCTTGCTAGGCGAGCACACTACCACTGCGCCATTACCCCAGCCCTGGACTTTTTAAAAGTGAATATCCACTCGTTATAAAACCTCTCAGCAAGCTGGGATGAAGAGAGGAGTCTCTTACTCCAATCAGAGTATCTTAGAACCTGCGAACCCATCACACTGAACGTTGACATGTTGCAAGCCTTCCCTGTGACATCAGGAAAACATCTGGGTATCTCTATCTTCAACACATACCGTGCAGTCAGGACACAGACAGCTACGCAAGTGACCCTGGGAGTCCAGACTTCAACACACACTCACTCAACCAGAGGATGTGCGTCACCACAGCAACAAACTTAAGGCTCCAGCACTGGGAAATGCTGAGACGCCACTCAGAGATAGAACCATTCACCCCGTACTGGTGCATCCATGCCCTTGAGAATCTACTCAGTGATGAAAACAAGTGAAGTGCAGCTACCCAAGACAGCACAAGGGAGCGGTGGTAAAGAGGAAGCTGATATTGCCACAAGAAAGCCACATTAGAAACATAGGTACCATAAGGATCAGAGAGATGAGCAGCAATGAATTCAGAGAGGCAGAGCTCACTGACGTGCTAAAAGCCAAATTAGTGATCCCATTTGCTGAGGTGGCAGACAGTGGTGCCCTAGGGGAGACAAGAGCCCGCCTTTCCATTGCAGGAAACATTGGGTATTCTCATGCTGATGGATGTCACTGTGATGTTTGCATTTCACAATTTAGTATATCTGTGTTTTGTGTAAATCCGTTTGGAGTTGCATTCCATTACTGTTTACAGAAAGATGCTAAGAGAATAGAAACTCAGGGGTGTCAGACAGAATACTCTGTCACCACAGTGCCATGTACTTAGCGATGAGTATTTAAACTAAGCAAAGATGACCATTCGAGAGGCCTTTGTCTACCAAAACTACTAATCCCTCTTGGGAAGGCTCCATTGCCCAGGGAAGGATCTTCTACATCTGTGGGACCAGGCAAGACACTGGAAATCTGGATGCCAGGTTCCCGATGAGTCCTGAGACTGAGCAACTCTGTCGACCTTAACGCATACCCTGTGTTGGGTTTGGTTGTACGGGTACACTTTCAACTGAGCCTGAATTGCCAAAGTCTGTAATTCTGCCAAGTCATCCTCTGCAGAGGGTAAATATTTCTTCCAACTCCCAGAGCTGAGGGAGAGAGATTGGCCAAGCTAAGGATACTTGTGGAGTTGAGAGGGGATCCTGGTGTGTAATGGACTCTGAAGTTTGCTTTAGAGCATTCGTGCAATTACAGCCCCCTCCACTAGTCAACTTGGGGAATGCAGCCATCCATACCTGGTGACGGGGTTCCAGGCTTTATGGGCTTTCCTTACCGCTGGTTTGAGTCCCAGCTCCATTTGATCAGCTAAGCACACCTCACTCATCTCTGTCCATTCCACCTCCTAGCAGTTGAATTCTATTGTCTGCTCGCCCAGTCTCTTTGTCTTTGTGGGGCTAAGCCTTAGAAAAGATGCAGGCAGTTGAGGGGGAGGAGAGGAAGAGGGACAGAGTGAGATGGGAAAGAGCATGGATGAATGAGGTCCATACTCAGAGGTGCCTCTGGGGAGCTGGTAACAGGAATAAGGTCCCACTGAAATGTTGGAACAACTCCTCACCCCGTTGTGGTCCACTGGAAAACGGGATTGCAGGAGGTGGACAATGGGTGGACTTCATGGTCACCCCGACTAGTGGAAGGCAGGACTCAGTGACCTAGAGTCCACCACCCTGCAGAAACGGAAGAGGACAGTTGACCAACGCCAAAGGGAGGCAGAGGGACGAGTGTGCATGCCATTGTCTTCACTGAGCCCACCCCACCGTGGAAATTACTTCTCCCATTATTCACCCTCACGCCTCCCTGTCATGTTGCACCGTATCACTTATGGTAATGTGTAAGGGAACAATTATGTCTCTGATTGATTTTATGAAGCACTGCCCCAGTGGGCTGGCTGCACGTCCATGGTCCATATTAGGCCCACCGTATCCAAATGAGCGAATTATTATTCATTTCATAAGGAGCAGGGTAGTGAGAGTGGGAGGAGGCCGATGAGAACAAAAGGCCTAGTGACAAGGGGGAGGGGAACCTGGGGTACAACGGAGGGCAATGGTGAGAAAGAAAGCAAAGGAGCAGCGAGGGATGGGGGAATCAGGAAGGACAGACAGAGTGAAGGACGTTGTAGGGAGGAAAGAGGGAGTCGGCAGAGAACACAGATGAGGCGTGCTGATGGAAGGAGAGGTCAGGCAGGGAGAGAGGACAGTGGGAAGGGCTTGAGAGGAAATGCGTGGGGAGCAAGGAGAAAAGGCAATCTGAAGGGTCCCTTCCAAAGGGTCCTAAATGAGCACAGAGTAATAGCAGAGTCGAGTAAAGGGAGCCATGAAGTTTACAGAGTAAGGAGAAACCATCTCCCAGATTTGGGGGGCCCTCCCGTGTCTCTGAAAACAGGCGGCTCCCTATCTCAGGTCCCACCAGTGGCTCCTCCTGGTGACCATCTCAGAGGGAAGGGATGCAGAAACCAAGAGTGAGAGGCACACATGGTGCCTATTCCCTGCTGTGTGTGACATATCAGGGCTTTCCAAGTCCACAGGGGCACCTTCCATGGCACTTTCCATACCTCCAGACTCCATCTGCCCAGGCTAAGCTCGGCACCCCATCCTTCCTTCCTCCACTCAATATGGTGCCAACAGGCAAGCCTCATTGAACAACTGCCCTTCCTAGGTGCCCAGCAGCATCAATTTTGCATAAAGTCCCACCCTTGTCGTGGTCATCTTCCAGCTTCAGCCACAAGAATGCTACAGGCCAGCCAGAGTGATTCACCATTTCAACCTTCTCAGGAGGAAGCTGGGGTGGGGCGGGCAGGGGGTGGATGTGATACTAGTCTCCAGGATCAATATATCTGTGGAAATTGTGAATTCTTTCAATGGTGTGCTTTGCGAAAATCTCTGCTCCCGAGGGCCTTCATTTAAGGGCCAGCGCTGCTTTCCTCCCACAGCCTGATGAATGCATCAGACACTCAGCTTCCGTTCCCATGGCAACCGAGCTAATGGTCTAGGGACTAAGGATGAGACAAAGGGAAATGCAGAGAAATGCGCTCGCTCTCTGTTCCTCTGAGGTACACAAGCCCCTACTCACAGATAAAAAGAACATTCTATTTAGTTCTCCCCTGCCCTCCCCTCACAGCTTGTTGGAGGAGGACAGAAAGGTACGGGGATCCAAGATGTGTTTTACACCCCCACACTGCACTGGCGTGTTTTCGAGACCCAGGCTTCCTTGTCGCTTAGCCACCTGCTTACCACCACTTTGTTTCATCTCTGTAACGTGGTGCTGCCATCAGGGTCTCCATCTTGTTTTTTCCCTTTCCCTTTCTCGTTCACAGCATATGGCCTCAGCCTGCATTCTGGAGTGTCTTGTTCTCAAGATAAGATAGCCCATCTGTAGGATATTATCCCCACCCCACCACCCTCTGCAGTGTCAAAGCCCCAGACCGCCTCCGTCAAGTCCTGGCGAATGCTGATTTCTGTACCCCTCACCTTGTCCTCATAGAAATAGTCCCTATTCCCCTGAAGACCTAGACTGCGGAACTGGAACCACTGATCTCCCTCCTCCCTAGGCTGCTGGCCCCTCAGTGAAGTTCACACTCTTCTTCCCAGCACTCACCTGTCTGGTAATGAATTTCAATGTGTCTCCTTTCCTATCCCGAATTCAGGCATACTCTACACCACGCCATGCTTAGGAAGGCATGTCGCACTAGAGCTTTCCTGCTACCCACCTCTGCTTCCCCTTCTCCAAACCCTCTTTCTTCGTCATATTACAGAGGGTTTGAGAATCTTCAATTTCATGACACAAAACTGAGTTCCAGCACAATTTCCAAGTGCCATCTCCAGAACTGTTCCCCAGCCTTCCCAGCGGAGTCACGGAGGTCAGTCCACACCCTCCTCTCCTCTGTTCCCCGAGAAACCTCTGCTCAGACCCTGGAACCAGTGCACAAGGCTGCTTCCTCCACTCTGCCCATTTCCACACACACTTTAGAGAGCCTGAGCGGAGGGCCTTTTCTGGTCGTCTTCTGCTTTCTGTAAACAGACCCACTGATTCAGGGCCTCCTCCCTGCTCCCTTCTCCTTCCTGAGTGGAGAACTGTCTGCTTTGTGTTTGCTCCATTTCTCAAGGCTGGACACACACGGTTCCAGGTAGGAAAGGAGGGGACTCACAGCATGAATCTGTCACTGATGCAAACCAGCAAGCTGGGCATAGATCACCGACTTGCCCTCCCTTCACTCTCCTTACTCCAGTGTGTCTCTGGAAGTCCATTTGTGCTGCCACACTCTTATTTACTGAGACTACGCTGTCCACCACTTCCCTTCTCCTGCAACCCCATGCTCCACAATCTCCAAGCAACCTCACCCTCACTCTAGCTTAGCAACCCACACCCATAGCCATGCCCTACAGTGGGAGGACCCACACAGAGCTTTGTTGTCTTCCTGACCACCAGGGTGTCTGTGACATGTCCAGTCCTGGTTTGGAAAGGAATTGGCCTCGGATCTGCTCTTGACTCTCCACCTCTTAGTGACTCCTCTATGCTTTCCACCCCTCTCAGGGCAACCCAGATCCACATGGCCATGGCTCTGTCTCTGGGTGACAAGGATGTTCCCCTTGGAGAAGTACCAAAGTGGAAGGTTAATGTAAGAAATACACTGCTCACCTCGACTGCTCTGCTCCTCCAATCCTGCCAAACACCACTCCCAGGACAGTAGATTTCATGGGAGCAAAAGACTTTAATGAACAGTGGAAAGGACCCAGTGGGAATTATAATGTGGAAAGAAACTACTGGAAATGCTTGGCTATAAATGTTTCTTCCCAGAGTTCCCATCCCTTGCTTGCCACAGGGAAGTTCAGGCCTGCTGGGGAGATTCCACTTTGCAGTACTCCCTGTCCACAGCCTTTCCTCTCTGCCTTAAGGACCGCCCCTGTATCTCTTTGCAAAGAAAGACCCTTCCGTTAATCTTTTTTCCTGAACATTTGTGTATCCACATTTCATTTCGGCCTCCTTATGTACATATGGATATCCACCCCCCCACACACACTCCAGAAACTGAGTGGCACAGCATATTCCCATATTCCGTACTCACTACATTTCTCAAAATCTGAATTTGTCCACCATCTCCACTCATCTCCATTCCACAGTCTGGATGTCCTAGTCTTCAAACCTCAAATCTCATTCTCTCATCTTCTGGACATGTCCATGTTGCCAATACATTGTTATCAATCAGGCTATCCGTGAAGACGTAGATTACCAGCATATTTTTAACTAAGAACTAATGGTATGAAGCAAGGTTTGGATGGATCATAATTTTTTAATGTTATTGTATTTTTATACCTTTATTTTATTTATTTGTTTATATTTATGTGGTGCTGAGGATCAAACTCAGTGCCTGACACATGCTAGGCAAGCGCTGTACCTCTAAGATACAGCCTCAGCCCGGATCATGATTTTTAACAAGTCCTCTGAATGTGATGTAATATTTAGCTCTCACTGTTTAATATTTTAGCTTCAGTCGGTAAGCACTGTCTCCCTTGAATCATCAAATCCTCCTGCTCCATTGGTGACTTCCAGCAGCATACAGTTAAGCTCATCTATCCTTCATTTTTATTACCTTCCATTGATTTGCATTTCACTATTGACTATTGTTCTGCATATCTGCTGCCCTTCATTACAATCGTTTCTTTCTTCTTTTCTTTTTCTTTTTTGGTACTGGAGATTGAACTCAGAGACACTCGACCACTGAGCCACATCTCCAGCCCTATTTTGTGTTTTATGTAGAGACAGGATCTCACTGAGTTGCTTAGTGCCTCGCCATTACTCAGGCTGTCTTTGAACTTGCGATTCTCCTGTCTCAGCCACCCTACGTGCTGGGATTACAGGCTTGTGCTACATTGCAGTCATTTCTGACATAGCCAGGCGCTCTATATATATCTTAGAACAATTCAAAGTTGTTCTGTAACTCACATGGTGGTCTGTTTGCATGTATATATGTATGCCAATTTATGGATAAATTATGATCATTTTGGATTCCTTTAGATTTTTTCTCCTACTTTCAAATAAAGAGCTTTAGTGACATATGATTCAAGTATCATAAAACTTACCTTTTAAAGTGTACAGTGCAGTGCATTCTAGGATATTCAAAGTGTTATGCAAGTCCCACTGTGTTGATTGTTTTACTTGCTTTGTGGAAACATTTTTACCCTACGCTGCAGGTTGAACCTAGGGCTTCACACATGCCAGGAAAGGGCTAGGCCTCTGTGCTTACATTGCAGAGCTTTTCAGTTTAACATGTTTCTCAGTGGTCTAAGTTTGTTTTTCTTATTTGTGTTTTTCTGTCATAGCAAAGAATTCATTGTCCAGGTCATTATCATGAAACATTTCACCTATGATTTTTCCAGGAGTTTTTGTGAAGAAAATACTTTCACACAATATATGAAATAACTGATTACTATCCATAATAAACAGGAACTCCTGCAATAGCAAAAAAAAAAGAAAGAATCTGATTTAAAGTGGGTATTGGACATGAATAAACATTTATTCAACAAAGACATATTAAAAGAAGGTATATTAGCAGCTGCTAATTATGCAAATTCTATGTATATATGAATGTCACAATGAAACCTATAATCATGTAAAATTATAATTCACTAATAATATCCTTTTTTCAATATATAGTTTGTAGTTATCAATGGATCATATTTTATTTATTTATTTGTTTTCATGTGGTTCTGAGGATCGAACCCAGTGCCTCACACATGCTAGGCAAGTGCTCTACCACTTAGCCACAACCCCAGACCTAATAAAAACATTTAAAGAAACTAAAAGTAGAACTTATTTTGGAACCACCTATAATTTCTCTGGCTGGAATTGAAAGGAAATGGTTATAAATACCAAGGAAATAACTTGCACATCCAAGTTTATGGCATTATTCACCATAATCAAGACGTGGAATCAGCCCAGGTGCCCATTCACATAAAAATGGACAAAAATATGGTATATATACACAATGAACAATTATTTGGTCCTAAAGAAGAACAAAATCAGGTCATTTTTAGGAAAATTGGTGGAGCTAGAGGAAACGATGTTAAGCAAAATATGCCAGACACAGAAAGACAAGTGTTATGTTTACCTTCATCTGTGAAAATTAAAAAAAAAAAAAAAGATGACCTGAAAGTAGAAGAAGGACTTTCAGGAAAGGGAAAGTCGATAAGAGGTACGGGGAGAGAGGGAGGGCAAATGCGGGCAAATGAGGTTAGTATGTGTAATGGATTGTAGCAAAGCATGATGCATGCATGTGTGATAATGTCACACTGAAACCCATGAATTTGTAGAATTAATATGCATTAACAACAATAATAATAGTAAATGATAGTCATTATCACTAAACCTTTCTTCAAAGAAGACATATTAAAAGATGGTATATTAGGAGCTGGGATTGCAGCTCAGCGGTAGAGCGCTTGCCTTGCATGCATAAGGCCCTGGGTTCTATCCTCAGCACCACGTATAAAGCAATAAAATAAAGACATTGTGTCCATCTACAACTAAAAAAATATTTCAAAAAAAGATGGTATATTAGCAGCTGCTCCTTATGCAAATTAATTTAAGTGCATGTACGGATGTCACAATGTACCCCGTAGTTATGTATACTTGTCCTTCTTTTCCTAGTTTCTGTGTTATTTTTTAATGATGAATTTTTTTTAATATTTATTTTTTAGTTGTAGGTGGACAGAATATCTTTATTTTTTTTTATTTTTATGTGGTGCTCAGGATCGAACCCAGTGCCTCACATGTGCTAGGCAAGCACGCTACCACTGCGCCACAGTCCCAGCCCTAATGATGAATTTTTTATGACTCATGTTATTTCTTGTCTATTGAAGTCATAATATGAGTTAATATAGCATATTCATTGATTGATTTTTACTTATATGTTGAATCAACCTTACGTTACCAGAGTAAATCCACTTGAACTTTCTGTATAATGTGTTGTGAGTGTTGGTGGTGGTGTCGTATTTAATACATGTGTAAATTCTGGGGCCTTTTTTGTCTATATTCATGAGAGATATGCTCTATGATTTTGTTTACTTTTGCTCCTGATGACTTTTCTGAGTTTGGAATTTGATTAAAGGAAGGCTCATAAAATTAGAAAGTGTCTCCCTGTCATCTGTTTGTGAGGCAATAGCATGAAGTTTGGGTGCTAAACCTTCTTTAAATATTTGGTATAGATCCCTGGTTATGCTTGAGTTTTTCCCTGTGGTAATACATTTGCTACTTTTTTTGCACATTGTGGTTATTTATAGTAGTTGGGTTCATCCCCAGAAAATCATATATGCATGGAATTTAACTTCTCTTCATGGGTCCCATCTTCCCTCTCTTCCCCTTCTGTTTTCGTTTCTCTATTCTGCTACACATCCTTTGACTCATCTATTCACTTTTTTTGGTTCTTTTTACTTATACATAAAGGTGGAATTCCCTGTGGTATTCTTATATATGCACATGGCATGATTTTTAAGAATTCATTCCCCATTGCCTCCTCTTACCCATCCCTCCACTCTGCCTCTCCATCTCCTTCTTCTAATTACTGATGTTCCCTATATCTTTATGATATGCTATCCTTCCGTGCTCTTTTTCTTTGTTTTACTCTAGCTTCCAAATATGAGTGAGAACATTTGACCTTTGAGTTTCTGAGTCTGGCTTATTTTCACTTAGCATGGTGTTCCTCATTTCTATCCATTTACCAGCAAGTGCTGTAATTTCATTCTTCTTTATGTCTGAGTAGAACTCCATTGTGTATCCATACCACAATTCCTTATTCCATTGATGGACTGACGGACATCTGGGTTTATTCCATAACTTATTTCTTGTGAATTGTGCTGCTGTAAACAGGTGGTTGTATCGCCAAAGCATGCTGATTTAACTTTTGGAAAAACACCAAGGATTGGCATAGCTGGGTCCCTAGTTTTTTGAGACATCTCCATACTGTTTTCCGGAGAGGCTTTGCTAGTAGGCAGCCCACCCACAATGTACAAGTGTGCCTTTTCCCCTACGAATTCACCAGCGTTTGTTATTATTTGTTTTCTTGATAATTGACATTCTGACTGGAATGAGTTGAAATCTCAGTGTAGTTTTCATTTGCATTTCCTCATTGTTAGGTATGTTGAACATTTCTTCATATATTTGTTAGCCCTTAGTGTTTCTTATTTTGAGAAGGGACTCTTTACTTCTGTCCATTTATCCATTGGCTATTTGTTGTTGTTTTAGTGTTGTTTTTTGAGTTCTTCATAGATCATGGATATGAATCCCCTGTCACAGGAGTAGCTGGCAAATACTTTCTCCCACTCTGTAGACTCTCTTCATGCTCTTAATTGTGTCCCTTGCTGTTTAGAAGCTTTTTAATTTGAGAGCATCATGCTTAATGATTATTGGTTTTATTTCTTGTGCTTTGGGAGCATGGTTATTCAAATCGGTGGCAGCATCCATATGATGTTTGTTAACACTATGTTTTCTTCCTGCAATGGAAAGATTTTATTTCCCCCTCAAACTTGAAGCTGAGCTTTCCCAGGTATAGCATGTGAGGAAACCTAAGAGCCCCCTTACCAGGAAAGAGTTGGAATTTGGCGTCACTATTCCAGTCCCATAAGGAGGCAGAGGGGAAAGAGGAAGAACGCTGGAGGTGGGGAGGGCCCCATTCTCCTCCTCCCAAGACACATACTCATTCTCTCTCATTCTCTGTGTTAAAATGAACCTACAAAATACCTGACCCAATATAATTTTAATCTGTTATGTCATTGTATATCACGCAAAACAGAGGAACCTATTTTCAAAATTCCTACATATGGAAGAAATTTGTGCATCAAAAATGATTACAAGAACTATGATATGGCTCGGTAGCCTGGCAGACGTGAGGCCAGAAATTTGATGCAAAGCACCACAAGAAAAAAAATTTACAAATACCAGCACAGTGGTATTCTGGATTTGACTTCTGCCTCCACCACTGGCTGTCGGACCTTGAGGAAGATTGTAAACAGATTTCTTTGATTCTGAGGGATTAGTAGTGATAGTTGTTTTGAAAAGGGCAGAGAAAGGGGGGGCATTGGGAATATTTTTCTTCAAATTTTCTGCTAGTTCAAACATTTTAGATACATTCAGGTCAGTTGCAATTAATTGCCATTATTGTTGAATCTGGTTCACAGATTTAGAATTTAATTTTTTTTTTTGATACTGGAGATTGAACTCAGGGGCACTCGACCACTGAGCCACATCCCCAGCCCTATTTTGTGTTGTATGTAGAGACAGGGTCTCACAGAGTTGCTTAGCACCTCACCATTGCTGAGGTTGGCTTTGAACTCGCGATTCTCCTGTCTCAGCCTCCTAAAGTGCTGGGATTACAGGTGTGCACCACCGCGCCCGGCTAGAATTTAAATTTTTTTTTTCTCCACTACATTGTGAATGATACACTGTTTGAAATTTGGACTTAGTCTTTTTCCCAAAGTTTGCTCAGTTTTGTTCTGGCCGATATTGAAATTATTATTTGATTCTTTTGGTCCTGATAGGCTTGCTGTTATTCTTTGTTAGCATGGGTTATATATCACTTTTGAACTTCGTTTTGCAGCAGAGTATTTATTCTGGGATATAACCCTTACTCCAAATGCCCAGGCTATTGGGGATCTGAAATTGAATGCTCAGAAGATTTCTATGCTCACTCCCATAGTATTTGCTATGTCATATGCTTCTTGAACTCTTGCCCTCCGTCCTTGATCAGAGCTGCTTCCACCTCTCCAAGTATGAGAAGAAATTTCAAGTGCTTCAGCAACTACAAACTTCCATCCCTGGTGGTGAATATGAAAACCTAAGTCCTCAAAAGGCATAGAGGACAAAGTTATTACTCTTTGTTTGGGTTCTACCTCCTCCAGTCTGGAACATGCTCCCAGGCAGCATACATGGCAAACAGTCTCTGACAGATGACGATTTTGAATTGCACATTGTCCAATGGCCCCGAATAGTCTCCTAATGAATTCTGTAGTTTTATAGTTGTTTATACTAGAAAGGCACATCATGGGCTAGTCACATTGTCATAGCTCAGCTCAACTAATATAACTTGTTTCCCGAATCTCAGGCATCATTCTAGGAGAGGCAGAAATCTAATCTCCAACTGAATTTGAGAGTTTGTATTCCTTTTTGCAGAACAGATATTACTTCAGAGACAATGTGGAATTTAAAACTCTGCCTCACTTCCAGAGAAATGATATTGAACCTCTCCTGTCAGAGAACCAGACTTTGAGTCCATAAAATGAATCTTGGGAAGGAAGGGGCCACATTGAGCCTTCACTGGCTCATATACAACCTCCTAATGTGAGGGATTGTGGGGGTCCCCATATTATCTGTTTTCTCCAAGGCAATGAATGTCTGGCTGATGAACTGACTGATTTCACAGGGCGAATCAGAAGAAAGAGGAAATATGGAAGGAAAAGCTAGTTTATATTGCAAAACTCTGCCGTTCTTCAGTTTTAACCTTCCTACATCCTACACACAATTCATAAAGTGAAGGTAGACATGTACCTCTCTGGGCCCAAGTTGGCATAGTAAATAGAAACCATGAAAAATTACACACATAAAAGGGCCTACCAGAAATTGATAAGAACCTGTTCTCACCAAAGGCTACCGACCTTGGCAAAGGCTAAGGCAAGCTGCTCCTCTAGAATGACATGAAATGGAGATGGAGGAGGCTAGTCATGGAGGATCAGTCATGAGCTGATCGCCAACCTAGATAAGGTTGCTTGAGGGCACTCCACAGGAGCGTCAGAATTGTTTGTCCTCCTTTGGTTTATTTGCGTAGTCAGATTGTTCATATTGATCTGAGAAACCGAGTTAAATGCAAGTTAATCATCTCTTCTCTGAAAACAGTACAAAAAGAAAATCAATGCAGTGGAAGTGTTCTGGAATAATGTAAAATCTTATTTTAGCTCTTGATTGCTAAACTCAAACCTTCCTTTTCCTTTCATATTTTTCTGCCCTGATGTTGAGACTAAAAACCAAGTATTAGTGGTTTCTCCATGCAAAACAATAGGCCGTCCAAAGCAAGGGCATCTAGTACTCCTGAAGCAACCCTGCCACCTCTCCCGTCATCCAATCAGAACATAGCAAAGTGGCTTAGGGTATCCAGGAGGATGGGTGGGAAAGAGGAAGGAGAGGAATGGGGCAGTGGACTCACTCTATGTGTATCACACAGATTATTCTGCAGGGAACTGATGTCACCTGCCTGGCACCTTGACTAAAACCTTGTGCCCCGATACCATCCACAGAAGATTCTAAACAAACACAGAAGATAAGAAACAGCATCAAACCCTGGGACCAGCAGACATTCACATTAGAACAGGTTGGGGGACTTCTCATAAGCTCCTCCGTGATTAAAGTGCATCCAGTTTCCCCAGTGTTCCCCAATGCAGAATACTTAGAGAACGGAGATATGACGTTTCTCAAAAGAGAGCAATATATGGCCATGAGGAAAAGTTTTTTGCTTAGTCCCCAGCTCTCCCCAGAGCAGCGTATGGAGTTAAGGGCTGCCTTACCTTCCTCACACCATTATTCCTCACAGATTCTAGGGTAAACAATGAACAAGCACTGACGATTTAGGACAGGCCAGCACCAAACTACAGCAACTCTAAGAAGACAGAGTAGACTCACCAGAAATAAGGCACCAGGACCCTTAAGGGACAATACATCAGTGATTTTCAAAAAAGACAGGCAATTCTGTGTCAATGTGGGTGCCACATAAAGGGGTGGGGTAAACCTCAGGGGAACAGGGTGAGGCATGGGCCTGTTAAAATATTGGATGCAAATATAGAAAGTCCTTCTTCAGTGTTTTATTTTTAGTTATACTTGACAATAGAATGTATTTTGGCAGAATATACACACATAAAGTATAACTGATTGTATTTCAGTTCCCACTTTGCGGTCTTATGTGACGTGGAGTTACCCCTGTCATGTATACAAATACAAGGCTAGGAAAGTTACGTCCAATTAATTCTACTGTCTTTCCTATTCCCCTTCCTCCTCCCTACAAAGTCTCTTTTAAAAGTTACATGCCAGGTGGGCTTGGTGGCCCATGCCTATAATCCCAGCAACTCAGGAGAGTGTGGCAAGAGGATCACAAGTTCAAAGCCAGCCTCAGCAACTTAGCAAGTTAGCGAGGCTCTAAACAATTTATTGAGACCCTGACTTAAAAGGAAAAATGAAAAGGGCTAAGAATGTAGCAGTGTGGCAAAGCACCTCTGGGTTCAATTCCCAGTATTCACAAAAATAAAATACACACACACACACACACACACACACACACACATACACATAGGGCTGGGGATTGGCCTTAGTGGTGAAGCAGCCCTGGGTTCAATCGCCGGGACCAATAAAAAAGTCACAAGGGAAAGAATTTTAAATTTATCTTCATGGTTCAAAGCATTTTAACAAGGATGGCTGTTTTTCAAGTTCATAACGGAAACATTATATGGAACAGACCAGTGACAGAAGCTTACTCTCTTATGTAGTAAGCAGCTGCATTTGTCATTGCTAAAACTTTCTGTTGGGACTTCTCTGAGTATTTCAAGATGATGCATCCATGCCCCTTTCTGAGACACTGGCATGTTTTCCAATGCTATCTCCTAGCAAAATACTTATATTTGTATTTTTAATTTACTAGGTAAAAATAAATTTGCTAAATAGGGAAACATTTTGGGGGCCTTGGAAATGTTATTCCCTGGCACAAAAAAATACTAACAACTATGCCCAGTAAACACTGAGCTAAGTGTTTCTCGAGTTATGCTGTATTATAATTCATAGGAACAAGTATTTTTAACACTGGAGGACAAATATTTTAGCCAAGATTAACATTATCGAAATAAACTTAGAAAAGTGTTTCCTAAGTTTTCCAATGAGATCATGCTTTCCTCTTTCCTGAGATTGTAATCGGGAATATTGAGTTTGTGACTGTTCCAGTAGGGCTCAATATGAGTGACGGCAGCATATGACATGGGTGAGATCTCAGGGGTGGATTTGTTGTAGGATGGCAGAGGAATGTAAGATTGGCCAGAGCCTATCAGAACAAAGGACTGCCTTTCCAGTGGTGGAGAAAAAGTTGTGGCATGAGCACAACAGGACATTTTATAGAGACTGTGTGAAGATGCCACCTGTTTATGTGCAGGCATATTTGGAAACTGATTTTGATTCTGACTAACTAACAATTGATGGTACTTTAAGTAACTTGCCAATAAAAGGTTTTGGCGATGTTGTAAAAAATAATTAATAACTGACATGGATCTGTAGGTGTGATATTTTTGCCCAAGGGCGATATTATATATTGACAAGTGACAGTGATTCTGTAGGACATCTGGACTACTGCTAAGAATGGAGAAATGTTGAAATAAACAATTTAGTGATAGCTGAAAGGTATTTCTAAAAGAGTAGCGGTCACATGTTTCCTCTTTCAAGATAAATGTCAAATGTGAAATGAATAATTAATATTGGGTGCAAAGAAATCTGATAATCAGTTAGGCATGTGAGGATTGTTACGGAAGATGACCAGCAAGTTCTGATTTTAAATGAGAAATAGCAAAAAACAGTGAGTTAACCACTGGTGTTTTGCCATCCTGGACAGTCTAAATTTAAAGGACAAACTTCTGAGAGAAAATGAGGTCCAAATGAGGACAACTGCTTTCTGTGAAACCAGTTCAAGAATCAGAACGCAGGTTTCATGAGGGCCCTGAAGAAAAACACAGATGTAGTGAAACCACAGGGACTCAGGAGGTATTTGATTCAGGGGCATTTGACCATGTTCCAATTCACAGTCATTCACCTCATATTTTTTATATATGAACAGATCTTTTGAAAGATAATTCATATACCATACAATTCACTCATTTAAAATTTACAGCCCAATGGCTGTTAATATGTTCTCAAAGTTCTGCAAAGATCACCAAAATCAACTTGAGAGCATTTCTTCATTTTAGAAGGAAGTCTATAAACATTAGTTGTCATTGCCAATTTCTCACCTCATTTCCACCCACCCTCTCCTCTGCTTCCTGGCCCCAGGCCATCAGTTCTCTCCTCTTTGTCTCTATGTTTGCCATTTTTGCTCTTTTCTCTCTTATCTAATTGGGATTATATATCCTTTCACTGACATGTCCAAATTCCTTTCTCCCTCTAATCATGCGAATCTTTGGTAACCACCGTTCTCCTCTGTCCTTTTGTGAGATCAGCTTCGTTAGGCAGCACGTATGAGGAGATCATGTGGTGCTTGTCTTTCTGTGCATGGTTTATTTCACTTAATATGATCATCTCCCGGCTCATCCATGTAGTCACAGAAGACAAGATCTGCTTTTTATGCTTGAGCAGTATTCCATTGCGTATATGTTCCACTTCTTATCCATTCATCAATCGATTGCCTCATCCCAAATACCCGCTGTATTCAGGGGTGAACTGATTCTGTGTACAAAAGATAAGGTGGATGCCATGCCTTGACTATATTGTTAATATGCCTTGTCTGTTCGTGGATGGAATCTTCACTGAGAGACTTCTAAATATGTGGGGTCAGTGGTGATATTCAGACACTATACAACCAGCATTTGTTTAGGACTCTGAGAATGCCTCGAGTCCGTACAGTACTGCTCTGTCCTATCACATTGCTGCCCCTGAAGGAGACGCCCACACAAACCCCTGCAATATCACTCTCCGAACCAGTTCTCAGTACCTCTGTTGTGGACCCTTTTGGTAGAGTTTAGTTAAAGCACAAGGAAAGTCAAGAAAGAAGCAGGATCTCTTCCAATAGATAATTCTACCACTTGCCACTAGCTGACCCATGGTGGCAACAGAGCCCAACAATCTCCAGTGAGAAGAAAAAATAAGAGTAAAGAGTCAGAACCCAGATTTCACAGGTAGGCAGTGGCTGGACTTACTGCTTGGAGATTGTGAGAGGAAGAGCATGGGCGTGTTCCACATGCTTGGGTGTC
>CM053417.1:82249315-82318956 GCA_028644305.1 Xerus rutilus | reverse complement strand
AATGTTTGTGAAAAAACTAGTAAAGGGGCATTCAGCACCTGGAGTGCTGATGTCTTTCAGGCCAGTGGCCAAGTAAGATAAAGCAACAGGAAATAGGAACTTTAACTACATTGAAGTCTTTTATAGAGACTCAACCTGATAGTCATAATATCAATTATGCTGCAATTTGGAGAAGCTTAATTAAGATTTTCTGTGGAGGGCGGGGTGCCACTATTATATATAATATGTACATATATAAACAGAGAGAGAGAAACAGAGCCAGAAAGTACATGTTCTGACATGGATTTATTGATTGTCACAATGAAGCAAATTAAAATAACTATCCTCTCACATAGTTACCTTTTTTGTGCTGAGAACACTTGAGTTTTACTTCCTTTGCACATTTCAATTCTTCCATTTTTTACTAGCATTTTGACTAACCATGCTGTACATTATGTTTCTAGTATTTTCTCATTTTATAACTGGAATTTGGTTCCCTTGTGTCAACTCCCTTTAATCCTACTCTACAGCTCCTGTTAAGTACTGTTATACTCTGTTACTAGGTGTGCAATGTTTTTAAAGTTTCCATGTGAAATCATACAGTATTTCTCTTTCTGTGTTTGACTCATTTCACTTAGCATAATATCCTCCAAGTCTGTGTTGTTGCAAATGGCAGGTTGCCTGCTTTTTAAAGGCTGAATAATATTCCACTTTATAACATATGCCACATTTTCTTTATTCACTCATCTGTTGGTAAACAGGTGGTTTCCATGTCTTCTATTGTGAATCATGCTGCAGTGAACATGGGGGTGCAGGTCTCTTTGAGATACTAATTTAAATTCCTTTTGATATACACAGGAGTGGGAATGTTGGATATAAGTGTTTTCATTGAACATCGTTTGAGGAATCTTCATGCTCTTTTCCATAACAACTTACTATTGGAAGTGGCAAACGCACCCTCTCTGTTAATTTCTGGACACAAAGGTGCCAAGAAGTCTGTCCAGGTGTCTGGTGATGCCCTATGCAAAGGGAACTTCTGTGGCTGCCCTGGAGTTTTCCAGTTCATGACTCAGGGTTCAAGTGCCAGCCGCCCTGGGGATTTGGAGAATTATGAGCACATGCTGATGACTCTAATTGTGCCATTCACACTTTTGACCTGGGTTCTGTTTTAAGGTAACTTTCTCACAACGAATCCCTCTGATGTAGAAACCCTATATCATACACTTCCAGGGCCTGCACATTTTCAGTCTTCTCCTAGCAGGACACTCGCTATTTCTATTTTTGTATTTTCTTTTTTTTTTTTTTTTTGGTACTGGGGATTGACTCAGGGGCACTCGACCACCAAGCCGCATCCCCAGCCCTATTTTGTGTTTTATGTAGAGACAGGGTCTCACTGAGTTGCTTAGCGCCTCGCCATTGCTGAGGCTGGCTTTGAACTCATGATCCTCCTGTCTCAGCCTCCCAAAGTGCTGGGATTACAGGCTTGCGCCACTGTGCTCAGCTTATTTTTGTATTTTCTTTCCAGTCTCCTCATGGTCGGGTTCAGGGAAACTGAGTAAATGGTCACGTGGGTAGTGACAAGTTACCAATTTGCATTCTCAACAATATTGTACAAAGGAGGGCCCCACCTTAATACAATTGCATTGGAGTTTAAGTTTTCAACATGAATTCTGTATGAGACAAAAACATTCAAACCATAGCACGAGGCATCAATTGCAATGCCTTCTCTTCAATTTCTGAGCTTTAAAGTCTTGATTTTCCTATTTTTCTAATCAGTGTAGCAAAGGGTTTGTAGAATTTCAACCACCTAATTTTAAGTTTTGTTGTGTTTTTCCATTTTTAAATTCTCTATTTTTTTATTTCTGTCATAATCTTTAGGAATTCCTTCCTTCTGCTAACTTTGGGCTCAGTTTGTTTTTATTTTTCTATCTCCTTAGGTTCAAAATTGATTTTTTGAGATTTTTTCCTTTTCTTACATAGGTATTTGTTGGTATAATTTTCCTTTTGATACTGTCCTAACTGCATCTGAAACATTTTGGTATACCTTACTTTCATTTTTCTTTGTATTGAGATTTTTCATTTTCTTTGTATAGAGATTGAAATTTTTAAAATTTCTTTTTTAAAATTTCATCTTTGATCCAACTGCTTTTCAAGACTGTTATGTTGGTTCTACTTTGTGAATTTTTCACTTTTCATGCAGTTATGGATTATAGTTTCCATGCTGAATGAATAAGCTACTTGGAATGTTTTCAAAGCTCTTAAGTTAGTTGACACTTCTTTTTCTGACCTATTATAGGGACACCTCCTCCTCCACAGAAAATCTTATTAAGCTTCTCCAGAAATATACACCATAATTGATCTTAGAACTATCAGCAAAAGAGTCTCTATGGAAAAGTTCAAGGTAGTTAAAATTCCTATTTCCTGTTGCTCTGTCTTGCTTGGCCAGAGGCCTGAAAGTGATCAGCACACCAGGTGCTGAATGCCCCTTTATTAGTTTTTTTCACAAACATTTATGGACTACCTAGTACAGTAACAATATAATAGGTTATAGAAGTGTGTTTGCAAATGCAAAGTGTGGTAGGAAAGACAGATCCTTTAACAAGGCCTCTGGCCTATGGACCTGAGCTTCACAAAAATGTTTATTTCAAAGATAAGAGAAGATGTTACTAATTGGGCTCCACGGTAACAGCTGGCAGGGGGAGGGAAGAAAGGGGAAAGTCAGCTCTCTCTTTCTCAGGTGCTGTCCTTGAAGTGTTGAGTTGCCCAGAACAGTAAAAGGAAAAGCTGCTTTTGTGTAAACTTCTGTAGACAGTGAGCCCCTCTCCTTACATGCTGGGTATAAAGTTCTGATACTGTCTGAACTTGGGTTTCAGGGGAATTAATTGATTACAGCAAAATCTGTACCTCTGAACCAGCTGCAGTCAAATAAACCTGCTTCCTGTTTCCTATCCGATGTCTTGCCTCATCTGCCCCTACGACACTAATGCATTCTCTGTCTTGGAGAGTGTGTCATGTGCTGGTAAGAGAAATATATGGTCAAATTTATAAATACTCTAAGACTGTAATGGTGGTTTGTAAACTGCCACATCTCTAGTATAAAAGTTAAAAGACAAAACTACTAAAATAATTGTAGCTACTATTATTTGGTAAGGGATACACATTATTAAAGATGTAAATTGCTGGGCTCAGTGGCACACACCTGTAATACCAGTGTCTCTGGAGTCTGAGGCAGTAGGATTCCAGGTTCAAAGCCAGCTTCAGCAATTTAGCAAGACCCTCAGTAAATTAGCAAGAACTTGTCTCTAAATAAAAAATGGTAAGGGCTGGGTAGTGTGTTGATGGTAAGGCACTCCTGAGTTCAAACCCCAGTACAATAAAAGATGTAAATTGCAACATAACACATGCAAACTTTGAGGAGGAATAAAAGTGCAGGTTATGTGTGTGCTTGAAGTTCTTATCAGCTTAAAATAGACTGTCAAATCCCATTAATATTAGCCTCAAAAAATAAATAAACACCTAGGAGGTGAAAGAAATCTACAATGAAAATTACAAAGAACTGAAGAAAGAAGTCAAAGGAAAAACAACACCACCACTAGAATTCGAAAGAATGCCCCTGTTCATGAATTGGCAGAATAAATGTTAAAATGACTGCAGTCCAAAAGCAATCCACAGATTCAATGCAGTCCCCATCAAAATACTGATGTCCATTTTTACAGAACTAGAAAAAAAATCCTTAAGTTTATTTGGAACCACAAAAGATCCTGAAGCCAAAGCAATCTTGAGCAAGAAGATCAATGCCAGAGGTATCACAATTCCTGATTCAAAATATGCTACAGAGCTGTAGTAACAAAAATACCATGCCATTAAATAGCATCGCATAAAATAGATAAGTAGACCAATGAAATACTACAGAGGATCCAGAAATAACCCCACACATATACAACCATCTGATTCTCAACAAACGTGACAAAAACATATGTTGCAGAAAAGACAAATCTTCCACAAATAATGATGGGAAAATTGGCCATCCATCTATATAAAAATTGAAACTAGACCCCTATCTCTCCTGTAAAAAATCAAGTGAAAATGTATCAAATACCTAAGGCCTGAAATTTTGAAACTCTTAGAGGAAAACATAGAGCAAACACTTGAAGATTTGGTATAGGAACAGACAAAATTCCCTGAATAGAATTCTAATATCTCAGGACACAAAAAGGAGAATTGACAAATTGGATTACATTAAAATTAAAGTCTTCTGCACAGCAAAGAAAACAATCAACAGAATAAAAACGCAGTTTATCGGATGTGAAAGAATCTTTGCTAGCTTTTCATTTGGCAGAGGATTAATATTCATAATCTAGAAAAAAACTCAGAGAATGTCAAAAAACAATCTCACCAAAACATAGACAAGCAGAGGCTGTGGCAGGAGGATCACGAGTTCAAAGCCAACCTCAGCAGCAGCGAGGTTCTAAGCAACTCAATGAGAACCTGTCTCTAAATAAAATGCAAAATAGGGTTGGGGATGTGAGTCAGTTGTGGAATGCCCCTGAGTTCAATCCCCTGTATCATCCTCTAAAAAATAGACAAATAATCTAAACAGACCCTTCCCAAAGAAGAAATAAATGTGTCTAATAATCATATAAAAAAGTGCTCATCTTTGGACTTCAGGGAAATGCAAATCATATCTACTTGGAGGGCAAGAATTGTAACTCAGTGGTAGAGCACTTGCCTAACATGCTG
Source organism: Xerus rutilus (assembly GCA_028644305.1). Lineage (NCBI taxonomy): Eukaryota > Metazoa > Chordata > Mammalia > Rodentia > Sciuridae > Xerus > Xerus rutilus. Next base: position 82,314,237 of record CM053417.1, on the reverse strand, counting down.
AGTTTGATCCTAAGCACCACATAAAAATAAAAAAAAAGTACTGTGTCCAACTACAACTAAAAAAAAATTTTAAAAAACTACTTCAAAATTCTTCCTTACCCAGTCAGAATCATTATTATTTAAAAAAATCTTGGAGATATGGAGAAAAATGAACACTTTTGGTGGGAATGTGAATTAGTACAACTTCTAAGGAAACAGTATAGACGTTTCTCAAAAAACAAAAAATTGAACAACCAACTATAGGTTTCCTCTGACTTCTCAGCTCCGTCTCCTCTGACTTCTCAGCTTGCACCCCCCCACCGTCTGCTCCACAGGCCTACTCATAAGTCACATGTGCGCATAGGTCTCTGTCCACCCAAGGCCACATGGATTTGGGAAGATGTTCCCAACCCTCGTGTTAGCCATTCGCCACTGTCTGGGCCCCGGAAAGTTTGCAGGGATGCCTGAATTTTCCGCCTGGCCCCTCGTTCTCCCGTGGATGTGAATGTTTTAAGGGACGCCTTTTTATGTTCCCGCCCACTCCCCGGGACTGCTGAGAAGTCACAGGGAACCCCAACTCCTCTCTAAACCTCAAAACTCCACTGTACTATAGCTTAGATAACAGACCAAAATGGCCTCCAGGGGGAACTTTTGATTTTCAAATCCTCACTGACTTGGCTAATTTTTGTCACTGGATGGGAAAATGGACAGAAATTCCTTTCATCAAGGCTTTGTTGGAAAATGCGTTCTCGCCCCTCCCTTCTTTCCCATCTGTTCTGTCCTCTCAAGTTCTTCTCGTTAAAAGCCCCCTTTCCCATTTGCTTCCCTATCTCCTTCCTCGTGCGGCTGCCATCACATCCCGCTCCCCGCCCAGACCCTGCCTCCCCTCGCTCTCTGTTCCACTGGAATGCAGCCATCTTCCCGGGAGACAAAGCCGGCCTCAGTCCCAGCGCCGGAGGGTGGAGTCGAGGCGTTGTGTGGAGCCCACCTGCCATATCTCCCTGTATTTCTCGCTGCCTTCACGCCACTCAGATGGGCAGCTTGGCGTTTGTGAGCTGCCTGCCTTGCAGCAGCCCCTCCTTCCAGGCTTACCGCTTTACCTTAGCTCAAGGAAAAAAAAAGGGAAAGGAGGTTACTTTACATCTACACAAGCTCCCCCCACCCATTTCTTCTTCCTCTGTTCTCTCTTGTTGCTTTACTGAAACAACGGCCATCATGCTTTTCGTTCTATAACTCTTCACTCTTACATTTTTGAATTCATAACTTTCATTCTGTGCACTAAAGCTAAAACTTCTGATCAGATGTATCTTATCCAATTATAAAAGTTTTTTTTACACTCTACTGAGACCAATTTACAAGGTACACCTACCTTGAATTCAAAAGGCCTTCTGCATGCTCTATTTTTGTGTTTATGTAAACTGAGCGCACATAAACTAAAATTAAAAATGGATCCAAATACCTTTAATTCACATGATTTAAAAGGTTCAATTTAAATTGTGTAAACAAATAAAAATAAAGACGTCTTTAAAATTACTCAACTCACAAGTCTTTCTAGGTGGTCAAAGGAATAATAAAATGTTAATGTCTATAAAATGTCTAATACATCTCATTGTCAGAAATTTCTTCAAGGGAAAAATGTCACTGATAAATATGCTTGTTTAATGTCTTGGTTTTTTATAATGAAAATAAGCAATTCAAGGGAAAAATGTTACTGTTAAATATGCTTGTCTAATGTCTTGGTTTTTATAATGAAAATAACCAAATCAGATCTGATATTGAGTACTCAAATGTGTCTATTAGATAAAATGTTAACTGTTAAATCCGATACCAAATACTTTTAATTCCTTTAAATTCCATAGAGTAACATTTTTGATGTTTTCATAAATAATAAATTTTAACAAGGGGATATAAAATTGCTTTGTCATCATTAGAAACAAAATTACTTAATTTAAAGCCCAACAGGTATAATTCTATATACTTAAACATTGTGTTTTCATAAATGGTAAATGAATGCAATTCTCTAACCCAGGCTAATTCTATCTTAAGATTAAAAGCAAATTCGACAAGAGGTAATAAAGGTTTATTTTTGTTTTATTTACTTGGACTATATTGGGCTTTGATTAGGTAATTAGGCTTCTTCAAATCTAAGCAGCGCCCTCAATGCTGAAACCTAAGTTTGCCCCTTATCTAGGATGCTAAACTATGTAAATCATTGGTTTGCCATCTGCCTCTGTATTACCCTGTCAGTTGTGAATTCCTAAGATACTGACTTTCAAAATTCTCTGTTACAGAAACTTCCCTGCTCCTGGACTGGAGCTGCTGCCCTCACTGTTTAAAGAGGACAGCCACCACGTGACAAATATGAACTTACTTAATTTAAATCAAAAGATTAAAGTCAATTGTCCTTTCTTTCAACACAAAGGTTTTTAAATTTCTAAAGGTTTTTACTGTTTCATTTAAAATATTATAAATAACAAACTATTTCTTATCATTAAACTGGAGTAATTTGCCTAACTTCAGAAATTTACAAGGATTGTTTTGAGATATGAACAGAAGGATTCTAGATATGGTACTTACTGGAAGGAAAAAGGAAATGTTTCTGCATAAAAGAGTCTTTGTATGGTAAAACAAACAAGAGGGTTTAAAGTAAGTGTTAAAGAAAGTTTAGAGTAAGTGGTTGATGAGAGTCTAAGTGAAGGGTAAATTTCAAAGGTTTATGTTTATGACTAATTTGACTATAATTAATAGAAGCTTATTCAATTTAAACTTTAATGTACTAATATAAAAACCTAAAACATTGTTCTGCTCTTAATAAAATAACTTTCTTCCATTTGTCGGGTTTTTGGGAAAACTAACTTTTTAAAATTAAAGTTTATATAACTATGGTTAAACAACATCAATGCAATTATGATGCTACCAGCCCTATTTTCATATTAAATGTGTTCACATCTTCCAGGTATACAAGTCTTTAAAACAGAAGGTTTAAAAGAATGTTATATCAAGCTGATGTTCTCCAAACTAAAGTTGTATGGTAATTTTAAACTTATAAGGATAGCAAATTTTTTTTAAATATTTATTTTTTAGTTGTAGGTGGACACAATATTTTTATTTTATTTTTATGTGGTGCTGAGGATCGAACCCAGTGCCTCCCACATGCTAGGCAAGCATGCTACCACTGCACCATAACCCCAGCCCCAAGGATAGCAAATTTTATTGAGGGTTTATTTCTATAACTAAACCTCTTATCCATAAGATAGAGTTTTCTGTTACCTTTTACACTGGGGTTAAATTCAAATGTTTCCTTAGGTAAATGAGAGCCTAATCTATTTAAAGTCTAATATTGTAAGACATGATCTTTACTACTTTTCCACACCAAAAAAGGTTAAAAGCCCTCTCAGCCTTACTTAATTAATGTTTTAAATATAATATCATATTATGTTAACTAACATTCATATGAAGTCAGAAAACAATATATATAAATTTTATAAAATGATATTTAAGAAACAAAGATCAACTTCAAAACTAAGATACTTTAAAATTTTGCAAGGAGCCCTGCCTTACCTGACATAAAGTTCTGTCTCCCAGCCTATTACAATGGCTTCAAAGTGGGCCACACTCCAGTTCATTTAAAGTTATGTTCAAGTGATTAATTTATTATAAAGATAACTAGGATCTCAACCAAAAATATAATATGTAAATTAGCCAAAATTTTAAGATAGCTATTACACAAACTAAACTTATTAATTTTATTTCGTATTTTCCTTAAAATCTATGGCTATTGCCTGTTTACATTTTACAGAGGTACTACTTTGAGAACAACCAACCCAGATTATTTTAAAATAAATCAGCCACCACCTATAGGATAGACCTTAAAGTTAAAGCCCAGTACCCTTACTTTATAACTGAGATCGGCTTGCTGAGTGTTTAAGATCAAGGCTTAAAAACTAAAATTAAATTAAAGGGCCAAGAAAACCAGTATTTGGCTCCTGCCCTCTGAGTCAACCTGAATCCAAGGAATGAGGAAACTTCTCTAAAGTGCTCTACACCTCTGGGCTGCAGGACCTCCTGATCAGGGAGATTTCTGAGACCATTAGAGAATTAAAGAGCCAATCAAATGCCATACGATGAACAGGAAGGTCAAAGAGAGAGGGAACAATCTCTCATGCTTCCCAGGGAAGCCACACAGTCAGCGCCAGACCTCGACGTATCCTAACGTGGATGGCACTAGCAGAGCTAACAGGCTGCCCTCAAGTTCCTCAAGGATGCCTCCCAGGATACCAAAAGGTGACTTAACAATAGGTAAGAACAAAAGTCAATTTGACTTGCTTCATCTTAAACACCTAGCAAAACCAAGAACACAGCCATTCCTGGGCATTTAAAATAGTTTAAAGATAGACATTTGTGACATTAAAAACTAAATACTATGTTTACATGCCTTGTGCTCTCCAGCCTTGTTATGGGGACAGATTCTCAACCCTTATACTTCCTACATTTCAGACTGTTTCTTCTATGTATATTTAAATCACAATTGTAATTCTCATTGATGTCCCTCAATTAACTGTACAGTAAGGTTGAATTACCATGACTTGTTACCACCTCCCTTTCTAGGGCAAAAAGGACTCTCCTTGGCCCCCATTCACTGCCTCTGGGATAGGGCAAGAGGACTTGACTATGCAGTAACTGCTACTTAAAAACTTGAACAAATTTCATTACAGAATAGACCAGCCTTGGACTCCCATCACACTGGACTCCCACCAAACTCAAAATTTCTCGGCAGCCCCCTTCTTTTTCTGCTAATCAGTAATCTCTCCCAAGCCTCTGTTCCACCCACAGGTGATCCTTCTACATTCAAGCAACGTGACTGACAACCAGAGGCTCCCACACCCCTGCACCTGCCTCCCTGCCTGACAGACACCCGAGCCATCTCCCCCCTTGATGCCCCCAATCCCGCACGAAGTAGCCAGACCGAATCTGCTGTCCTATGTCATCAAAAAGGCCGGAATGTTAGGTCAGATCAGGGTTCAGGATGTAGCTGTGGGAGCGGCCAGCCAGATGCTGATATCACCAGTAGACACGCCTCCTGTCAATCAGCGGGTTTTTCCTGACCTATCCAGGAAAGACTCTGGCCTTCTCTTCCTGCTCCCAAGCCCTCCCCTTCCTGACCAGGCCTTTTGAAATTCTCTCTATACCGGAGCCCCAGCCGCATTTCTCCTGGACACACTCTGATGGAAGGGAGGATTCAGCCCGAGAGCATATATTCCAATAAAGCCTTGCTGAGCGGCTTTAATTCATCTCCTTCTGGTAATCTAGTCTTTACAATCCTAAAATCAATTATGCTGCAGATTTTGGAGAAGCTTAATTAAGATTTTCTGTGGAGAAGAGGGTGCCACTACAATACTATTACTACATAATGATAAAAGGATCAATACATGAAGAAGTATAATAATAATAAGTATATATTCACCAAAAATTGGGGTATCTGAAAATATAGGCAAATCAACAGAACTAAAGTGAAATGTAGATGGTAATATAATAATAGTAGAGGACTTCAATACCCGACATGTAACAATAGATTGGTTTTCCATCCAGAAAATCAATAAGGAAACATTTAACTTGAACTACACTTTAGGCTAAATGAACCAAACAGATACACACAGATCATTTCATTCAACAGCAGAATACACATGCTTCTCAACCACACATGGAACATTCTCCAGGATCAATCAAAAGTTATGCCACAAAATTCAAGAAGATTGAAATCATATCAAATACCATTTCCAACCACAGTGGTACTAAACTAGAAATCATAACAGGAAAAAAACCTGCAAAATTCACAAATACATGGAAACTAAACAATGTGCTCCTTAACAATCAATGGATAAAACAAGAAATGAAAAAGGAAATTAAAAAATATCTTGACACAAATGAAAATGAAAATGCAACATATCAAAATTTACAGAATACAAGCCAGGTGTGGTGGCACATGCCTGTAATCTCAGAAGCTGGGAAGGCGGAGGCACGAGCATCCCAAGTTCAAAGCCAGCCTCAGCAACTTAATGAGGCTCTGAGCAGCTTAGTGAGACTTTGTCTCAGAAAATGAAAAGAGTTTGTAGATGTTGCTCAGTGGTTAAGCACCCCTGAGTTTAATCCCTGCTACCAAAAATAAAACTTATGAAATACAGCAAAAATGGTTCTAAGAAGGGTGCTTATAGTGATAAACATCTACATTAAAAAGGAAGAATCTCAAATAAACAACCTAATGTTATACTTCAAGAAACAATAAAAAGCTGAGCATAGTGGTACAAGCCTGTAATCCCTGAGACTCATGAGGCCAAGATAGGAGGATTATAAATTGAAGATCAGCCTCAGCTACTTAGGGAGAACCTGTCTTAAAATAAAAGGGCCAGGAATGTGATTAAGCGCCCCTTGGTTCAATTCCCAGTAACCAAAAAAGGTAAGAAGAAGGAAGAGGAAGGAGGAGGAACAGGAGGAGAAGAAACAATAAAAAGAAGAAAACAATTTAATTCGTAAATGATAAGCAATGGTCTTAAATAACTATATAAACAGATATATGTATAGATAGATCATATATAATATAATGTATATTATATAAGCTATATTTCTATACATATAATATCTATATAGATATAGATATATAACTTTTCTCTGACAGCAGAATATACATTCTTCTCAAGTGCACATGGAATATTTCCCATAAGAAATTACATATTAGGTTGCCAAATGAACATTAATGAATTTAAGATCAAATTTAGGCTGGGAGAGAGTGGAACATGCCTGTAATAGCAGCTTCATGGGAGACTGAGGCAAGAGGATCATAAATTTGAGATCATTCTCTGCAACATAGTGAGGCCCTGTCTCAAAACAAAATAAAATCAATAAATAGAAGGAAGACCAGTATAGTAGAGGAAGAGAAATAAAGGCAGGCAAGAGGAGAGGGAATGCGGAAGCACTGGAGACTAAAATGGAGTGAATTAAATTCCATCTACTCTACTTCACTGTAGGCATTTCTTTTTTTCTTAACATTTGGATCTATCCATATCTCTGCCTCCCTCTCAACGTTTGGATTTTCTCTCTCTGAGACACACACACACACACACACACACACACACACATACCCCAGAAACTATGAGTAGCACAGAATATTCCCTAATCAATATAGTTGTCAAAATCTGAATTTGTCAGTCTGGGGTTGTGGCTCAGTGGTAGAGCACTTGCATGTGTGAGGCATTGGGTTTGATTCTCAGCACCACATATAAATAAAAGAATAAAACAAAGGTCAATCAACAACCAAAAACAGATTTTAAAAAATCTGAATTTGTCAATCTGTATTCATCTCCATTACTCACTCTGGATTTCCTGGGCTTCACATCTTGTTCTTTTATCCTCTGGACTAGTCTGCTTTGCAAATTCCTTACTGTCAGTCTTCCCATCCATTCACATCTATGCTATTAGCATATCTTTAACTAAGATTATGAATGAATGGAATGGTATGTCATAGTTTTTAAGTTTTCATTAGTGCTTTATTGTTATATATAATCACAATATTCTTTTTGATATGAATGGAATATAATTTTCTCTTTTAATCCCCACTACTTCTTCCTTCCCTCCTCCAGTTCCCCTTTCTTTACTCTACTGCTCTTCTTCTATTTATTTAATGTTATTTTAAATTGGTGTTTAGCAGATATGCATAAATGTGAAATTCAGTGTGGTATGTTCTTATATACAGATAGCATAATTTGGTCAATTTATTTCTGCAGTTCTTCCTTTTTCTTTCCCTCCTCTCCTCTTACATTCCCTTCCTGTTCACCACTGAGTTTCTGTTTTCATAGGATTTCCCTGTATTTTTTCCTTTTGTCGATCTAGCATCTGCATATGAGGGGAAACATTCAACCCTTGCCTTCCTGAAATTGGCTTATTTCATTTAGCTTGTTATCCATTTCCATCCACTTGGCAACAAATGATACAATTTCATTCTTCTTTATGGCTGAATAAAACTCCATTATGTGTATATACCACATTATCTTATTCAATTTTTAACAAATCTAGTGTCTCCATATGATCTAATGTTTACTTCTAACTGTTTAGAAGTTTAGCTTTTGCAGATACTCATTCTCTTCAATCTTCTAATTCTCCTCCTCTATTAGTTTACTTCCATCAGAGTACAATTATGTTGCAATGTCCTCTCTTTTGTACAAGTACCTTTCCTTGATAACACTTCTCTGCCTGGCATTATTCCATATCTGCTTCCTTTTGTGGCAAAACTTCTTTGGTAATTTGTATAAATTGGTTGTTACTATTTCCTTATCTTTTTTTTTTGGTACTGGAGATTGAACTCAGGGGCACTCGACCACTGAGCCACATCCCCAGCCCTATTTTGTGATTGATGTAGAGACAGGGTCTCACTGAGTTGCTTAGCTCCTCGCCATTGCTGAGGCTGGCTTTGAACTCACGATTCTCCTATCTCAGCCTCCAAAAGTGCTGGGATTACAGGCATGAGCCACCACGCCCAGTTTATTTCCTTATCTTGTATCCATTCTGTCCTCTAAATTACTTTTTTCATGGCCTCCAGTAAATAAATTCAGTAACAGTAGTAAAATGGAACTTTAGAGGGATAAAGATCTGTGCTAAAGCAGAAAAGAATTTTCAAATGAACAACATAAACTTATACCTCATAGAACCAGAAAAAGAGAAAAGATAAGGTTGAAAGTTAGCATAAAGAAAGAAGTAATGGGGGCTGGGATTGTGGCTCAGTGGCAGAGCGCTTGCCTCGCATGTGTGAGGCACTGGGTTCGATCCTCAGCACCACATAAAAATAAATAAAATAAAGATATTGTGTCTACAACTAAAAATATATTGAAAAAATAAAAAAGAAAGAAGTAATAAAGAGTAAAGTAGAAATAATTCAAATGGAGAATAAGAAGAATCTGAGGAGAAACAATAAACAAAATTTTATTTTTTTTAAAGATGTACAAAATTGACAAATTTATAACTAGACTGAGAAATAAGGAAGGATATACAAATAATATAATCAGAAAAGAGATGACATAATGATGGCTATCTCAGAAATAAGAAGTACCATAAAGGCCTCTGACTAACAATTATATAGCAACAAACTGGATAACCTAGAATAGTTATTAAAAATACAAACCCATTAAAACCGTATCAAGAAAAAATAAAAATCCTGATCTGACCAATCAGTAATAAATATACTGAATCTGTAATCCAATATTTCCCAACAAATAGAAGCCCTGTACCAAACAGCTTAGAGAAGGAATTCCACAAAACAATATAAATAAATTAATAGCAATCTTTCTTAAAGTCTTTCAAAAAAGCAGAAGTATGGGGAATATTTCCAAACTCATTTAATAAATTAACATCACCCTGATACCATAGCCATAATTACCACAAGCAATTACAACTTCAGGCCATATTCCTGATGAGCAAATATGCAAAAATTTTCAATAAATCGTTAGTAATCTGAATTCAGAAGTACATTAAAAGGAATCATACACCCTGACAAATTGAGATTTATCCCTGCCATGTAAGGATTTATATATATATATGTTTTTTAGTTGTAGATGGATGCAATATCTTTATTTTATTTATTTATTTTTATGTGGTGCTGAGGATCGAACCCAGCGACTCACGCATGCGAGGCAAGCACTCTACCATTGAGCTACAGCCACAGCCGCAGGATTTTTCAATTTATTTAAATCAATCAGTGTGATACATCACATTACAAATGGACAAAAAAAGCACATGATCATCTTAATAGTGCAGAAAAAGCAGTCAATTAATTTCAAAATTCATTCATGATTAAAACAAGGAACTAACCTCTACTCAATAAAAGGTGTATATGAAAAAGCCATAGTAAATATTAAAATCAATGGGAATACTTTAAGCTTTTCTTCTCATTTCAAGCATAAAACAAGATGCCCACTTGGGGCTGGGGCTGTGGCTCAGTGGTAGAGTGCTTACCTTGCATGTGTGAGGCATTGAGTTCGATCCTCAGAACCACATAAAAATAAAGGTAAAAAAAATGCACATTTAAAAAAATAAAAAATAAAAAAAATAATAAGGTGCCCACTCTCACTATTTCTATTGTTGAATAGAACTAGAATTCCTAGCTAGCACACACATACACACACACACACACACACACACACACACACACACAGAAATAAACATCTGAATGAGGGCTGGGTTTGTGGCTCAGTGGTAGAGTGCTTGCCTAGCATGCATGAGACACTGGGTTTGATCCTCAGCACCACGTAAAAATAAATAAAATAAAGGTATTGTGTCCCTCTACAATTATAAAATATATTTAAAAAATATGAATCAGAAAGGAAGAAGTAAAACTTTTTTCTATTTACAGATGATATGGTCATGAACAGAAAACTCTAAATATGCACTCTCCCAAAATTATTAGAATAAATTTAGAATGACTAGAAGACACAAAGTTAAAGTAAAAAAGAACTTAGTAATATTTCCATATGCAAACAATGAAATAACTGATTCACAAGATATATGAAGAAAGAAAATATAGTATTACATACAATCAAAGATTATCTAGCCCTATAAAAGAAAGAAAGCCTACCTTTTGTGACAACAAGGATGGACCTGGATGACATGATGCTTATTGAAATGTCAATCACAGAAGGACAAATGTTGCCTGATTCTTGTTATAAGAAGCATCTAAAAAAACTGTAGAATAATTAAACAAACAAACAAAAAGAAGCATCTAAAATAGCCAAAAACATAGAAGTGGATGATAGAATGGTGATTACCAGGAGATGGGGATGTGGAATATGATGAGTTGTTCAGTGTGCACAGCAAGTATAATGTAGCTATATAAGATGAGTAAGTTCCAGAGATTTGCTGTACAATATAGTGCCTACAGTTAACAGTAAGGTATTGCACACTTAAAAATTTGTTAAGAGGGTAAATCTCATATTAAGTGTTCTTGTCTGTCCCCTCTTACACAATAACAATGCAACACAAGGAAATTTTGGGAGGTGATGGATATGTTTATTGTAGTGATGGAAACACGAGTGTGTACATATGACAAAACTCATCAAGTTGTACACATTAATTATGTGCAGTTTTATACCGATTATATATTAGTAAAACAGTGGGGGGCTCTGTGTCATTTCTTCAAACATATATAACCATAAAGATCTGTTATCAGCTAATACCAGAGCTTCAAATAACATGAAGAAGCCAGGTGCAGTGGTGCATGCCTGTAATCTTTGCTACTCCAGAGGATGAAGCAGGAGGATTACAAATTCAAGGCCATCCAGCCTTACAATTTAGTGAGACCTTGTCTTAAAATTAAAAAAAAAAAGGCTAGGGATGAAGCTCAGTTGTACAGTGCTCTGGATTCAACTCCAAGTACTGCAAATAAATAAAATAAAATAAATTAAAATAAGGATTTAATCTGGTCTTGGTGGTGCATAACTGCAATCTCAGCTACTTGGGAGGCTGAAACAGAAGGGTTGCAAATTGGAGGCCAAGCTGGGAAACTTAGTGAGAACCTCTCTCAAAATAAAAATGGTTGGGGATGTAGCTCAGTGGCAGAGTACTTGCCTAGTATTGGTAAGGTCCTGGGTTCAATCCCTAGTACAGCAAAAATAAAATAAAAAATGAAGGAAATATTGACAATAATAAAAGAATAAATAAATAAATCTACAATCATAATTGTAGGCTTTTAGCATATTTCTGCCAAAATTTTGCACAAGTAGACAAACACAAAAAAGACATTTTATTTTTTTATTTTTACTTTTTATTTTTTTGGTACTAGGGATTGAACTCAGGGCTTACTCGACCACTGAGCCACATCCCCAGCCCTATTTTGTGTTTTATGTAGAGACAGGGTCTCACTGAGTTGCTTAGCGCCTCGCTGTTGCTGAGGCTGGCTTTGAACTCATAATTCTCCTGTCTCAGCCTCCCAAAGTGCTAGGATTATGGGCATGTGCCACCACGCTTGGCTAAAAAAGACATTCAAACAATTGAACACTACCAACCAACTTGACTTGACAATTATAGAACATAATGCCTAACAACTTCAGAATATACATTCTTTGTGAGCACACAATGAACACCTACCAAGATGTTGAGATTGTATCTAGACCATAAGCCATATCTCAATAAATGTCAGAGGACTGAAATGATTCAGATTATAGTATCTGGTCAGATGATTGTTAAATGAGATATCTATAATAAAATATATCAATAAGTATCTATTTGGAAATCAAACAACATACATATAAATAATTAACAGATTCACAAAGAAATCATAAAGTACTTCATAAAATATTTTAACCGAGTTTTTAAAAATTGCAGGATAGATCTCAAAACTAAAATCTTATTCCTTAAGACTCTTATAAAATAATGTAAAATTGAACCCACAGTAAATAGAAGGAAGAAATAATTAAAAGAACAGTGTAAAACATCAAAAGAAAAAATGATAAAAAGCTGGGGTCTGAGGTTGTGGCTCAGTGGTAGAGTGCTTGCCTTGCACGTGTGAGGCACTGGGTTCGATCCTCAGCACTACATAAAAATAAATAAACAAAATAAAGACACTGTGTCCATGTATAACTAAAAAATATTTTTAAAAAAGCTGGGGATGGAGGTGCAAGCCTGCAATCCCAGTGGCTAGGGAGGCTGAGGCAGGAGGATTGCAAGTATGAGGCCAGTCTTGACAACTTAGAACCGGTCTCAAGATTAAAAATTAAAAAGAGGGCTGGCCAGTACGTAGCTTATTGGTGGAATGCTTACCTAGTATGTCAGGGCACTGGATTCAATCTCTAGCACTGCAGGGAAGAGGGAGAAGTTGTAACAGTGGTCCCTTCACCAAATGATTTTTTTCTGTCTTCTCCCTTCTCCCTCTCCCTAGTGTTATGTTTTCTTTCCCTAGTTAATTGCCCTTGAGCACAACCATTACAGGAAAGGGATGCCTGCTGAGGATCTGGGAAGTGAATATCTCCCAAATTAACATGTAAATCCTAACATGCCATCAGGGCACCCTGGGACTCCCTACCAGAGCTCACCTGGAATGTAACCCTGAAGTCCCTTTAAAACCTCCTGTCCCTCCTGATTTGGGACAGGAGTCCCCTGTGTTTCTCCTTTGCTAGCAAAGCAATAAATCTTATTCCTTTTGCTCAAAACCATGTCATCATTATTAAATTGGCATTGATTGGCATTGGGGACAGGGACCAAGCTTTCAGTTACAAAGTGAATGAGAGAAAAGGAAAAATAGATCTGAAATGTAGTTCAGTAGTAGAGCATTTGCCTAATATGCACTAGGCCATGAGTTTCTTCCCCAGCATCACAAAAAATAAAAATAAAAAAAGAAAATCACAGAAAAAAAACCCAAATCCCCTCCAAAAATATTAATGAAATTTATATAACACTAGCCTTAATCTTTTTTTTTTTTGGTACCAGGGATTGAACTCAGGGGCACTGGACCACTGAGCCACATCCTCAGCCCTATTTTTTGTGTTTTATGTAGAGACAGGGTCTCACTGAGTTGCTTAGCGCCTCCCCATTGCTGAGGCTGGCTTTGAACTCGAGATTCTCCTGTCTCAGCCTCCCTAAGTGCTGGGATTACAGGCTTGAGCCACTGTGCCCAGCTTAGCCTTAATCTTAAGGACAAAAAAGACTCCAAATACCAACATAAGGATATAAAAGTAGAAATTTCTATAGACTCTGGGGAAATTTAAAATAAAGTAAAAATATAGCATTAAAAACTGAAGAACAACAATTTAGAAAACTTCTAATGTACAAAAATTCTTGGAAAAATACAATTTTACAAGTTGACACATGAAAATATCGAATATGTAGATTGTCCCATATATTACTGATAATCAAAAGATATTCCGTAAATCATACTCCATCTTAGGTAGCTTCAACAGTGTATTCCCTTGAACATTTAAGGAGGAAATAATGCAAACTATACACAGATTCTTCCAGAAAATTGAATGGAAGTGAAAACTTCTCAACTCATTCTATGAGGCCAGCATCAACTAGGTAAAGTGTTAAGTTTCTTAAACATGTTGAAATCAAGTAATGTATCTCATTAATAAGAATAAGGCAAAAATAGTATAGCCATCTTAATAAAGAAAAAAATTTTTGACATACACACACAAATATGATTTTAAAAAGAGAACTTCAGCACATTAGGAGGAATTGTAAACTTCCTCAACCTGATAAGGACATTTGGAAAAAACCTATGTGTCACATTCCACTTAAAGGTAAAACACAGGGACTGGGATTGTAGCTCAGCGGTAGAGCGCTTGCCTCGCATGCGTGAAGCCCTGGGTTCGATCCTCAGCACCACATACAAAGCAATAGAATAAAGACATTGTGTCCATCTACAATAAAAAAATATTTTTAAAAAAAGGTAAAACACAAATGTTTATCTCACATGATTGGGAAATCCTAGTAAAAGCAAATGAGAAAGAAAATAAAGCAAAAATCACAAAGATTGGGTAAAAAAGGAAATAAAAAATATTATTCACAGAATACATGATTTTGTTCACAGGAATCATATTTAATCTTTTAAATTTTAACAAAAATAGCAAGTGCGTTTAACAAATGGTAGGATACAAAGTCAATAAACAAAAATCAACTCTTTCTGTTTACTACTAATGATCAATTAAGATATAAAATTTAGGGCTAGGGCTGTAGCTCAGTGTCAGAGTGCTTGCCAAGTACGTGTGAAGCACTGGGTTTGATTCTTAGCACCACATAAAAATAAAACAAATAAAACAAAGGCATGCTGTCCATTCAGAACTACCAAAAAAAGTTCAAAAAAATAAAATTTAAAACTAATGTCATTTGCAATAGCATAAAATTATATATCTAGGAATAAATCTAGTGTGTGTTCAAAATTCCTATACCAAAACTACAAAATGTTGCTAAGAGAAATTTTAAAAGACCAAATACAGAGTGGTGCCATGTTCTTGGGTTGAAAGCTCAATATTTTTATGATATTTTATCCCAAGTTGATTTACAGATTGATATTGATTCTTATCAAAGCAGCAGCAGTGCCAGGCACAGTAACACATGCCTGTAATCCCAGTGCCTCGGGAGGCTGAAGCAGGAGGATTGTGTGTTCAAAGCCAGCCTCAGCAACTTAGCAAGGCCCTAAGTGACTTAGTGTGAATCTGTCTCAAAATAAAATATAGAAAGGGCTGAGGATGTGGCTCAGTGGTTAAGCATTCCTGGGTTCACTTCCCAGTATTAAAAAATGCAGCAGATGTTTTTGAAGAAGTTAACAAAGTGATGGTAAGGTTATGTAGAGAAACAAAAGCTCCTAAGTTAGAATATTCCTTAAAACTATCAGTTACCTTAACCTACTTCAGGACTTGCTATGAAGTTACAGCAATAGAGACAATGTGAGATTTACATAAAGGTAGACAAAGATAAATGGAAAATAATAGACCCCAGAAATGGGCCCACATATGCACAATCAACTGGTTTTCATCTAAAACATCAAGCAAACCAATGGTGTTAAGGTGCCAGTGACCTCCAGTCAAACACATGTAGAAACACACTTTCTGTTAAACAAGTTGCAACAAGGGATAATATGTACCATGGAGAAATCATGGGATGTGTCAGTAAGAAGGTGTCATAAAGAACCTACTAAAGGATCTGAGATTTGACTGAGTGATTTGGTAATGGATCTAAGAAAGGAAGAGGTCAGTCTAAATTGTATGCTCTCAGATGTGTGGACAATTTTGATTGGGTATCTCAATACAATTTATGGGGAAGGAGAAGAGACTAGAACGAAGATAAAATTATAATTAGAAAATAAAGTAGTTGTCATTGATTTTGTCCAAGGGAGTGGATGTATAATATCTTACATATGGCACATTTACCTTGTTTGTGCTTAAAATTATGAAACAGCCATAATTAAAGAATCAAAACTATGAAAGACACTTCTCTCCAGTTTGATCAAACTGCATAAAATTTATTTTTTCTTTTTACATTGTTTGCTTATTTATTTTTTAAATATCATTTTATTTGTAGATGAACATAATACCTTTATTTTATGTATTTTTTATGTGGTACTGAGGCTTGAACCCAGTGCCTCACACGTGCTAGGCAAGTTTTCTACCACTGAGCCATAACCCAACCCTTGCTTATTTCTTATACAGGTGGATACCTGAATCTGGCTGGTAGGGACCTAGTAAGGTTCCCTGATTGTCTACCAGTAACAATAGGAGAAAAACATGGAATTGTGAGTACTGGGCAAGCTTCTGGATGCCATGGACTACTTTCTGTATCTTTCTAGGAGAAAGGTATTTTTTAAAATAAATCTTTTTAGGGTTAATAATTTTAGTTTATGGAAAAATTGAAAAGAGTAAATTCGAGACCTTTTCCTGGGAGAACGAGCAGCACAGCTATGGCCTGGGTGGGCTGAAGCACAGCATGGCAAGCACAGTCTGCTGCTGTTTGGAGCCTGCCATGCTGGCATGAGCCCGAGGGGTGGGAAGCCAAGACCCATGGGAGCCAGGACCAATGGAAGGTCATGCTGACCTGCACCCTCTGGTAGTCCAGCCCAATGAGTAGTGAGAAAACGGAAGTGGAAGCAGAATCAAATAGAGGAAAAGTTCAGGCTCAACGGGTAAACCTAGAGGTTGGTACTTTTCCAAAACCTGATTAGCATAAATTTGGACCAATAGTGTTGACCCAAGATTTATAAAGCCCTAAACTAGCGCACTCAATCAGCAACCCCTATTAGTTCAAGAGGGGTCTTGCCATGTGAGAACACTCTTTTTCTTTCTCTGCTCTTTAACACACACTCTTCCTCTTCTATAGATTCCATTCTTTGAATTCACAAGACAAGAACCAGGAAAGAAGAAATTGGCAGTGAGCTGCTGAGGTCTGCTGTGACACTAGAGGCCATAACCTGCCAGTAAGAGCTGCCACTCTCTGGCTTTGCTGGCTGTGACCCTCTGAGCTGATGCCGGCAGGTATTTCTTGCTGTGATAAGCTGCTAACACTAAAATAGTCTTTCACTAAAATCGTCTTTCTCGCCTGCAGAGGCCCACAGTTTATGCAGACCCCACCCGCCAGCAAGAGCAGAGAATTGAGTTTCATCTCAAACTCCAGTTTCAATAGTACAGAGAATTTTTGTATACTCTTTACAAGGCTTCTCTTATTGTTAACACAACAATGGTGCATTTATTGAAATTAGGAACTTAACACTGGTATGATGCCAATAGCTAAACTATAGACTTCAGCAGATTTCATCAATTTTCCACTAATGTCCTTAATCTGATACTATACAGTATATTGTACTGCATTTTTCTATGTCTCAGTATTCTCCTCCAGGTTGATAGTTTTTAGTCTTTCCCATTTTTAATGGTCTTGATATGTTTGAAGCATACCATTAAGCTAATTTGTAGCATGTTCCCCAATTTGAATATATCTCATATTTTCTCCTAATTAAACCAGGTTATTTGTTGGGGTAAGAATATGAAAAAATATGAGGTTCTCTCCCATTGTATCTGATCAGGTGGTATCAGTCCAGTGATTTAAAACTGGTCATGGAAGATGAGGTTCCCTTCTCATTGAACTACACAAGGAGTATAGAGATCACTTGTTTAAGATGATATCTGCCATGCTTTGTCACTGAAAGGTTAGTATTTACTCTTTCCATAATTTACTCTTAGGAAGTAAGTCACAAAGTCCAGTCCACCCTCTAGGAGGGTAATTAGATTTCAACTGCTGGAGTAAAATATTCACATGTAATTTGAGAGTTATTTCACATGGAAGTATAATTTATTTATTTGTTCAATCATTTATTTCTATTAGTGCACATTCAAATATAGTCATTTTATTTTTATTGGTTCTTTTTAGTTATACATGAGAGTAGAATCCATTTTGACATAATAATAAAAGCATGGACTATATCATGTTCTAGTTCAGAGCCTAGTACCTCTCCTTCCCATTTCTCATTCTCCACTCCCTACTCCCTTCCCTTGATTTTTCTACCATTTATCCACGTTTCTTAAAAAATTAATTTACTGTGGGTGCACTTGATGGTGAGATTCACTGTGGTATATTCATCTATATACCTAGAAAAGTTATGTCAGATTCATTCCACTGTCATTCCTTCTCCATCCCCTTCCATTCCCTTCAATTCTCATTGTCTACTGCACTGAACTTCTATTCTTCCCTCTCCCATATTATTGTGGGATAACTTCCACATATCAGTGAAAACATTCAACCTTTGGTTTTTTTGAGGATTGGCTTATTTCATTTTGCATGATAGTCTCCAGATCCACTGGTAAATGTCATAAAGCCATTCTTCTTTATGGCTGAGTAATGTTCCATTGTGTATATATACTACATTTGCTTTATCCATTCATCTGTTGAAGGGTACCTAAGTAGTTATTTTATTTGGGGTTTTATAAAAATATATCATACTTATTTGTTTTCCTGTTCAAATTATTCTAGCTTTTACCATCAGGATACATTGAATCCACAGTACATCATTAGAATAAATATATTTAAGAGCTTACAGAATCCACACATAGTTGATCTGACCTATGGAGTGAGGGTTATTATGTTGGGAAAGGCCAAGTAAAAGACAGTAGTTCTACCTCTACTAGGAAAACAGTAAATCAAAATAAATAACACATTGCTGTTTTGTTGTTTTCTGTAGAGATTATAGTGATTAGCATCCCCATCAAGGACTTGGAAAATACAAAGATGGTGATTTCTACCACATCCTCATTCAACTTTCCTATTTGGTCTGTGTAGAAGGTAGGTGGAATTTGAAGAAAGACAGTGTATTATTCTTAAGCTTAACCAAGTGGTGACTCCAATTGAAATTGCTATACCAGATGGCTTCATTGTTTGAACAATGCAAATTTGGTTGGAAGTTACTGATCTGAAAAATGTCTTTTTCTCTATGTCTGTCATAAGAACCACCAGAAGCAGTTTGCTTCCAGCTGTCAAGGCCAGCAATACGATTTCACTGCCCTACCTCACGGGCATATGAACCCAGAAAGTTGATTGATATGCCCTTTACAATTTAGTTTGCTAAAGTTTTGATTGCTTTGTCCCTTCTACAAGATATCACACTGGTACATTAGAGTGATTTCATTATGCTTATTGGCCTCAGTGATCAAGATGGAAATAAATATGACCAAAATTCAGCGACCTTCTACCTCAGCAAAATTTTGAGGGGGGCAGTGGCATAGGGAATGTCAAGATATCCCTTCTAAAGTGAAGGATAAGTTATTATATATGGGTCTTTTAAAAACCAAGAGAGAAGCACAATATCTAGGGACCATCTGCATTTTGGAGTCAAAATATTCCTCATTCAGTCCATTTTCTGAGTGACCCCAAAAGTTATGTTTTATGTGAGGCCCAGAATGAAAGAAAGCTCTGCAACAGGTCCAGGCTGTTGTGCAATCTGCTCTGAAATTTGGGCCAATCATCCAGCACTTTCGATGTGCTTAAGGTGTCAGTGGAAAATCTGTGTGCTGTTTGGAGTCTTTGGAAGGCCCCATGGGTGATTCAAAGGGGAGGCCTACAGGGTTTTGGAGAAAGGGCCCGGTATCATCTGCAGATAACTACTTTTTTTTTTCCTTTTGAAAAAGAGCTCTTGACCTGCTATAGGGCCTTAATAGAATCTGAGTGCTTGACCATGAGCCAGTGAGTTACCATGCAATCTGAGCTGCCCATCATGAACTGGACATTATTTGAGCCACCAATCTATAAACTTAGGGATGCACAGCAGTACTCTGTCATCAAATGGAAGCAGCATATACTTGACCCATCCTAAACAGGCTCTAGAGGGCTAAATAAGTTATGTGAAGAAGTGACCCAAATATGTAACATCTTAATTCCCATTTCACTGCCTTTTGTTTTCCAGCCTGAACCTATGGCTTCCTGAAGAGCTTCTTTGATCATTTGACAGAAGAATAGATTCAGATCTGGTTTACAGACAGTTCTGCATGGTATTGTTAGGCACCTAGTCAGCCATGAATGGATGAGCAGGGGAAGGACAAAGAAAGGTGACTGAAAACCACAGGGAAACTTATCTGACAGATAAGCACCTAGAATATAGGGGTTTGGTAGGTTAAAACCTCCCTTAGCCATAATTACATCCCCCTAAGAAAAACTATTGTTTGAAGATCATATCACACCTTACTAGGTTGCCTGGAGCCTCCTAAAACTACCACAATCTCAAATCACCCTGGCAACTAAAACATCAATACTCTCAGGAAGAAAGATTGCTGAGGACAATTCAAAGGGTGATAAACTGATTGGGGGACAGGAAATTGATGCCAAAACAGGGGGGCTCAATTTCCTTAAAATCTCCTACTCCGTATCACACCATTCTCTCTTGGAGATGGTCCATGAACATCTATGCTGTCATTCAAAAGGCAAAAGGTGGACCTGGGTGGGACTCTCTGGACACTTTCCTAGGACCCTCAATAAAACTGGAGAGCAGGAGTATACCATCACTGAGAATGTCAGAAGTATACCTCTCTGAGAAGATCCACTCTCTCCTTTGAGAGTGTCCCCATTTCCCTTTTCCCATACCTTTGAGAAACTCATGCTTGCCATTCTTAGAGATATAGCTCAAATTTTTCTGGCATGATTTCATGAATCAGAGTGAAAGGGGGCCTTCACAGCTGTCTCAGGCCTCTTCCCTGTAACAATATGCAGTCATGGCCCCTTTATGAGACATCCATGAAGGACAGTGTTGAAGAGCAATCTTCCTAGTGAGCAGAACTTCAAGCAATGTACCTGGTTATTCATTTTGTTTGGAAGGAGAAATGTCCAGACAAGAGGTTACGAGGGGCATCTGATGGGCTGAAGTCAATGGTTTTTCTGGGTGGTCAGAGACTTGGAAGGAACATTACTAGGCTAAGAGATGCCAACATAGCTGGTAAAACATTACTTCTTGGTGGGTCTGAGAGGGTGTTTCCAGAGGAGATTGGCATTAGATTGAATTGGTAGACTGAGTGAGGAAGATTATCCTCACCCATGTGTGTGGGTCTCACCCAGTCTGTCGAGGGCTTGAACAGAACAAAAAGGTGGAAGAAGAGAAAATATTTGCTCACTCTTTGAGGTGGTGCATCCATCTTCTTTTGCCATCAGAAATTTAGCATTCTTGGTTTTTAGGCTTTTGGACCCAATGTGCATTATACTACCAGCTTTTCTGGTTTTCCAATTGGATGATGGGAGATTGTAGGAATTCTCAGTTTCCATAATTGCTGGAGACAGTCAATAAACAAAAAAATAAACAATGGTTCTACTTCTCTGGGAACTCTAATGCTTTCAAATAAATACCCAGAAGTGACAAGTAGTTCTGTTTTTAATTTTTTGAGGTATCTGCATGCTGCTTCCCATAGCAACTTCACCAGTTTACATTTTCTCCAACAGTGACCAATGTTCAATTTCTCCACATCCTTGCCAGTGCTTGTTATTATGTTTATTTGATAATGGTGACTCTAACAGGTATGAGGAGATACCCCATTGTATTTTTCATGTGCATTCCCTGATGATAATGACATTCAGAATCTTTTCTCTTTTTTGAGTATAACCATGTTTTATTCTAACAAATAGAAATATTAAAAAACAATACCAAAAAATATTGCCACCTACTGTCATGTTATCACACACTTTTTAAAAAGTGCTTTTTTCCTACCAAAAAAGTAAAAAGGACATATTTCCAGAACAAATGACAGTTCTTTTTTTTTTAATTTTTAGTTGTTGATTGACCTTTATTTATTTATATGCGGTGCTGAGGATCGAACCCAGTGCCTCCCACATGCGAGGCAAGTGAGTCACAATCCCAGCCCCAAATGGCTGTTCTTTAAATGAACAAATTAAACTTAATGAAAAACTCACTATGCTGTACATATTCCCCCCCGCCATGGATTGGAGAGTCCATTGAGAAGCCATCAGGTATGTGGCATGAATACCTCTGTGGTCCAGATCAGCAGTTCCCTGCTTCCCTGATAGAGCATCTTTTCATATACCTGTTGGCCATTTATATGTCTTCCTTGGAGAAGTGTCTAATCCTTTGCCCTTTGACACTCATTTACTGACTCATGATTTATTTAAAAATATCATTTAAATTACAAATATTTGGGGATTTTCTTCTATTTTGTGTTATTGATTTCTAGTTTAATTCAATTATAGTTTGAGAATGTGTGAGATTGTAATTTATAATATATGTTATTAAATTATATATATACATATATATATTGTCTATTGTCTCTCTCTCTATATATACATATATATATGTATATATATATATTGTCTATTGTCCTTGTTCTTGACACAGAGCTCCTAAAACCCTTGGAGTCTCTGAAGTGATAAGTGTCATTTCATATGCTAATGAGATGACTGATGGAAAGAGACTCCTGGAAAGTCTCAGGATGGGGGCTGGTTGCCAGGTGAACAAATCTTGTAATTAGGGAGTTGTGACATTCATCCCCAACTCTGACCTCCTAAGGGGGTTGAGGGACTGGAGATTGAGTTGATCATTATTATGTTTCGGATGTGAGGTGTCCCCCAAATGCTCATATGTGAGACAATGCAAAAAGGTTTGGAGGAGAGGCTGGGATTATAGCTCAGTAGTAGAGTGCTTGCTTTCCATGCACGAGTCCCTGGGTTCAATCCTCAGCACCACATAAAAAGAAATATAATAAAGATATTGTGTCCATCTACAACTAAAAAAAATTTAAAAAAAAAAGGTTTGGAGGAGAAATGAATGGGTTATAGCCTTAACCTAATCAGCGAATCAATCCCTGATATGATTAACTGGGTGGTAACTGGAAGCAGGTGGGGTGTGGTTGGAGGCAGTGGTTCACTGGAGTTGTGGCTATGGGGTATATATTTTGTATCTGGAGAGTGGAGTCTCTGCTTTCTGATGGTAATGTGAGCTGCTTCCCTTTGCCACACTCTTCCACCATGATGTCCTGCCTCACTTTGAGCTTCAAGGAATGGAGCCTGCTGTCTGTGGATTGAGACCTCTGAAACTGTGAGCCCCTAAATAAACATTTCCTCCTCTACAGTTATGATAGTAGGGTCATTTGGTTGCAGCAGAGAAAAAGCTGAAAAACAATGATCAATGGTTATTGATTTAATCAATCATGCCTACCTAAAGGAGCCTCTATAAAAAACTAAGAGGACTTGGCTCAGAGAGCTTCCAGATAGAGTTGGTAGACAGGCATGTGTCATGCTCTGAGAGGACATGGAAGCTCCACATCTCTTTCTCCGTAAAAGCTTTGCCCCATGCACCTCTTCCATCCATTTATCTGTGTCCTTTGTAATGTCCGTTATAATAAACCACTAAACATAAGTAAGTCACTTTCTTGAGTTCTGTGAACTGTTCTTGCAAATGATTGAACCTAAGGATGAGTGGAAACCTCCCAATTTATAGCTGGTTGGTCAGAATTTTGGAGGCCCAAACTTGTGATTGATATCTGAAGTGGGAGGCAGTTTTGTTGGACTCTACTTTTAAACTATAGGATGTGACTGACTCCAGATAAATAGTGTCAGTATTGAATTAAATTACAACACACATGATTATTGACTATGGAAGAATTGTTTGGTGTGTTGGGAAACTCATGTCTGGTCACAGAAGTGATGTGCTTTGAAAGTCAAATTCAAAAGGTAAAGGTCATGTGTTTTCCCTCATGTGGAAGGTAGAGAGGAAAAAGTAAAAGAAAGGGGTTGGGAGGGGGAATCTCACAAAAATCAAAAGGAGATCTGTAAAGGAAAGGGACCAAGGGGTGAGAAGAGAGGAGGGAAGGGGGAAGTCCCAGGGAGTTATATTGGCCAAATGATATTGTTATATTTTGTGCATGTATGGATATGTGACAACAAATCTCATCATTATGTACAACTGTAATGCACCAATAAAAATATAGAGCCAGGTTCAGTAGCACACACCTGTAATCTCAGTGGCTCAAGAGGGGAGGCTGAGGCAGGAGGATGACAAGTTCAAAGCCAGCCTCAGCAACTTGGTGAGGCCCTGAGCAACTTGCAACTTAGTGAGACCCTGTCTCAAAAAAAATATTTAAAAAGTCCTGGGGATGTGGATCAGGGGTTAAGCACCCCTGGATTCAATTCCTGGTACCAAAAAAATTTTTTAAAAATGTGGAAAAAAACAAAAGAAGTGCTCTATATTAAAAGCATAATAGGAAAGAAATGGCTTGTTTAGTTGTTTTCATTTGTATTATACAAAATGTATTTTGTATCATTTCTATTCTCTTAAGGGGCACATTTTAGTTTTTATTTTGAGACAGGGATTAAAATCTATAATCTTTTTTTTTACTAGGGATTGAACCCAGGGGTGCTTAAACACTGAGCCACATCCTCAGCCCCCCTTTTTAAATTTTGATACAGGGTCTTGCTAAGTTACTGCGGCTGACTTTGAAATTGCAATCCTCCTGTCTCAGCTTCCCTAGTCACTAGGATCACAGGTGTGTGCCACCATGCCCAGCCTAAAATCTGCAATCTTTTTCTTTTTTTCTCTTTAACTTGCTTTCTGAGTTTAATTGATCTTATGATTACTTTTATATACTCTATTGAATTATTACTTATATCTTGTTTTTACATTTTTGCATGGTGGTTCTTGCATTTTCAATGTCCTTTTAAACATAAACTGAATCCGATTTTAAATATTATTACTCAATTACTGTGTAATGTATTACTTTTTATGCTTAGAAATGAATGTGGTTTTCATTTTTGCTAGAATTTTATTATGGGGGGACGCTAATGTAATCAAGAGTCAGGCTAGGTTTAAAGTTTGTTGTGATGGTTACCCTACATGAACCAGATATTTAAAATGGCTATGCTGAAACCTTGCTTTTGTTTCCCCCCATTTTCTTGTCATCTTGCCTTTGTGCTGCTTCACTGGGAAAGTCTCTTGCTGCTCTTTCATCTGTTGTATATATTCAAGTCTTGTTACCATGGTAGCAGGGAAGGAGGAGGTGGTATTCTCTGATGTTATGATTAAGCCTGCATTAGGTAGGTGCTATGAACCTGACAAATAAATAAGGCCTTTACTAGCTCCCCTGTCCTCTTCCTGAGGCAATACAGGATCTCAAATGTCCTACCCCTTCCCCAGGAAGGGGTTTTTTCCCTGTTCTTCTCCAGCCAGATGTAGTTTCCTCCCGTTTAATATCCCTTCCTATATAGATTGAGCCTTTTTTTTTTTTGGTACCAGGGATTGAACCCTGGGTTGCTTAACCATTGAGCAACATCTTCAGCCCTTTTTATTTTATTTTTTGAGACAGGGCCTTGCTAAATTGCTGAGGCTGGCTTTGAACTTGTGATCCTCTTGCCTCAGCCTCCAGAGCTGCTGGGATTACAGGTATGTGCAGGCACACCCAGCTGGATCAAGCCTTTTGTAAGGGAAACAGGAAAGTTGTGTCTGTCAGGATTTGGGTAAGGGGTGCTGTTTCTCTCTCCCAGCAAGCACCACCATGTTCTTTCTAAGAATCCTGTCATCCTTTTTGTGGGCATCTAGCAGGTTTCCTGGCAGAAAAGCTCAGATACTGTTGTGAAACCCCTCCAGGGGCTTCCTATTTTCCTATAAGTTTACAATCAGCCTTTAGAAATTTCTTGAAATTTTCTAATTTAGCCTTCTTAGTGGTTTATGTGGTGTTCAGGCATTGCCTAACTCAGGTAAGCAAATGCTCAGGTCCTCCTCATACCTGCATCAGGTGTCTTTCACTAAATTTCATGCTGGATGATTTCCGTGAAAACAACTTTCTGTAGGGTTCCAACAAAGTCATTAATTTTTGCAGTTTTTCTGCTTTTTTCTTTTTGGGTGTGTGTAGGAATGATGCCCTGAGCATTTCTGCACACACACCAGAAGTATGCAGGAAAATCTTTTCAATAGATAGTGCTAGATCAATTGAATATACATATGAAAAGAAATTTGATCCTTGACGCTTATCAAACTTCATATACATCCTTGTCATATTACTGTACATTGTTTGCTCCCCCCCCCCCCACCAATGTGCAAGCCACCCTACATGCTCTTAGAAGTTCTACTGGATTTTTCTTAACCAAGCAAAGTCCTTTTTTCTATTCTTGTTCTGGTACTTTGTTCACCATTGCACAGACTCAGCACATAACTCTAATGGCTACTGATGTCTGCTCACCAAGCAAAGATATGACTTGCCATATAATTTAGTTTCTTTTCCCTTTTTCTATCCATGTTTCTTTTTTGTCTTTAAAAATGTGTACTTCGGGTGTTGGACATGTAGCTCAGTAGTACAGCATGTGCTTTGCATGCACGAGGCCCTGGGATCAATCCCCAGAACCCCAAAATAAAAAGCCTAATTTTTTTAAACTTATCAAGTTTTTGTCTTAGCTGATACAATTGTCACAATGGTTTGTCATGACACTCTACCTCTGAAACACAAGTGGCATGCCTACTAATAGTTATTTAAATGATATTTTGAAGGAAGGTGTGTTGAAAGCTTCTTGACAAGTCTGACTAAAAAGCACATGAGTCATTTTTAGCTAGAGGCCCTCATATTTATTTTTAAAAAATAACATGGAGATAATATTCTAAATAACCATTAATAAATTTTATCTATCTGTATTGGTGATATATTTGCATAGTTTAGATAATCTTTACTTATTTACTAATGTTTGAATATGAAAATTTTGTATGGATGTGTCATAATTTATTTAAGCAAATTCTCATTTAGATTTTTCTCCTGATGATAAGTAGGAAAACATACAAGTTTAACTAACAAGATATAATTGACTAGATAGAGCTTGGCATCTCTGCCTTCATTTTGTATTTTCTTCAGGTTCCTACTCAGCTCTGCACATGGACATGTTAATCATTTAAAGAGTGTTCATCAAATAAAACAAAAACAAAAACAGGTAATTCAAGATATTTTAGCCTTTAATTTACCTAACCTATCTCCTCTCCCTTCCAGGCTGAGGTAAGACATGAGCATTCTGTCTCAGTCTCCTATAGAAGAAGTCTTCATTCACCTTCTAGAAGGTCTTCTACATTTTTTTAAAAAACATTTTTAATTGTAGATGGACAAGATACCTTCATTTTATTTATGTGGTGCTGAGAATTGGACCCAGGGCCCCACTCACATGAGGCAAATGCTCTACCACTTAGCCACAAACCCAGCTCCTACAACTTTTGAAACAGCAGGAGGCAGGCATAGCACCACAAGTGCAAGACTGTCCCGCCCCACCAGCAGTCATCTGTTGGGAACAAAATTACTCCCTTCCAGGATCACAGATCTGATAGGCATCTTGAGCAACAAGTGGAAATGTCCCCTCAAGCAATAAAGACTTCTTCAGACTTAGGAGATACCTTGCAGAACCAGTAACTGAGAGAATGATTAACCAGAGCACAATTTCACGAGACCGTTTAATCATGCATACCTCTCACCTCCTGCCCCAGTCCTTCCTCTATGTCAATCTAAAGCTCCTGACAGTAACCTGAAGACAGGACTGAGATGCTGGATCTCACTTTGCTTTTCCATTACAGATATATTGATTTAAAATTTCCCCTACATTTCTCTATTACCTTTTCTGCTTGGTTTTTGAGGTAAATGACTAGATCTCATTTGTTGGCATCCCCAGAGTCAGGCCTCTGACCTAGGACTTCAACAACATGCTTAAAGATTGCATTTAATGTTAGAAGAAGTTGAAAGAGGAGCAGTACACTAGTGTGTACTGACAGTCCCAGCTACAAAGGAGGCTAAGGCAGGGAGATCACTTGATCCCAGGAGTTCAAGGCCAGCCTTGACCACACAGTGAAGCCTTGTCTCAAAATAAAAAAGAAGGGGCTAGAGATGTAGCTCACTGGTAGAATGTTTGACTGGCACACATAAGGGCTTGGGCTCAATTCTCAGCAACACACAAGCACACACAATTTTTTGAAATGATTAAGTTAATGTATTTAGTGGGAAAACTCTTGATCAGTAAAATATGAGAGACAGATAAGATAGGAAGAAAAGATGGCCAATATTCTTAAGCCTCAGGACCACAAAATTTACCAAGCTGAAAATATAGTTGGAATATAAGCGAAAAGAGAAGTTTCATGTAAAATTGAAATGGATAAATCTACTTCAGGTTTCTTTGTTTATAGGAAGCATACCCCTGTCTGATGGCATACTGTTAAAATTATAACGGACAAATCCAGTCCCAAGTGAAAAAAAAATAGAAATTAAGAACAGAGATAGATGGTTCTTGTGAACTTCATCCTGGGGAAAGATTTGGCAGATATTTGACCAGAGAATAAAGTGTGACATCTTGTGAAGAAGAACTTGGGGCTAAAAATGAGTGGTATTTTGAATCTGTAAACTTGTGAGATTCTTGATTTGTTTTAACTGCCTGTCATTTCCCCAGCTGCACTGAGTAGGATCAAGGTAAAATACCTAACTAAGCCTTTATAGGCCAAAATTGTATAGACCTATTATGATTAGAAGAGAATAACAGAAAAAAGGCCAGGAGAGGGAAAGCCTGGGAGTGGATAGAATACCTGAGAGTGAATGGCATGCCTATCTTGGTGGCTTATTTGATCTGGTGGGAGTTGTTAGCTGCTGTGGCAGTTCACTGTCTTGACTGCTCTTCTTGCCTCTTGCTAATGATGGCCAGTTTACTCAGAGTTGGTTGAATGGGAATACTATAGAAGTCTTGGATATATAATGTATAATATTTTATTATTCCAATACTATTATACTGGGCATGCTATACATTAAATTCCTATTAACCTTTGTTTTTTTTCTTCAGGATTAATTGCCAGATTATAGTATCCTTGAATCTTACCAAATTCCACTATGGATTCTTCTTTTTATGACCAACTCCAAAAAGTTTCTACATAATTTATTTTCCTCAAATAGGGCATAAGTCATGAGGACATTATAAAAAAGGGAAATTATAGGTCAATCCTTGTCATTAAATGGAAACAAAAATACATATAGAAAATAAAATCCAGCTATCTATAAAAAAGATAATGCATCATGAGTCATTTCCTAGCAGGCTAATGTGGTTTATCATTAGAAAACCCATTAGGGTGATTCCCTACTCACAAAAGAAGAAAAATCATATGATAATATGTGAAAAAAATTTAACAAGCATTCAGGGCTTATTTTTTTAATTTTCAAAACTAAGGACTAAGATAAAAATATTTATTCTGATGAATATCACCTCTATAAATCTACAGCAAGCACAATAATTATGGTGAATTACTGAACGTATTATTTCTGAGACTTGGAATGGTGGGAATAATACAAGGAGGGCCATTCTCCTTACTTGTGTTCATCAATACAATAGTAAACCTAGCTACTGAAGTAATAAACATAAATTGTATTGAAAAGAAAGGAATTAAAATGTCTTTATTAATAGATGACATAACTGAGTGCATATATAATTCAAAAGAACTTAAAAACTCTTAAAAGTTAATTTAGCAAAGTCTCAGGGTACAAGATAAATATATGAAGAACAATCATTTTTCTATATTTTTCAATCAATAAATGGGAAAAATTAAAACTATAGCCTAAGCCAGGTGCAGTGGCGCACGTCTGTAATCTCAGCCCTTAGGGAGGCTGAGACAAGAGAATCATGATTTCAAAGCCAGACTCAGCAACAGCGAGGTGCTAAGCAACTCAGTGAGACCCTGTCTCTACATAAAACACAAAATAGGGCTGGGGATGTGGCTCAGTGGTCGAGTGCCCCTGAGTTCAATCCCCAGTACCAGAAACAAAACAAAACAAGACAAAACCTACAGCCTAAAAAACCACTAAATTCAAACTGATCAATCTAGTGAAGAAAGTACAAGGTAAATCACAAAATATTATTCAGAGAAATTTGAGAAGTTCCAAATAAATTCCATGTTCTTGGATTGGAAGTATCAATATTATAAAGATATAAGCAATCCCCAAATCCTATATACAAATTCTGTACAATTCCAATAATGTTTTAGCAGTTTTTTTTTAATTGGCAAGATGATTGTAAAATGGACTTAGTATATAAAGGGAGAGTAGCCAAGATAATCTTAAAAGAATAATAAGGTGGAAAGACTTGCACTACCAAATAGCAAAACTTATTTTAATATTGCAGGAACTGAGAGACTGTTACTGGTGCAAGAATAAAAATTAGAGCAAACGAACAGGCTAAAGAGTCCATAAACACATACATACATATATGGCCACTTGATTTATGGCAAAGTACAATAACATTGCAATGGAGAAAGACAGTATATTATTTTTATTTTTTTATTTTTTATTTTTTTGTGTAAATTAAAATTTACTTATGAAAATTACCTTCTATTTCATTGGTCTTTCTATTCATACATCAGCAGTATGATTTTTTTTTTGTACCGGCGATTGAACTCAACGGTACTTGACCACTGAGCCACATTCCTAGAACTATTTTGGGTTTTATTTAGAGACACGGTCTCACTGAGTTGCTTAGCACCTCACTGTTGCTGAGTCTAGCTTTTTTATTTTTTTTGGTACTCAGGATTGAACTCAGGGGTACTCGACCACTGAGCCACATCCCCAGCCCTATTTTGCATTTTATATAGAGACAGGTTCTCACTGAGTTGCTTAGCACCTCGCCGTTGCTGAGGCTGGCTTTGAACTCGCAATTCTCCTGTCTCAGCCTCCCTAAATGCTGGGTTACAGGCTTGAGCCACCGCGCCTGGTTGAGTCTAGCTTTGAACTTGCCATTCTCCTGTCTCAGTCTCCCAAAGTGGTGGGATTACAGGTGTGTGCCACTGTGCCTGGCTACATCAGCACTGTGATTTTAATAATACAGGCCTTATAGTGTATTTTTTGTCTTAAAGTTCTTTTTCTTTAGTATTTTCTTGAGGATTCTTTCATGTTTATTTTTCCATTTGACATTTAGGATCAAAACATCTAGCTCCATCAAAATGCTGATTGAAATTTTTATTGAAATTGAGTGAAATTTATTAATTAAAAAGTAGAATATTATCAGGTTAAATAATGCTATGCAAGAACAAACGAAATCTTTCCACTTGTACAAGTTTGCCTCTCACAAGGCTAAAATAATTTTTCTCAATACTTTTAATCTATCCCTAATTATCTTTTTTTTTTTTTTTTTTTTTTTTGGTACCAGGGATTGAACTCAGGGGCACTCTACCCCTGAGCCACATCCCCAGCCCTATTTTGTGTTTTATGTAGAGACAGGGTCTCACTGAGCTGCTTAGCAGCCTCGCCATTGCTGAGGCTGGCTTTGAACCCGTGATTCTCCTGTCTCAGCCTCCCTAAGTGCTGGGATTACAGGCTTGAGCCACCGCGCCCTGCCCTAATTATCTTTTTTAAAAATATTTTTAAAATTTTGATAGACCTTTATTTTATTTATTTATATGTGGTGCTTAGAATCAAACCCAGTGCCTCACGCATGGTAGGCAAGTGCTCTACCACCAAGCCACAAAGTGCTCTACCTCCAGTCCCCCTAATTATCTTTTTAAAATTGGTTTATTCTACAGCATTATAAGCTCTAACTAATTAGTATTTGTTTCTATAAAGGCTGTTAAAGTCTATATGGTAATTTGCTATCTTGTTTATTGAATTTTTAAAAAAATTTTTTAGTTGTAGATGTACACAATACCTTTGTTTTTTAATTTTTTTTATTTTTATGTGGTGCTGAGGATTGAGCCCAGTGCAAGTGCTCTACCACTGAGCCACAACCCCAGCCCTTGTAATATACAATTTTAATAAGTGATAGTTTGTTACATTCTTCTTGGTACCATTTTATCAAGTTTAGGCATCAATGTTTTAGTTATTTCATAAAAGCAAATGTGAAGTTTTCCTTAATTTCCAATGCTGTGGAAAAGTTTATGGAGCATTGGGACTATCCGATCTTTGACTATCGGGAGAAATGCCTTTTGAAACCATCTGGGTGTGGTTCTTTTAGTGCGGTGGTTATAATTTTTGCTTTTATTCGTTATATGGAAATTATTCTGTTGAAGCATTCTATCTCTAATGGAGTAAATTAAATAAATATATTTTTCCTAAGAAATTATACATTTCATCTAGTTTTCAATTTTATATGCTACAAATACAAATATTTTATGATTTTTAAAAAGTACTCTTGTTTTAAATGTTGTTATCCCTTATAATATCTCAGATTATATATTTGTAATTTCTTTGATTTTATTAATGAAGTTCACTAGTATAATGTCTACTTTGTAATTTTACCCCCAAATCAATGATTTTGTTTTATTAACTAGATCTAGCATTTTTCTCTTCTTTAACTCATAACTTTTACCTTTTTCCTTTAAACTATTTCCTTATGCTTTCTATTGGTTTATTTTGCCACACTTTTCCTAGATTTTTGAGGTGGTAATTCAGTTAACTTATTTTTATTCTTTTATTTTTATTGGTGAAAATGTCCAAAACAATGATATTTTTCTCTGATCACTAGTTTAAATATGTGCCACAGAGCATCATATGCAGTGTTTTCATTATCCTTTGTTTATAAATCCTATCATTTTTTTCTGGTATCTCCAATTTAATCCAATAACTTTATATACACTTTTGAAAAATTTTGCAAGACCCTGTTTGCTTTCTGATTTTATTTATAATATGTAGTTTTATTGCATTGTAATCAGGAAGCATTGTTTGTAATACTTCGACTTTAAGGAACAAAATTTTTATTTGTAACCTAATGACAGAGCAAAGCCCAAACAACCAAAAGGATTTTTAAATTCACATATGTATATAGCATATATAGGATATAGATGATAAATATTGATAATTTTATTCTTTACCATAAGAAATTCTGTTTATCAAATGACAATAATAAAGATATTGAAATGTTAAGCCATGGGATATACTATTTATAATACATATCTGCACAAAAGCTATTTCACTTAGGATGTGTAAAAACACTGAAATCAGCTGGGCGCAGTGGTGCATGCCTGTAATCTCAGCACTTTGGGAGGCTGAGACAGGAGAATCATGAGTTCAAAGCCAGCCTCAGCAATGGCGAGGCGCTAAGCAACTCAGTGAGACCCTGTCTCTACATAAAACACAAAATAGGGCTGGGGTTATGGCGCAGTGGTAACGTGCTCACCTAGCACGCGGGAGGCACTGAGTTCGATCCTCAGCACCACATAAAAATAAAATAAAGATATTCTGTCCACCTACAACTAAAAAATAAATATTAAAAAAAAACTCAAAATAGGGCTGGGAATGTGGCTCAGTGGTCTAGTACCCCTGAGTTCAATCCCTGGTACCAAAAAAACAAAACAAAACAAACAAAAAACTCCCACCAAAATCAGTACAAAGAAGACAAATTAATAGGAAAAATGAAAAAGTGTATAGAATAGGTACTGCACAAAAGAAAATTCCAAATTTAAGATTAAAAAATGTATGACAGCAGGCTGGGGTTGTGATTTGTGGTAGAGTGCTTGCCTAGCACATGTGAGGCTCTAGGTTCAATTCTCAGCACCACATAAAAAATAAATGAAATAAAGGCATTGTTTCCATCTATCACTAAAAAGCTTTAAAAAACATATGACAGTGTGCTTGGTGTCATAAGAAATCAAGAAATTAAATATATAATAATATTTTTCCTATGTGTCAACCTGAGTGGCTAAAAGGAAAAAAGTAACAAATTTTGGTGAGAATGTGTAGAATCACAAATTGTAACACATAGCTGATGGGAGTATAAATTGATACAACCATTTTGGAAATATTTTTGGTAGCATACAATAAAGCTGAATGTAATGCAGTGTCCTACGATTTATTAGTTACACATCCAGGTAAATACTTAGGGAAATCCACATACATGAGTATAATTATCACTACAGACTATGTACAAGATTGCTCATATATCACAATATATAATATGAGAGACAAAAAAGAAAAAAACATACCAAAATGCCCATAATGAGTACAATGAATGAATACATATTATTCCATTCATATGATGGAACACAATGATTAACTACCATACCCAAGAGCATGGCTAACACACAGGAAAATTGTATTTAGCTAAAGAAGCCAAACACAAAAGACTCTATACCATATGATTATATTCTCATAATTTTAAAATCAGACAAAAGTAGACCACTGTACTGGAGGTAAGGATGGTGGTTACTTTTGTAGGAAAGGGTTCAAGATGACTGGAAAGGGGCATAAAAGGACTTGTAGGGAACTCTCATACATACTACTTTTGATCTGTGTGGTCATTACTTATGTATGTTCACTTTGTGAAATTTCTTGGAGCAGTATATTTATAATCTCTATACTTTTTGTATGTTATAATTTAATGAATACATGTATGTGAAAAAATTGGGATATAAAGGACAGTGTTAAAGGAAGTATAATGAGCCTATCCTCCTAAAATTTAATCTTCTACAGCAAGGAATTTTCTGAATGTGCATAAAGTTTTATATGCAATTAAAAATAACTGTGGTTTCAATTCTACATTCTTTTTGAAATACTCTTAGCTTAACCTTGGAGTAATCCTCTAGGAACTAATATATTTTTGATTAAAGAAATAATTAACCAAATATTCACCTTTTTCTTGTTCCCTTTCCCTTTATTTTATGAAAGTCAAGAAAAGTGAAATGTAATATTTTAGAATTTGAATAGCATATACAGTCAGTATAAGCTCAGCATTGTAAAATTCATTTCTATAAATTTCTTTCTTGCTTGCTATATACCTTCTCTTCTATCTTATTTCTTAAGTAAATAGAAAGATGTTTGTATGTAATGATTTTGTTGTTGTTGTTGTTGTTGTTTTGGTACCGAGGACTGAACTCAGGGGTACTCGACCACTGAGCCACATCCCCAGCCCTATTTTGAGTTTTATTTAGAGACAGGGTCTCACTGAGTTGCTTAGCACCTCGCCATTGCTGAGGCTGGTTTTGAACTCGTGATTCTCCTGTCTCAGCCTCCCAAAGTGCTGGGATTACAGGCGTGTGCCACTGTGCCCAGCATATGTAATGATTTTGATCCACTATTAGAACTAGCTATCTCTTGATGTTGAAATTTGATAATTTATTATATCTATTTTCATATTTTTGTGTAGTGCTTGATTTTTAGAAATGAAAATGTTATAATAAATTTATTAAATCATTATCATTTGTTTTTTAAGTTTACATATATCTCACCCTATAATATTTTATAAATCTAACTCTATGTTATCTATCAAAGCTATGTGGTCAATTTACAGTGTGACGAAAACTTTAAAATCTTCAACATTTAATGCTAGTTGTTTTTGCTTTTTAATTTTTTAAATGAAATTCCATTTTTAAATTCACACTTATTTTTGTCAAAGGTCCACATTTTAACAGTTTTCAAATTTGATATGTTTGGATGTTAACATCAAAATCAGTTTTCAAACATGGCCTACTTTTTCTATGGTCAGACCAGTTTCTTCCCATGGTTCTAGAATATAAATAGATGGATGACTAGATAGATTGATAGATAGAAAATTATATATAGAAAAACATTTTACTTGAACAAAAATTTCACACAGGCCCATGTCAACTGGGAATAGAGTCAAAATAGGATGAGATAAATCTCTCTGACAGTCAGTTTCCAAATATGCCTCCATATAAACAGGTGGTGTGTTCTTTATAGTATCTATAATCCACCCTAAAGGGCCTGTTCAACAACAGTTTGTCCACACTGGAAAATCAATTCTCTGTTCCCATAGGCTCTGGTCATGCCCACATTCCCCTGCCATCCCAAAATAAATTCACCACTGAGATCACACCCATATCACATGGTGCCATCACTCAAATTGAACCCTAGTGAAATATTCATATACTAAGTATTCCTTAAAATATTTTCACAAAAGGGGATTAAAAGACCCAATGGCAAAATTAAGATAGACTTAGTAAAGTGGTTTCAATTATGGGAGGAACTTTTCTATTTAAGTTCATCTGAATATTGCCAAGTAGAGTTGGCTAAAATATTCAGTTATCACTCTTGTTAACAATACTGACTTGTGATTGTAATACAATATACAATTTGGAAAACACTTTGCAGCTTATTAACACTGGCTTTGGTATTTAATGGTCATAGCTGACAATATTCACTTGTGCAGGAGTCTTTTTCATGTCTTCTGAATCTAAGTTTCCTATTTAGTAGATTTTTTTTAATCTAATAGGTAAAAATACCAGCATGAATAATTTTTCTGAAAAGAGAGGATTTGAAAACAGTATCCCAGAAAGGGACATGGCTACTTCATCATGTAATATCCAGAAGATTTCTAAGAGGAACTTTGTAGCAATGACAAAGAAGTTTGTGCTATTCATTACATGTGGAAGGAGGCCTACATCACTCTCGTTTATTTCTTACAGTGTGATATGAAGAATTTTCTGAAATCATACCCCTGAGCAGGCATGGTGGCACATGCCTATAATTCCAGAGACTTGAGAGGTTGAGACAGGAGGACCTCAAGTTGAGGCCAGCTTTAGCAACTTAGTGAGACTCTCAGCAAATTAGTAAGATCCTGTCTCAAAATAAATAAAGAAATAAATAAATGCCTCTGTATGTTACTCAGTGGTAAAGTACCCCTGAGTTTAATTCCTAGTACTTAATAAAACACCAAAAATATGCAAACATCGCCTGTGTAAAAAAGCCATACTCCTGTTGAAATTATGTCAAACATCTTCTACTTGATAAGGTTAAAACTTTTTGGTATGCAATTTTTAAAAAATCAGCTTTGTTTTTTAGAGCAGTTTCAGAAAAATGTAGCAAAATGCAATTCCATATATCCATATGTCCCCACACACTCACTGTCTACTCTACCATCCACATTCCCCACCAGAGTGGTGCATTTGTTACAATCAATGAATCTACATTGACACAAAATTTTGACACAAGGGTTCATTCTTGGTGTTGTTGATTTTATGAATCTGGACAAATATATAACATGGGTCTACCTTTACAGTATCATAGAAAGCAGTTTCACTGTCCTAAAAAATCCTCCATGTTCTGGCTATTCATCTCTCTCTTCCTCCCAAACCCTGGTAACCATTGATCTTTTTCTGTCTCCATAGCTTTGTGTCTTTCAGAATGTAGTATGTTTAGAATCATACAGTATGCAGCTTTTTCAGATTAATGCCTTTCATTCAGTAATGTGCATTTAAGTTTCCTCCATGTCTTTTCATGGCTTGGTGGCTCATCTTAAAAACTTGAATAATACTCCATTGTCTGAATATATCATAGTTTGATAATCTATTCACCTTTGAAAGATACTTTGACTGCTTCCAAGTTTTATGAAAAAATTGTGAATGAAGCTGTAATAAATATCCGTGAGTAGGTTTTTGTGTAGATATAAATTTTCAGCTTCTTTGGAGAAATACCAAGGAGTGTTATTGCTGGAGGATTTGCTAAGAACATGATTAATTTTGTAAGAAACTGCCAAACTGCTTTCCAAGGCTGTACCACTTCACATTCCTGCAAAGAATGAATAAGAATTCTTGTTATCCCACCTCCTTAGTTTGCATTTTCCTGATGACAGTTGATGTGACATTTTTTCTTATGGTTATTTTCCATTTACATATCATCTTTGGTGAGGCTTCTATTAAGGTTTTTGGCCTATTTTAAATTTTATTTATTTTTGTTTTGTTTTGTTTTGGGTACCAGGAATTGAACCCAGAGGCACTTAACCATTGATCCACATCTTCAGCCCTTTTTATTTCTTTTTTTAAAAAATATTTATTTTTTAGTTCTAAGTAGACAGAATATCTTTATTTTATTTTTATGTGGTGCTGAGGATCGAACCCAGTGCCTCACGCGTGCTAGGCGGGCACGCTACCACTGGGCCATAACCCCAGCCCCAGCCCTTTTTATTTCTTATTTTGAGACTGGGTTTTACTAAGTTGCTTACGGCCTCACTAAATTGCTGCAGCTGACTTTGACCTTGCAATTCTCCTGCCTCAGCCTCCAGAGCCACTGGGATTACAGACAGGCATGCATCAATGCCCCTAGCTAAATTTTCTTTTTAAATTGACATATTTATACTTATTTTAGAGGTATAGTGTTATACTTTGATAAACATGTACACTGTATAATTATCAAATCAGGGTAATTTGCATTTCCATCTTCTCAAAAATTATAATTTCTATGTGTTAGAAACTTTTTCCTGTAGTTATTTTGAAACATATAATCCATCACTGTAGACTATAGTTGCACTGTTGTGTTATATAACATTAGAATTACTTTTCCACTCCCTTTGTTTTGGTACCAATTATGCATCCTCTCATCATCCTCTGCTCTCCACCTTTCCTAGCCTCTACTGACCTCTATTCTGTTCTCTACTTCTATATGATCAACTTTCTAAGCTTTCACAAATAAGTGAGAATATAATATTTATACTTATTTTTGAGGTATAGTGTTATACTTTGATAAACATGTGCAATGTGGTATTTGTCTTTCTGTGATCCATTTTAATAGGGTTATTGTTTTTTCTAAAGTTGAGTTTAGGAGTTATTTATTATGGCTGTTCCGTGTCCTGTGCCTCTTCACAGATATTTTAAAATTAGTTTGTCAATAACTGCTGAATAACCTGCTGGGATTTTCCCAGGAATATATCTGTTAATGATTTCTAGTTTTAGTTCCATTTGATATTTTGTATGATTTCTATTTTTTTTTACTTGTTGAGGTATATTTTCTGGCCCATAATATTGTCTATCTTGGTGAATGTTCCATGCAAGCTTGTGAAGAATATGTATTCCACTAAGATTGGATTGAGTAGTCTATAGATATCCATTATATCCAATTGATTTATGGTGGTGTCAAATTGTGTACTTACATGCTTTCAGCTTTCAGAATGTGTTAATTACTGATAGAGGGGTTACTGAAATTTCCAACTAATCTATTTCTCCTTGAAGTTCCATCAGTTTTTGTTTCACATATTTTCATTCTCTGTTTTCAGGCACATGCATGGTAAGGATTGTTATGTTTTCTTAGAGAACTGACCACTTTATCATTAAGGAATACCCTTCTTTAGCCCTGATGACTTTTCTTGCTCTAAAGTCTGCTTTCTGAAATTAATATAGCTACTCCCACTTTCTTCTGATTAGTGTTAGCTTGGTATATCATTGTCTATTCATTTAATTTAATCTGTTGGTGTCCCTATATGCAACATGGGTTTCTCTTTTTAAAAAATATTTTTAGTTGTAGATGGACATAATACCTTTATTTTATTTATTTATGTTTATGTGGTACTGAGGATCAAACCCAGTGTCTCACACATGTGAGGCAAATGCTCTACCACTGAACTACAGCCCTAGCCCTGCAACATGGGATTCCTGAGTCAACATATATTTGGATCATGTTTTTGGACCCACTGATGTTCAAAATGATTATTGATATATTTGGATTGACATCTATCATATTTGTTACTGTTTTCTATGCATTATCTGTGTTCTGTGTTTGTTTTTGTCTTCCATTCTCTTTCTGCCATTTGTGATTTTAATTGAACATTTTATATGTTTCCATTTTCTCTTCCTTCTTAGCATATCAGTTATACTTCTTTTTAAAAAAATTTTGGTAGATGCCAGAGAGTTTGCAGTAGACATTCATAACTAATGTAAGTTAAATTTCATTATTTTTACTTGTAGCAAGTACTATCAAACTCCACTCATTGTGTCCGAATGGAGTGTTAGCCAAAAATTTGCCCCTCATGTAGTATGTTACCTTTGTGAGCAAGTTCACTTTCAAATATCACCATGCTGCTCCATTATTCTCTCTAGACTCTTGTATAATTGTTGTCATTCATTTCACTTATATCTAAACATGCGCGCGTGCACACACACACACACACACACACACACACACGATTGAATACATTGTTGCCATTATTATTTTGAAAATCTTCTATGAAATCAATTAAAAATAACAAGTTATTTTGCCTGCACTTATTCCTTTCCCAATGCTCTTCCTTTCCTTATGTAGACTGAGTTTCTGAACCAGAGAGAAATATAAATGGACTTCAGTGAAGACTTGAAGCATGTAATAATACAAGTGCACTCTTGTTTATTCTACATGAAAGCAAAAAGACAATGAGAGTCAAGATAAAAGAACACTAAGGAAGGCCAAGCAGAGATATACTACTATGTTTAATTTAAAGGTAGAGTTTCCAGCATAATATTGGGCTGCAAACCACAGGGAAATGTGTACATTATACAATTTGTAGCCATTAAATCTTGTGCACAGAATTATTCACATCCATTTGGACTTCTTATCTAGAGGGTAGCAGTACTGCAGGGAGGGACTAGTATAAAGAAGGAGGAAGCCATTAGCTGTTAAATCTGCAACAATGGATTTTAGTATCTCTAATATTTAAGATTTTAAGAGATATTGGGTCGATTTAGGCTGGAGGATTATGGTGCTGATGTTGACTCATAAGGCTTCAATATTACTTATTTGACCATGTCTATAGATGACATGGACAGAAAATATGGGGTACTGAAAATAATATCAGCAATTTATGGTAATTCTGGGGGTAAGAGTACTGGGGACACAAGAATGCAGGACAGTCAAGGAAAGCTATCATAAGATGGTGTAGTGGGTCATCCACGTCTGTGAAATCAAGAAAAATTCTTTCAGGTATGCACCTAATAATGGCTCCTCAATTTAGCCAAAAGGCTCCATACGGATAGGTTAGTAGGGGTGCAAGGACTGAGGAGAAAAGCATGTTGAAAAGTGAAGGGACCCATCAGGATGCACAAAGAGGCAGAGAGAAAGAGAATCTATACAATTTGTAAGTAAGTCCTCCATTGAAATCTATTACTTCAAGTAAAGTCGAAAGGAAATTGGTAAAAATTATTGGTAGTCTATGGCTCCAATGTATACAAAACTTTAGGTTAATGACTGCTATGGTTATTGGCTAGGCCACTGCATCACTATTTCAGATACTGCAATGAAGTATTTTTTAAATGAGATTGACATTTAACTCAGTAGACTTTGAACAAAGGAGTTCAACCTACATAATGTGGGTGGGCCTCACTCAATCAGTTGAAAGTCTTAACACAAAAAAGACTGGTGTTCTCCTATGAAGAGAAAATTGTGACAGCAGCCAGACTTTGGACATGGACTACAAGATCAACTCTTCCCTTGGTGTTCAGCCTGCTAAACTACCTGTATTTATTTATTTATTTTAAAAAAATTTTTAGACATTGATGGGCCTTTATTTTATTCATTTATTTATATGTGGTGCTGAGGATCGAACCCAGTGCCTCACACATGCTAGGCAAGCACTCTACCACTGAGCCACAACCCCAGCCCTACCTGTATTTATTTTTAACTTGCCAGCATCCACAATTGTGTGGCAATTCCTTTAAACACACATACACACATACACACACACAACCCATATTGGTTCTGTTTTTCTGAAGAACATACAATGACCATTTGTTAATTTGTCTTTGCTATACCAAAAGTAATTGGAGACACTGAAGGATTCTTGTTTAGAATGGAGTCATTTTGTTTCTAATTGAGCACCTTTTTTGGCTGCTTGTGTCTTGGTTAACACAATGCAATTGTAATCCCAGTGGATCCCCTACCCCAATATATGCAAGTATCCTTGTGTATCTGTGGAGAGCCTTGTGTTTTTCTCAATTTGTTTAAGTTATAGTGCCGTAAGTTTGTACATGAAATTTTGTCTTTTTTTTTCAGGCCATCTTCAAAATTCTAAGCTACCTGTAACTCACCGATAGGCATGACCTGCCAGCCTATTTTCTGCTTCTGATATTTCAGATTTAGGGCATTAACAAAAAAGGTGGCAATCTCGTTGTTGACATTAATGCCCACTTCCAGAGCATTCTTTTTTAAAAAATTTTTTTAGTTGTCAATGGGCCTTCATTTATTTATATGTGGTACTGAGAATAGGACCTAGTGCCTCACACAT
Source organism: Xerus rutilus (assembly GCA_028644305.1). Lineage (NCBI taxonomy): Eukaryota > Metazoa > Chordata > Mammalia > Rodentia > Sciuridae > Xerus > Xerus rutilus. The sequence goes on along the minus strand of CM053417.1, from coordinate 82,272,357 downwards.
ACTAGGCAAGTGCTCTGCCACTGAGCTACAACCTCAGTCCCAGAGAATTCTTTAAAATGTTTTCTAATAGGTCTTTACAGTTAGAGAAGATTCATCCTGCCCCTGTCAACAGGATGGAATGTTTCCCAGTAACTGACAAAGGAAAATTTTAATATACCATTGTAAAGAGTTTTTCCTATCTCTAGGGTTTTACTGGATGTGGAGAGGGTATTCTGTCTTTTTCCTTCTTTGGGGGATGGTCTTCCTCTCTTCTCTCTCAGTGCAGGGGATAGAACCTGGTGCCTTCACATGATAACCACATGCTCTACAACTGAGTTACACCACCTATTATCATAGGAAAAAAATGTTCTTGCAGTGCTGGGGACAGAACCCAAACAGGAGTTATACCACTGACCATTGCCCTTTACACAAGGGAGGTGTTATTTCTATCAGAGTTAGATAAATACTCATTTATACCCATTTGGCTTTATCACATCAGGTTCTGGCACCTCCTGGTTCTGCTGGAAGGTGTGCTGATACAGATCTTAAAGCCATTTCAGCCAATCTCTTTGTTACTTTTAAACCTTCTTAGATTTTGCCAAGTACTTGGAGGTCCACTTTAACTATGTAGTTACTGTAATTTTTCATTTGTTTTAAGTCTCCAAGGCATTTTAGTGGGGGATTGAGTCAAACACAAAGAATAACCATAAAAATAAACATGATAGGTGGGTTAGGAAGTCCTTTCCAGCTTTGTACCAAAGAGTAAAGTTATGTATGGAAAGATTGATAAAATTGGCTACATAAAAATAAAATTATCTATGCATCTGTAAGCCATGAATAGTAAATAAGCAAAAACCAGAATCAGTATTTGTAATTATGTGACAGATTCAGGGAGGAGGTTCAAGGTCTTCACACATACTTGTTAAAATCAATAAGATAATTACTTTAAAACATTAATAAATGCTGAAGAGGGTATGAAAAACAAGAATTCTTATAGTATATAAGTGGCAATACAAATGGGTCTGCAATATGCACCAGAAAAGTTAAAAGTGTCCAAACATTTTTATCCAGTACTCTGGAACGCTATTATAAATAATCAGAGATGGTGAAAAATACATATGTGCAAAAATATTCTTTTAATTTAAAAGAGACATACATTGATGACTGTACCCAACTGTTTTCCTCCTACACAAATCCTCAACAGAATTTTCCTAGAAGTTACTCCTGTTAGTTTTCTACCAGAAGGCAGAAATGAGAAATTGAAGAACAGATATCTGTTATAAGTAAATCTAAAGAGTATGTTTTACCAAACTCAGTCTCATACCTGAAAATAAGTACCTAATACATACTCAATACATATAAAGAATGGTGGAGTTAACAACAGCAATAATTATATATCTACAACTGCTAGGAACAAAATAAGAACCTGTTTTGTTACTTATGGTGACCACTACCTGATGAACCAGATGCTACTACAATCTTCACTTTATACTAGTGTAAACTGTAGTATGTAAAAAACCACTAAATTGCCAAGAGAGTCTCAGGGCTCCTGGAAGAGGGCACCAAGATTCAGGTCTCTGGTCTTTCAGACTTGAGATTACACACTGTTTTGCAGAATGCTTTCCTGAACCTACTGAAAGAATGAAGTAAAAGATGCACTGGGAAAGTGTAAAATAGCCAGCAAAACATTTTTTAAAAATAGTAATAATATAGTTGCTCACAATAAATAAAGTGCTAAATGGAAAGTAAAAGAGCCATGTAATTCATACGGTATTCATAAAGTATTTTATAATATTCATGTAGTAATATGAAAAAGTACCTGATATTTACAAGGATAAGAATCAAAGACATAATATAGCTGCTCATTTATACAACAAATATGTACTGAGAACGCCCTGCTAGATACTGTTTTGTTGGTGTGCCAAAAATGCAGTGTTGAGCAAAAATACCCCTACCTCCTGTCCTTAGGAAGGTTATATTATATTTACTTTTCAGATAGGGGATCAGGAATTAGTTTTGCTTTAAATCTCAGTTATTAAATAATTTACCATTCTTCAAGGCTATATGTTGCTTTAGGAAGATAAATGAATTTTTTAAACATTTGAATGTTTTTCAAATGATTTTTAACATATGCTAAGTCAGTATGGAACATGATCTTTATTTTATTTAAAATGCATCATTATTCTAGAAATTAGAAGAAAAGATTTTGAGTGTTTCTATAGTAAAGAAATGATGTTCCCCTCATTTGAACATTACACAATGTAAACGCCTATCAAAACATCAGTATACCCAGTAAATATGTACAATTTTTGTTTCTATGTGTCAGTTAAAATTAATTTAAATTAAAAGTAATTAAAATAAAATGAAATAAAAGGCGCCTTTATAAATGAAAACTCTGTAAGGAAATTTATTACAAACTGGTATTAATGGTCATCAGTGGTTGATGAGATTGTGCATAATGTTAGCTTTATTACACCTTCTCTGTCTTCCAATTTTTTTTACAGTGAGACTGATTTGTATAAAGAAAGAATACATCTTCTCAATATAAGACCAGATCCACAAACCCCAGGACTATTAGGGAAAAGAAAGAAGACCTTTCAGAGAAACAGAAATACAAGTTGCTAGGGTACCTAGGCAGCCCCTCAGGAAAAAAAAAAAAAACAATTTGAAAAGCAAAAGGTTTTGTTCTTAGGCGATGAGTTTTAGCTAGGGACCGCCCAGAAGGCGGCATCTCAATTTTCAGCTCCCGAACTGCACAGGCTAGGGAGGAAGAACACTTTTCTAGAAAAAGGCTCCACCACACTTTTTTCAAACACGAAGGGCTGGGGGAAAACCGCTCCCAGGTCCGCCAGACGGAGCAACACTGCCATCTACAGGTCGTGGAAAAAACCAACAACCTTGAGGAAATTCACTTTTTCCGCTTTTTATCTGACAGAAGCACGGAAATCTTGGCTGAGGAAGCCAAGCCGGCTGAACGCGAAGACCACTGAATGGACTGGTACCGGCCAATGCGGACCAAGCGAACCTTACCCGGATTGAAGCTTCACCTAGTCCCGCCCTTGAAACCAGAGCAACTAGAGCAGGAAGTCCCTGCACCACCGGAAAAACGCAGCTCGGGGTTAACAGGATGGACCTACCATTGGCGGGTTCTGGGCTTGCGCCTGGGAGCCCAGTGAGGTTGATGCCAGTCTCCTTCCTTGTTTCTGTCGTAAGGTTTTCTTTTTAATGTTTTGATTACCTGTTGGCTAAGGGATGAAGCTAGTAATGTCCAGAACCTATTACCCCACGTTTGAGACCTGTACCAGTCCCCTGGACATTGTCTCCCACCCACCCCAACCTTTGAACACGCTTCTCACGCGGCACACATCTCTGGACCTTCCTAGTGATCTCAGCGTCTGGGAGGCTGAGCAGACCACCACCATAGCTTCTCTATCCTCAGGAATGTTCTCTTCCCCTTCTAATTTTACCCCCCCTCCCGTTATGCCTGGGCCTCAGGGCAAACCGCACCCGCCTGATGTGTTTCTTGCATCCTTCCTCTCATTACCAGCAGCAGCACCTTGGGTTCTTCCAGCTTCTTCTGCAATGCCTCTGCATAGATAGCTTTCAATCTCATGGAGGCCCAGGACACTGACCACATAGAATTCCTTATCATCCACCAGGCCCTTCCTTACTCAGTTTACCCAGAGTTATGAATTCTCCCTCTCAAACACAGGTCTGCTTTTTCTCCCTCCTCCCGAATCCACGTCAACACTCCAAACGACAAACTATACCCTCCATGCCTGTATCTTCTCTCTTGTCCACTGACAATAGTCCTTCACAAATAACAATACCAACACCAACTCTTCCCATGATAATCGCTAATAATTTGATGAGAAAAAAGAAGCAATCAGACATGACTCCTCTCACTACTTCCCATTAACACGGACACACTCACTAAAGGAAAATAAGAAGATAATTTATTCTGAACCAAATATGAGGGACCATGGTCTGGGAACACAGATTCAAGTTGCCCTGAAAGGTGCTTTGAGGAAAAAGAAGTTGTAAGGACCTTGTAGGCAGAGAACAAAGATAATAAATCAATACATTAGATTAAGGTAAAATGGGGAAAATCTGACCACTGGGTTGAGATAATACCTTATTGAATTCTTAGAAGATCAGTCAAGTCAAGGGTCTGTTTTTTGTTTTTTTGTTTTTTTAAGCAGAGGATCCTTAACAAAGTCCAACATACATCGAGGAAAGTTTATCTAGTAGTCATGAGAATGTTAGGTCAGATACAAAAGATCAGAAGTAATGTCTTGTTTTCCAAAGGCTGAAGTGAGGAAACCCTTATCTCATGGCCTCCCAGTACCTGCCTGCATTTTTTTTCTCCCTTTTGGTAGGAAGAAGTTGTCCATCAGGTATTTGCTTGAGGAATTCTATTACAATTTCAATAAGTAAAACAAAACCTTTCCTTTATCCTGTGTACCTCCAAGGTTCTGCCACATCTCCTCCAAGTCCCAAAGCAGAAATCTGTCTCCACTTTGATTATCATTCTTCTTGCAAACCATTTGAGTCCTTCTCTATACCCCCTCAACAAGAAAACTGATTTTATCCAGGGTACCAAGGACTAATCTTACGTCCTCACGCTCAACTTACTATATCTCAGAAGCCTTTGGTAAATTTGATAATCTCATCCTTTTTGAAACTATCCCTCTCATACTTCTTCTCTCCCTCTTTCCCTTCCTTTAATTTTATATTTTAATTTTGGGTTTGTGACAATATACTCTCCTGCTATTCCTCCAACCACAATGGCCATTCCATTCCTTCTCAGTAGATATTTCTGTTTGCTTTCTGAAGGAATTTTAATAGGCCTCTTTTTCATGCCATTCTGTCTCCCTTGATTATTTCATCCATTCCTCTTCAAATAGCATGGATGTCATATGACCTCCAACATTTATATTTCACCCACCAACAGGACCTCTGAGACTTTGATTTGTCTGTCTGTTTGTTTGATTCAACAAGACATATCATATATTGAACAGGTCCCAAGCACAACTCCTGAATGTATTGCATTTTGTTTGTTTCCACTGCAAACCATCAGCATGTCATTCTTTTTGTCCTGAACCTTTTAGTTAGGAAACTTTTCAAAATTCACAGAGAGGGGCTGAGATTGTGATTGTAGCTCAGTGGCAGAGCACTTGCCTTGCATATGTGAGACCGTGGGTTCGATCATCAGCACCGCATATAAATAAATGAATAAAATAAAGGTCTATTAACAACTAAAATGAAATATTAAAAACTATTTCACAGAGAGGCTAGTGTAATAAACCCACATACTTTTCCCTCAGATTCAAAGGTAACCTATTTTGCCACAATTGTTTTATTGCCCCCCCTTTTTTGCTATACTATTTTAAAGTAAATTCATGACATCATGCCATTTTGCCCCTAATATTTTGATGTGCATCTCTAGACAAATACATTTTATATAATTACTTGACCATTACCTCAGATAATTGTAAGTGGCAGGCAAATATCAAGTAATTATGTAATAATATAATTGATTTTCTTCAAATTAACTGAAAAATTTTGAGAGGTGCTCTTATCTTCACTAAAATGGTAATATAAAATTACAACAGGGGTTGGGGTTGTAGTTCAGTGGTAGAGCACTTGCCTAGCATGTGTGAGGCACTGGATTCAAGCCTTAGCACTACATAAAAATAAATTAAAGAAATAAAGGCATTGTGTCCATCTACAACTAAAATTTTTTTTAAAATTACAATTCAGATTAATATTGAGTATTTATAATATGCAAGACATTATGCTGAGTGCATGCATTATCCTGTACTTTACTCCTCTCAAAAAGTTATGCAACCAGTACTGTTTTTATCCCACTTTTACAGTAAAAGTTAATATTTTGAAAGGTAGGTGTAATGGCTAATCTGAATTGCCAACTTGATTGGATGAAGAGCCACCTAAGAGACTTCTGAGTATGTCAATGAGGGTGTTTCCAGGAATGATTGGCATATGGGACAGCAAACTGAAGCAGAGACCCACCCTAAGTGTGGGCCTCCCTGTGCAATAGATTAGAGGTTTGAGTGGAACAATTCTTGAGGGGGTTTATGATTGCTGCAGTGATTGCCTGAGGACATCAGACTCCAGCTCCTACACTCTTTCAAAGCTGACTGCTCAGTGACTCCCCAGGGAGTTTCCAGGCCTTTGGTCTGGACTGGGGTAGCATATTGTCCCCTCTTTTGCTGAAGCTCCAGATTCTTGGACTGCACAGCTAGCTACTGGTTCCTCCAGTTCTCTAGCCTGCAGACAGCCATTATGGAACTATTCAGCTTCTGGTTGTGTAGGCCAGTTTAACAAATCACCTTTTGATAATTATATGTGTATATAATAAATATCTCCTGTTGGTTCTGTTTCTCTAGAGAACCCTGACTAATACAGTAGGGTAACTCAGCAGGTCCTCTTGGTTTGATCTTCTGAATATATCCTGTACCCATCTCTTTCTTTACTTATCTATTACTATTTTAGTATCCAAACAATCTCATAATTTCTTGCCTTCACTACAGTTATTATGGCCTATTTATGTTCTATGAATGTGCTAAGAGTATTTTCTCATCAAACCTTTTGATATAGCAGGTATTTTTTCTTGGAAAAGTCTACCATCAGAACTTTACATGGATGATTCCTTCTCAGTCTTAGCTTTTATACTACATTATTTACCTTTTTGGGGAGGTTCTCTCTGACTACCTTGTGTAAAGTAGTTTGTTCTTAGCCCAAGATCTGGATTATTTTCTTCCTAACAGTTATCTAACTCAATTATTCATTGGTTAGTTGATCTTCTATCTCCTCCCCAGATAATTGGTAAATTACCAGCCACTACAAGAGTACCAAACATCTATTAAAAGAGGTTTTATTAATATCCGTTGAACGCTGAATAAAGGACCACATGAGACCTATTATTGCTTCCTTGTATTTTTGTGTCAGAGTGGGAGCAGGATAGGGGATTGTTACTGAAGAAACTCCCTTCAGATCTGCAGTTAATTTGCAATGCATATGTACTCCATAATAACTCCCATAGAATTTGGGATGCATCTATTAAAGCTGTCAGGAATTCCTTGTCCTACCTTATTTCCCATCCAAATAAGTGAATAATTTTTTTGTCAGTCTGAAAAAGCAATTGGAGAAAGATTCTTCAAAGAATACTGATATTGATTTGGGAATAGCAGAACATTGCAATGGTAATAATCATGCCTGCTCTAGTTTGCACTTTAAGTGCCCTCAAAAGATTCATGGGTTATAGGCTTGTTCTCCAGCTGATGGTGCTAATATGGTGGAATCTTGGGGCTGGGGCTGGGGCTCAGTGGTAGAGCGCTTGCTTGCATGCGTGGGTCACTGGGTTCAATCCTCAGCACCACATAAAAATAAATAAATAAAATAAAGATACTGCGTCCATCTACAACTAAAAAATATTTTTTAAAAAAGAAGATGGTGGAATATTTTTTAAAATATTTTTTTAGTTGTTGATGGACCTTTATTTTATTCATTTATTTATATGTGGTGCTGAGAATCAAACCCAGTGCCTCACACATGTGAGGAAAGTGCTCTACCACTGAGCTACAACCCCAGCCAAGAAGGTGGTAGAGTCTTTAAGAGATGGGGCCTATCGAGAAGTCTTCAGTTCACTGAGAATGTACCCTTGAAGGTGATTTCAGGATTCTGGCCCTTTTCTTTTCCTTTTGCTTCCAGATCTTCATGAATGGTTCTGCTCTGCCACCCCGTTCTGATATTATGTTCTGCCTTGTCACAGGTCCAAAGCAACAGAGGCAATCAATCACAGACCAAAACTCCCAAAACTATGAGCCAAAAGAAACATTTTATCATTATAAGTTGATTTAATCTCAAGTACTTATTGTAATAATGGAAAGATGCCTAACACAATACCATAATAAACTATGGACATATTCAAAGAGATTGGAACAAATGGAAAAAATAGAGACCAAAATGAGAATGATTATATCAGACATTTTGAAACAGGAATCATTGGTCATGGTGATTAATAATGAGTGACATCCATCTGAGATTAGACAGACAGTTGCTGGGCAGATGTCCTTGTAGAAGTACTTTTTGAATAAGGTTGCAGTCCTCTGTGCAAGCTTGTGGTCTGGCAGAGTCTTCTGTGGTACTTACTGTTAGGAAACCATACATAAGAGTGATTCCTTCATGACCTCCTTGCTTCATTTATCTATTTTTTTTTTAGAATTAACACAAGTAACTCCATTTTGACTTTTACAAATTTCACATTTTCCACACTATTTAAAAGGACATATCTGTGGCGAATGGCATGGTTCCATGACAGATTTAGTCATAAGGTCACCCAGGGTGACCTTATAATTAACTAGCATCTTTCTTCTTTCTCTCTCTCATTTATCATGGATAAATGATAATCTCCTTAATGGACAAGAATGATTTCCCTGTGCCTTGGTTTTTCCATTCTCATAAGGAGCAGTCAGGATCCATACACATATGGAAGCTGAGACTGTCCATTTTGGGAACAGAACAAGCCTGTGTGAGCTCTCAAAATGTATTTGAGAGCATCAGTGCTTTTCCTGTAAGCAGCTGTCAGATGGAGAACTCAGAAGCCTGAGAGAAAGATGCAGGATGCCAGAATCCTCCCAATTTCTTGGCAGGAATTGATCTTGGTTCCTGCTGTATTGTAGGTGATATCCCAGGGAACTGCCTACTCTGAGGGAGGAGTGTGGAAAGTAGCTGATTCAAGAGCCAAGGGTGCTACTGTTGCCAAAAACTCAGTCCTTGTCCCTGATGCCAATCCAATAATGAGGACATGATGAGAAAAAGGAAAAAAAAGGTTAGCCGGGTGCGGTGGCACACGCCTGTAGTCCCAGCACTTAGGGAGGCTGAGACAGGAGAATCGCGAGTTCAAAGCCAGCTTCAGCAACAGTGAGGCACAAAGCAACTCAGTGAGACCCTGTCTCTACATAAAACACAAAACAGGGCTGGGGGTGTGGGTCAGTGGTTGAGTGCCCCTGAGCCCAGCCCCCCGCCCCCCCCAAAAAAAAAGAAAAAAAAAGAAAGAAGGTTTGTTGCTTTGCTAACAAAGGAGAAAGGGGACTCCTGTCCCAAAGGCTGTGATTCTGCCCATCAGCAGGAACAAGGGGATTTTAAAAAGGTGACTCAAAGGCTATATTTTACAAGTTCTCTGTGTGCAGTTGTAATTCATTTGTTAATTTGGGAGATAGTCGTTTCTGAGGTCTTCTGGTACCATCCCCAAAGCCTGGATTACTTCATTACTATTGCGAGTGTGTACTCAGGGACAGATAACTCTGCCTATGTGGGGAAGAAAGATAATTCTGTTCCCCCTGAGATTCGAGATGGGGAGAGATCAAGGAGAAGCAGGGGGAGAGGAAGAGAAAGAAACATGTCTGCAGTGGCAGAGCAGCAAGGGTTATATTCAAAGCATAAAGTGGACCACTGTTACACTGTCATGAAGGAAGCCTAAACTTGCTAGGTGATAGGTAACTGTGTAACCAATGCTGTGAAATTGACATCCTTGGACTGGGGCCGGATGGAGGATAAGACCCAGATTCAGAAGGGTCTGCAGATGCCAATAAATGTGGGCTGAAGCTTAGTCAGCCTAGGAGCACCAGGTCCTGACCAAGATCAGAGAAACAAAAATACAAGTTATAGCAGCCACAGCCATAGGAGAGCAGGCCAGCATCACCAGCAGGACCCCAAAAATTAGAGTCCTATTTTCCTCAGACACCATTTAGGACAATGCAGGCATCATCAGAGGGTCATAGACCACTTCCCACATCACTATAAACATTAAAATGCCATACAGACCCCATCCCTATCTTGGAAGAGTAGGAAGAAGATCAAAGACTGAAAATTTTCAGCAAAACAGATCATTTATTCAAATGAACTATTCATGTGATAGCACTGGATGACATCAGATTACACATAAATCCAGCGTTTATTTCCCTTTTATTTCCCAGTCTAGAGGTTAGACACCCATAATGAAGACCAGATCAGTCAGAGAAAAAAACAATGATCCAATGTGCTCATTGGGTCTTAGAGGCATGAGCGATTTTGTAGTCTCTATACAGCTGATACATGTGATGATAATCAAGGCCAACTTCTGTTTCCCCACATGTGAAGATTGAACATGGGAGAAATGCCAAGTCAAGCATAGAAAGCAAGTTTTTTTAAAGCAAAAATCAGAGATAAGACTTCTCTGCAGAGAAGGAGTCCTAGAGCTGAGTATTCAAGAAAGTGTAGGTGTCCTGCCCCTTTTATAACTTTTAGGTTCCCTTTGTTCTCAATGGCCTCTCCTCCCTCATCCTGTGCAAGTGACCAAAAGGTGGGCTAAAGGTGGAGTGATCCTGGGCAGGAAGGGAGAAGCCCAGGAGGCATTAATTACCAACTCCTACAACTCCCTGTAGGGAGCAACAATTGCTCAGAAGCAGGTCACCTGGGTTGGAGGAGGAGTGGGAAGGGCTTTGGAGATATCAGCATTTTATTTTCTTTCCTCTCCAACCAGCCCCCACCTCCCTGATCAGACCCAGTTATTATTACCTACACTGACTATCTTTTTGTCTCCTAGCCTCACAGCCACCCCTTTGCCCAGCATCTTATCAGTGTATTTGAGCAGGAAAATGGGGTGTCTGGCCTCTTCTTCTCCTATAACCCAGGAAAAATTACTTCCATAAACAGACTTAGAAAACAGAGCATAGAAAAAGGAGAGAACCATAAAACAGACACACAGAGAAGAGTAACAAATAAGGGTTGTCACTGAGGGGACCAGAGCCTCCTCAGGGCCTCTCATTGCCCTCTCCAAGTAATATCAATATCCTCTATCCATTAACAACAGAAATCCATTTCCCAGGTTCTGATCCCTGCAACCAGGGGTAAAAACATAGTTGTAGCACCATGCACTGCTGAAGAAAATCACAGAACCCTACGTTAGAACCACTGTACTTTAGCAGTCATTCTCATCTCCTGAGATCTCAGCGCTGGACAGCAGGCATCTTTTGTAACTCTGGTGTCCCTCAGATCCTTTCTGAGAGGATCCCAATATTTCACCTGTTTCCTCTATCATACATCTGTGACTCAGCTCTTAGGCAAAGCACATTTCCATTCTCAAATGAGATGGAGGCAGGCAGGAGAGAAAGAAGGGCCCCAGTGCTGGAATGGAATGTGTATTCTATCTAGACCACATTCTTCTGCTCATTGGAGTGACCACAGGGTCACCACAGGGTCACTCCAATCAGGCAACCACCCATCTGGAAAGGCCAGGACAGATGGGAATGTGTGGCTCGCCATCTCCTTCTCTTCCTGTGAGCAGAGGTTGAGACAAAGATCCAAAGTTGGTTACCAGCGAAACTGATGCTTAATCCACCTGACTCAATAGAAAAATAAAAAAGGAGTGGAAAATGAGACATAGCATATATTGTGGGAGGCATCCCACAGACATGAAACTGTGACTCTAAGTAAATGTTTGTCACAAAAGTACTTGCAAATGCACAGTTGGGTGTGCATATGTGTATGCATGAGCACTCTTTGCAGCCTAGAAGAGCACAGTGACATGATGTAAAAGTGGGGTCTGCCAGCAATGAGGAAAGAATGTAAGCAGATACCAAATCACAAAAAACACAAGGCATATTTTATCAATCACACATTAATGACACCCTCCTCACTGGACCTGAAAGGATGTTTTCTCACACCCCATCACAATTGTGAATGAAGATATCACTGGGAGGGGATAGGAAACTGTCCTTTTATAAAGTACAAGGCTCCTCTTGCTGTATTAAATTTTTCTCCATCTGGTGAAAGACAAGCACCTAGAGCTGCAACTTCTCATGTTCTTAAGGGAAGCCCAACATTTGGTAGGAATGTTTGGATTCTGGTGTCAAACATGTACCTCACTTCCAATATCTGATGTCCCTATTTATTGAGTCACATCAATAGACACTTAATCTTTCTTTACTTACCAGTGGGACTCGAGAAATAGGCACTAGATAAACTTAAAGAGGCTGGTTTTTTTTTTTTTTTTTTTTGAGGGGGTAGTGGTTACTGGGGATTGAACTCAGGGCACTCTCCCACTGAGCCACATCCCCAGCCCTATTTTGTATTTTGTTTAGAGACAGGGTCTCACTGAGTTGCTTAGCATCTCACTTTTGCTGAAGCTGGCTTTGAACTCGTGATCCTCCTGCCTTAGCTTCCTGAGCCACTGGGATTATAGGAGTATGCCACCATGCCTGGCAGGAGATTGTTACTTCCCTTCTCTCACTAGTGCCTTGAAGGCAGGACTTACAATTAGAGGGTTTCCACCACTCCAAAATTTTCTTAGAGCAACTGGATCAAATAGACAAACACCTACCCATGGGTTCTTGTTGTAAGTGGTTTCCAGACTCAGTTCAAATGTATTCATCATTAGGTAAGTGTCACTTGGCAGCATATTGACCATTTATGGGTGATGGTCCAGTAACCCTACAGACCTAAATTCCTGTTATGCCCTGCATAATGAAGAAAGCTCCCAATATAGTTGAATCAGCATCTTTGCTCAGTGGTGTATGCTTGTAACTCCAATGAGTTTGGAGGCTGGGCAGGAGCATTACAAGTTTGAGACCAGCCTCAGCAATTCAGTGAGACTCTCAACAACTTAGCAAGACCTTGCTTAAAAATAAAAAATAAATAAATAAAAAGGACTTGAGAAGTAGCTCAGTAGTATAGTGCCACTGGGTTCAATCTCTAATACAAAAAAAAAAAATCAGCACAGAGACCGCCTTAATAAAATGGTATCAATATCAATAGCATCAAACCAAATCCAATTCTACTGAAGTGTCAGAACTCCACAAGGAAAGAACCACACATCCTGTTAGCAAAGCTAACTCAGAAACTCTAGAAATGCCTCCACCTATTTCTCAAATGGGAATCAGAGGAAGGATGGTCATCATTCTCAAAAAACGAAAAGTAATTTTTTTTTAACATAGAGCAAACACAGAGCATAAGGGGGTCAGAAAATGAACAACTGAAGCCTACCACCCTGTGTAGGGACAAAATATCTGTGAAAAACAACTCATAGGAAGAAAGATTTATTTGAGTTTATGACTTCTTAGAAGATCTTGACTGTGCTCTAGACTTGACAATTCTCATCAGTGTCTGAATTCTTCTGCAAGGGAAAGCCATTTTGGGAGAGAAGCAATTGAGGAAATTTTCCCCATTTAACATTCAGGGAAGAAGAAGATGGGGAAGTTAAAGTGGTCTTTTCATTCAAGTCTTTGAATGATATAGACATGAGTATCATGCTCATGTCCACCATCTCCCGAGGGCTCCTCATCCAAATGGATGCAGCCAACTCCTCCTTCTGTGCTTCAGTGGAATTTACCCAGCTCCAGGTCAGCTCCAGATCTCTTTTGTTGGAAGACTACATAGTACTACTGGTAGTCCTTGGCTCTCCCTTGGCAGATTTTGAAGTATTCAGCTGCAAAGTGTCTTCCTTGACACAATTCTAATCTCCTAACCATTTGACTTGGAATGCAATACAGCCACAATTTCTCTAAATCAGTTCTCCATTTGCAATACTTCTAAAGAACTGGGCACTCTGTGCTGATATATTTGACAACAATGCCCAGCAGATCTAAAAAGGGTAAAACAAAGACCCTTGATTTGGCATAAGCACTAAACAACCAACAGCACGGATAGTAACAGCAGCAATATCTCACATATTATATAGGAATGGGGTAGTGGTAGAAAAAAAATAATCCAAATGATCAAAAAGGAGGGACACGTGGGCAGAAAAAATGCAGCATATACCCTGAAATAAAGGCCTGAGTAAAGTTAAAATAAAACAATAAAATAAGCCTGGCACTGTGGCACATGCCTGTAGTCCCAGCTACTTGGGAGGCTCAGGGAGGAGGATCATAAGTTTGAGGCCAGCCTGGGCAGCTTAGCAAGACCTGTCTCAAAATAAAAATAAAAAAGGCTTGGGATGTTGTTCAGTGGTTAAGCACCCCTAGGTTCAATACTCAGTGCTGAAAATAAAATTTTTAAAATGAAACAAAACAAAACAAATGCAACTGTAGTGCTGTAACTGTATTTCATGCAAGAGAGGGAAACTCCCTGATTGCCAATAAGATGCCATGACCGAAACTTTAGTAAATTATTACCAGTATACAAAGCCAGCTATTTCTGAATATAGAATATACAATGATACCAGATCATTCATTATTTGGAAGCTATAATGCAATTTACTTGTTTATAAGTATTATTGAACAAGATACTGTTATATCATGTAAAACAATCCATAAGATCATAGATGATGATGTGTTATGTGAGTATGATGGACAGTGGAAAGAAAAATGTGTGCAGAGTAAGTGTTTGTACCAGCCAGGACATATTCCAATCCTATAATAATGTAAGGAGTCCAATATAACAGCTGATTGTGCAGCGATAGTGAAACTAGAACCTCTTAGCACATCCAGATTGATAACATTCTGCTGATTAAAAATTGTATTTTCCCACAAGGATATCAGAAAGTTTTTGGATGGTATTTATGTTTCTGAGAAAGGAACAGTTCAGCAGGCTGATGAATAAGATATAAGAGTTATCCAGCCACAGAAACACAGTCCTGGAGTCAATTTGATATTTCAGTGATGCAATGAATGATCTCTATTGACTTTGGATTTATTCTTAATCCTTTCCAATGGGTTGAATAAACTTTGTCTTTTCAAAGGAAAAAAAAAACCAAAATTGTATTTTCCCTCCTTGGTTAAGCCCCCTCAGACTCCTTTCCCAAGTATATTACCTAGATAATTAAGACACAAATTAGCAAATATATCTAGTTCTTATTTATATAATACTCTACAGGATATAACTTTAAAACCATACTTATCCCAAATGGGATTCACTAAAGTTAGAGTTTTGGAGATAATAGGAAATGTTGAGACATAAGGAGAATTGGTTTTCCTTGTTAGTGGTGCATGAACATCTTTAACCAAGCCAGAAATAGCCTTATCAGAATAGGAAAGAAGGATGGTTCAGGCCACCAAGGAAAGTTCAATTGGATTTGGGGCTGGAAGAAGGACTTCAAGTCTTCTAAAGCCTCCCTAGTATACCTCTAATAATTTAAAGGAGAAATTGACTCACAAACTTGGTACTGTGTTTTAGATGTCTCTGCACAAGGATCCATGTATTAAAGCTTGATTGCCAGCCTATGGCACTATTGGGAGGTGATGGTAACTTTATTTTTTAAGAAATTTTTCTTTTAGGGCTGGGGTTGTGGCTCAGTGGTAGAGCGCTTGCCTTGCATGCGTGAGGCCCTGGGTTCGATCCTCAGCACCACATACAAAGCAATAAAATAAAGACATTGTATCCATCTACAACTAAAAATAAAAAAAAAAAATTTTAAAATTTTCTTTTAGTTGTAGGTAGACAATACCTTTATTTTATTTATTTACATGTGGTGCTGAGGATTGAACTCAGTGCATCACACATGCTAGGCAAACGCTCTACCACTGAGCCACAACCACAGCCCCTGATGATAACTTTAAGAGATTAAGCCTAGTGGGAGGAAGTTACATCACTGAGGGAGTCATGTCTTTGAAGGGCATATTGGGACACAGTCCCTTTTTCTCTGTCTTTGTTCCTTCTTTGTCTGAGCACCTTCTGCTGCCACATGGTTCTACCATGATGTACTGCCTTGCTATAGACCCCAAAGCAACAGGACACTGGACCATGGACTGGAGCCTACAAAAATCATGGGCTAAAATAAATCTTTCATTTTTTTAATGTTGATTTGTATCAGATGTATTGTCACAGCAATGAAAACTGACTAACACATGTGGTTTTAAAAACTTCTTTGGAGTCATAGTTATTCTTTTAAATTTTAGCTCTAAATGATTTGATATGAGAGGCAATATTTTTCTTCTGAGTTTTCTGATGGAGAAAACTCACAAATGTGTACATATTAAAGAAATCAGAGATGTTCATTTAATTGGGACTAACAGGGCAAGAAAATATGGACAACCAATAAGAATTACAAATTTTTTGCAGGTAAAAGGTAAATTTCACAGGCCCCACTAACTATCTTGAAAGTTCAAATGTATTTCAATTTCTTCTAAAGATTCACCAGTGTAAGGACAGAATAAATTTATGAATCACAATAGTTTCTGGATTCCTGCAGCTAGTTTTTTGCTTCTTTTAAAATATAATTATTAGCACATATTAATGGTACAAAGCAATGGGATTCATTGTTACAATTTCATACTTGCTTGTGATGTACTTTGATACATGCATATAATATACTTTGATCTTATTCACCCTATTTCCCTCTTTTCTTTCCATAGCTTCTCCCTGGTTCCCTTCTTTTGCACTAATAATCCCCCTTATATTTTTTTCCATATTCCACATGAGAGAAAAGATGTGATACTTGTATTTCTGAGTATGGCTTATTTCACTTAACATAATGGTTTCCATTTCCATCCATATTCCTGAAAATTATAGGATTTCATTCTTTTATATCTTAAATATTTTTTTAGTTACACATGGACACAGTGTCTTTAATTTGTTTACTTCTTTTTATGTGGTTCTGAAGATCAAACCCAGTGCCTCACACATGCTAGGCAAGTGCTCTGCCACTGAGCCACAACCCCAGCCTGATTTCATTCTTTTTTGTGGCTGAATAGTACTGAATAATATAGGGGTAAACCAAGTTTCAAAATGGTTCTTGTGACACAAATGGAAGCAGCAGAAAGTATGTATGATATTGTAGGGAAAATAATTGACCCCAAATCAATCTCTGGGCTGCTAATGACGGAGCTATAGGTGGAACTGCTAAAAGACTGTTATGACCTACAGCTATTGAGGCATCTGATATGATTTTGGACATCTCCTGGGTAGGGTTTACAGAAAGACTACATCCAATAATTAATAAATCCTGTTTCTCCGAGCACTTCTTTAGTGCACTACATTAGAAACTGGATTAGGAGAAGAAAAAAAAAAACAAGTAAAATTTGGTATGTGACTCAGTGCTCACTGATCCTTGCTGCATGTCTGTCATTGTGCATGTACCCTGCTGTCTGTCTTCTGTGCCTAAAGGTGGGTAGTCTCATCATTCTTTCTTGTTGAGTGTCAGCAGGTAGGTCCTTAGGTTAGCCCTATCAGAAGTCCTAGTATCTGGAAGTGTGAGGAGGTGCCTGTGGGCTTCTGGCAGGTCTGGTGGGTACTTCATGGCCTGTGTTTGGAAGGTCTAGCTCAGGTCTCTATGGCCTTGGTGGTAGGAAGGATCTGGAGGATGTCATCCTTCTTGCAGGTGACACCATTGTCACAGACATTTATGATCATGAAGGGGCTGGGAAAAGGGAATAAGGTGGCCTGCAGTGAGGCTGTCATTATAGAAAGGGCAAGGTTTGGGGATGGTGAAGGAGTTATCAGAATCCTGGAGGTGTCTTCTGGGCCCACAGGACAGATTCATGAGTTCTCAGCGTGGACCCTAGTGGGGAGCAGGGCAGGCAGTAGGGAAAGGAGCTGAAAATCTGGGGACAATGTGGAGTTGTGACTGAGTCCTGGAGACATGTAAAGGCCTAGTGAGGAACACACCCATTGCTCTGTACCTCCACTTTTCAACTCTGCTGTGGATGGTACAGAAACAGCCATACAAGGTGCTAAAATGACACGTGATGTTATTCATCTCAACGAACTTTATTTTAGAGAGTAAACGGCCTACTTAGTGGGAGTCTGACAAAAGAGTAGTCACTCAACATTTAATTCTCTAGCAGTGTTTTACCAACTGTCTCCATGAGAAGGAATCTAGATGCCCAGCCAAACATCAGCAAAACCCTATGTCTTTTACCATGTGCCTTAAGACAATTTCTCTACCAGTATGGCCAAAATAAATGCCTTTGCAAACACTTGGGAAAGCATCCACACATATACTTACCCTAAGATTTATTTTAAAAGTATTTTCAATATTTTAAAACAGTACAGGTAGACATTTGGCCATGAACATGAACATGAACATGGCCAAATACAGTTATCTTCTTCAGTGTATTTTGTAATTCATATTATTATACTTTCAGTATAAAATGAGAAAATAAGATCAAGATCTAAATATAGAGGAAGCAGTGATGAAGAAGAATCTTTTTCAGCTGCTTGAGCCTCTGGTTGTGAAGGCTTCAATATTTGATGTTTTCTTTTTTTTGTTTCTGTTTTTTAAAAATATTTGTTATAGTCGTTGATAGACTTTTATTTATTTATATGTGGTGCTGAGAATCGAACCCAGGGCCTCACACATGCCAGGCAAGCACTCTACCACTTAGCCACAACCACAGCCCATATTTGATGTTTTCTGTTGACAGAAATTTATGTTTGAGAAAATGTTGAATGGTGTAGATACATTGATAAATTTCTTCCTTGCTGATTAAGGGTGACAGTTGGTCCTGTGAAGCAAATATTGATCTAGGAGGATTCCATTCTGCTGAGGTATTGGGAAATATGCCCATGACTTCCTTCTTATGCTTACTAACAATAGATGGCAAAAATCCATCTCACCATAGATTAAAATACCTTCTAAAATCATGCACATAAGTTCTTTGGGAGTGAACTCTGTGGGAAGAATAAATTTATTAGGAATAAGTTAGGGGATGGGGTTTTAGCTTAGTGGTAGAGTGCTTGCTTAGCACATGTGAGGCACTGGGTTCAATCCTTGGAACCACAGAAAAATAAATAAATAAAATAAAGGTATTGTGTCCATCTACAACTAAAAATATTAAAAAAAATAAGTTAGGCTGTGTGTGGTGACACATGCCTGTAATCTTAATGACTTGGGAGGCTGAGGCAGGAGGATCTTAGGTTGAAAGAGCTTGAGCAACATAGCGAGGCTGCTGGCAACCTAGTGAGACCCTTTCTCAAAATAAAAAATAAAAAGGGCTGGGGATGTGGCCTAGTGGTTAAGCACCCTTTGGGTTCAATCTCTGGTACCAAGAATGAAAAGCAAAAAAGAATAACTTAGAATCATGTTGAATTAATGTCTTTAGACTTAATTGATTAGATAGGCTTATGTATTATGTATACTTATTACAAAAATGTAGTAAAAACAAGTTTTTATTTATACACACATACTCCAACAGGCTGAGCATCCTGCTGATGAACCACCTCAACAAGAAGAGCCATTAACTGAAAGTCAAAATGCTATACCTGGCCAGGAGAGAGGAGATGAAGGAGGACCTGAGGCTCAAGGTAAAGGGAAAAGAAGTAAAAATGCCAGTGTGGGTAAGGTGTATGTGTGCATCATGCATTATGACATCACCAGTAACAGGAGGAAAGACAACATTAGAAAAGGACCTCAAAGGTTTCCTGAAAGTTGATTAGAAAAGGAAAGAGTATAGTCATCAACTTTATGCAGTCTCTCACTATAAAGTATTTTCCATTTTTCTTGAACATCTATTTTTGCGTGCTTGAAAATATCATCTTTTATAGAGCTCTACAAATTCAAAGAAATAATGTTTAATTTTCACCACAAAATTGTGCAGGTTTTATTACTCACTGCTTCAAATCTATAAACACCTTTCTTTTTCTTTCCTTTTTTTTTTTTTTTTGGTACTAGGGATGAACTCAGGGGCACTCAACCACTGAGCCACATCCCCAGCCCTATTTTGTGTTTTATGTAGAGACAGGGTCTCACTGAGTTGCTTAGTGCCTCACCATTGCTGAGGCTGGCTTTGAACTCGCGATTCTCCTGTCTCAGCCTCCCTAAGTGCTGGGATTACAGGCTTGAGCCACCGCACCCGGCTATAAATACCTTTCAATAGCATATATACAGTTCCATGTCAACATACTGCTAACACCTGCAATAGCCAAAAGAAAAATAAATAGTACAAATTTGTGCATGATAAATGCTCAATGTCTTAAGTTTTGGAGAAATACAAATTAAAACCACAATGAGATTCCACTACCATAAGGGTTAAGATGTGAAAGTGAGAGGAAGAGAGGATCAGAGGAGAAGGAGGGAGAAGGATATAGAAATCCTTCTGTTGAGCCAAGTGCAGTGGCGCAAGCCATGCATTTATGAAAGCCCACAAAACTGCACAACACAGAGTGAACACAAATGTAACATTTAGTCAATAACGTATCAGTGTTGATTCATTAATCCTACTAAATGTACACAATAATGCAAGATTTTAATAATAAAGGTAATTGGAAAGGCTTATGGGAACTCTCTGTGCTTTCCACGCAATTTTTCTGTGAACCTTAAATTTCTAAAATATGTAGTCTTCATTTATTAAAAAAGTCAGAACAGTGGTAAATTTTTCTGGGATGATGATTGAGAAACAATGATGGAAGCTTCCATGGTGCTGGCAATGTTCTACATCATGGTATGGGTAGTGGATCTATACATGGTTCCCTGTGTAAAATACATCACGTTGTACTATTAAAATTTGGGTATGTACGTGGGTTTGTGTGTACACACGTGTATAATGAAAAAAATTCTTTCCTCCTGAAGAAAAGAATATCCAGAAAAACATAACTGAAGGTCAGTATCTAAAGGTCTTGTTAGAACACACTCATGATTTAGGAACTCACTCAACACAGTTGCTGATTGCTAAAATTAGTCCTGAGATAAATAGCTGGAAATAAGTTGAAAAAAGAAGGCTTTCTCTCCCAAACTTGACTGCTCAGATATCATACCAATCTCTGAGCTCATAGTTTTAATGACTCTACCTCATCATACTCACTTTTGGATGGTACTTGAGTTTTTTTTGCTGAGGAACAGGAAATATGGGCAATTTCCTTACTGCTGATTTTGAGGACAAAATAAATACTTGTGTGTTGTTTATCATCTTCATTTCAGAAACCTATGAAATTCGTGGAGCTCTTTCATGACTGGGAATCTCTCCACTTTCTGTAGGGACTGCCCTGTGGTAATAGGCCTTCAATACACACCACTGTTTACAAGTAAATCATTTTCTTTTCTAGGGTGGTGATGTCTTTGGAGGAAGGGCAGGATATACCAGTACTCTATCACCTTTGGGAAAGGCTTCAAGTTCCGATTAAATGAATTGATGGCCATACACAAAGCTCCTACTAATGTGGCATGTGTTACCATTTATTTTCTTAACATCCCAGTGTAGATTTTATAATACATTTTAAAATAGATATGAAAGTGTGATACAGATTAGATTTTTACGGAGTTAAGGAATACTCTATAAACTCTACTGTGCCATGTGTTACATCTTAATGTCCAAATGTTAATTCTCCAAAATTAGCTTTTATTTATAGTTCAGTCCTCAGTGTAATATTCTGATAAATAACAATATGAAAACACTTGTCATTGCTCTGTCACTGTAAGTATAATTTGGCTGTTTATTGACGGGATTAGCTGTCATCTTGAACTTGTTTTTCACAGGAAATGCTAGGCACACAGCATCCCTAATCCTCATTATCATTGTTAGTCTAAACACTCATTGAGCACATGTTCAAGCGCTGGCTTAGGGGTTCAAACATGTGCTATTCCAGTAAGCCTCCAAAACATTGCAGGTATGCAAATACTCTTTTCTCATTTTATAGACAAGAGGAAGAGATGAGAGATGACTTGCCATGACTTGTTTAGTTTTCCTGGTTCTGCCTATATGATGTTGTGTTGGTGCTGTACCATTTTAGGAACCTTAGTTTCCTCATCTATAAAATGGGATTAGTTACAATAACTATAATGTTTATTTTTTTTGGGGGGGGGTAGGTTCAACAGAGAGTATTGCCTGGTGTCAAAGTGGTTTAAATGAGACCAAATATGAGATACTTATTCCGGTTGCTTGCACAGAGTGCGTGTTCAACAAAACATCATAAATGTGATTAGTACTACTGCTGCAGAAAATCCCTCTCTGTCCAGCACCTGAGAAAGATGAAGTGCAGTCTGTGGAAGATGGTTGGCTACACTAATTTTCCAACCTTCTCAAGGCAATCTTTAAGAAGAATCTTGACAGACTACTTCTTTCCACTTAACAAAATTTACTTCCATTTCAGTAAGTTTAGAATCTGTGGCCTGGACCACCATTATGTGATTTCCAAGGACTAAGTCATCCTTTTGATTGCTCTGGATCACACACAGTGCTCTGCCATGGGGGTAAAGGAACATTCATCAAACAAGCATTACTACTCTACAACACAGGAATTCTCATAACATTTTTCTTTAGAAAACAAATCGCCAGAAGGTAAATTCTGGATTCTACCCCTTTAAATCTGTGTGACTTTCAGCAATACATTCAATCACTCTGAACTCATTTCATCTTCTGTCATGTGTGGTAAGATCTGCTGTGAGGACTGGCTTATGAAGAACACATAGAACACATGTCAATTACCTGAAACATTGGAGGGACAGTACCAATAAACAATAGTTCCCTTCCTTGGTTCTCTTACCGAGCCTTCTGTCCGTTGGTTTCACTTGCCAGATGGTGAAGACCAAATCTGCTTAAATTGTCCTTGCTTCAAATTTCCTTCATCTGATTACTCAGCTTCAAAGAATAGAAGGAATACTTTTGTGAACTCAGAGGGAAAGTTCCTGGTTACAGTTTTATTTTGGAATGACTTCTAAATATATTAGAAGTGACTTCCTAATTATATGGAAACTTCACATTGCTATTGGGTTGGGGCTTAAGGACATTTAATGAGTGCCCACTATGAGGTAGGCCCTCTGCCCTCTCTTGTCTCCTGTGTTTCCTGCAGGCCAGCAATTCTGTCTCTGCTGCTCCCATTCACAGAAGCACATAAATCCTCCAGGCGAAGCCCCTCCTCTGCCTTTTGTATAAGGAGGGCAGTATTCATCTCTCCACAGGGCCCCTATTTCAGTTCTCAAATCCTCAAAAACAGCTCTGCAACTAAGAGCCCTCCTCAGAATGCGCACTCCTTAATAGTCTGCAGTGAAGTGGAAGTAACTATTGTTTAATGCTCCCAAAAGGCTTTTAAATATCCCTATTTTCTCTGTTCTAGCAGGCCTCAGTGTTAGATTTATTGGCGGCAGGTCAGGGGATCTCTGAAAGGAGGAGCAGCTGAAATTGTGAAGAGAT
>CM053417.1:82221717-82240449 GCA_028644305.1 Xerus rutilus | reverse complement strand
AATCAAAACTACCCTAAGATTTCATCTCATGCCAGTCAGAATGTCAATTATCAAGAATACAAACAACAATAAGTGTTGGCGAGGTTGTGGGGAAAAAGGCACGCTCATATGTTTCTGGTGGAACTGCAAATTGGTACAACCAATCTGGAAAGCAGTATGGAGATTCCTTAGAAAACTTGGAATGGAACCACCATTTGAGCCTGCTATCCCACTCCTAGATCTATACCCAGAAGACTTAAAAACAGCATACTACAGTGACACAGCTACTTCAATGTTTATAGCAGCTCAATTCACAATAGCTAAACTGTGGAACCAACCTAGATGCCCTTCAATAGATGAACGGATACAGAAGCTGTGGTATATATACACAATGGAATATTACTCAGCAATAAAAGAGAATAAAATTATGGCATTTGCAGGTAAATGGATGGAGTTGGAGAATATCGTGCTAAGTGAAGTAAGCCAATCTCAGAAAACCAAATGCCAAATGTACTCGTTGATAAGTGGATGCTGATCTATAATGTGGGGAAGGACATGGGAACAATGGAGGAAGTCTGTTCACAGGAGTGTAAGGGAGGAGGGGCATGGGGACAGTAAAGGTGGTGGAATATCAAAAAAAAAGAATGTTAAATCTTTGAAGGAGAATAAAATCATAATAATTAGTGCTAAAAAATAAAATAAAGAACTTTGGACTGTAAAAAAAAGAATTTGCAAGAAATATGCGATAACATTAAAAGGCCAAATCTAAGATTCAACAGGATAAATGAGGGATCTGAAGTACAAACTCAAGGAATGAAGTCTTTTCAATGAAATAATATCAGAATATTTCTCAAATCTTAAGAATGAAATGGAAAATACAATACAGGGTGTGTACAGGACTCCAAATACACAAAATTACAACAGACCTACTCCAAGACACATTAGTATGGAAATGCCTAACATACAGAATAAGGATACAATTTTTAAAGCTGCTAGAGGAAAATGACTGGTCACATTTAGAGGCAAACCAATCTGGATTTCAGCTGATTTCTCAACCCAAACCCTAAAAGCTATGAGGTACTGGAGTAATATATACCAATATCTGAGAGCAAATGGATGCCAACAAAAATACTATACCCACCAAAATTAAGCTTCAGGATTCAAGATGATGGAAAAACCTTTCATGATAAACAAAAGTTAAAATAATTTAGAACTAGAAAACCTGCACTATAAAACATACTTAGTAAAATATTTCATGAAGAAGAAATGGAGAATAAAAATGAAAAGAGAATATGAGGAACTACACTAGAAGATTAGTCAATCATAGGAGTATTTAATTCAACTTAAAAACTAGAAATAAATCAAAATGACAGGAAATAAAAATCATGTATCCTTAATAGCATCAAATATAAATGGTCTCAACTCATCAATCAAAAGACATAGGCTAGCATATTAGATTAGAAAACAAGACTCCAGTGGCTGGGATTGTGGCTCAGTGGTAGAGCACTTGACTCGCATGCGTGAGGCATTGGGCTCGATCCTCAGCACCACATAAAAATAAATAAAATAAAGATATTGTGTCCACCTACAACTAAAAAAAAAATTAAAAAAAAAAGAAAACAAGACTCCAAAATATGCTGTCTCCAAGATATACTCACCTCATAGGCATCATCCACAGGCTGAAAGTGAAAGGGTAGGAAAATATATATGATTTACTTGGATTTTGTAAACAAGCAGAGGTTACTATTTTCATATCAGATGATGTGGACATCAAGCTAAAGATAATCATAAATGGCAAAGATGGTCATTTTATACTACTTAAGGGAATAATACAACAATAAGAAATAACAATTGCATGTATTTATGCAACCATATAATGGAGCATCTACATACACCAAACAACCTTTCTCAATATAAAAAATCAAATAGGCCTCAACATGATACTGGGTGATTTAATATAACTCTTTCATCATTAGACAGATCTAGGCAAATAAAAAGGTACAGAACTAAAAATACAATTGATAATTTAGACTTAACAGACACATATAGAATATTCAACCCATCAATCACTGAATACACATTTTTTCCTCAGAAACAAATGAAACATTTTCTAAAATAGACAATATCTTAGGCCACAAAGCAAGTCTTAGCAAATACCAAAGACAAAGATAATACCCTGATTCTTTCAAATCATAAATGAATGAAATTAGAAATAAATGACAAGATAAATAAGAGAAACTACTCTAACACCCAGAGACTAAATAATACACTATTAAATGATGAATGGATAACTGAAGAAATCAGTGGTGCATTAAAAATTACATAGAGGTAAATGAGAATAGTGCTAACACATATCAAGATCTCTGGGACACTAAGAAGGCATTTTTCAGAGGAAAGGTCCTAGCATTAAACTCATACAGTAAAAGAATAGAAAGATACCAAGTAAATAATCCAACATTACAACACAAGGCCCTAGAAAAAGAAAAACAAATCAACACAAAAATCAATAGAAGATAGAAAATAATTAAAATCAGACCTGATATCAATGAAATTGAGATTAAAAACAATTCAAAAAATTAACAAAACAAAAAGTTGGCTCTTCGAAAGAACAAAATTGACAAATCCTTAACCACACAAACCAAAAGAAAGAGAAAAACTGATATTATTAACATTCTTGATGAAAAATGAAATATCAACAAAGACACTAAAATACAGAGGATAATCAGAAACGATTTTGAAAATTCATTCTCCAATAAGCTAGAAAATTTTGAAGACATTGACAAATTGCTAGAGACATATGAGCTACCTGAATTGAACCTGGAGGATATAGAAAATTTAAACAGATCAATTTCAAGTAATGAAATTGAAGAAGCCATTAAAAGCCTGTATTTTTAGCTGAGTTTTACCAGACCTTTAAAGAAGAATTAATACCAATCTTCCTCAAATTATTCCATGAAACAGAAAAGGAGAGAAAAATTCCAAACTCAATCTATGAAGCTAGTATCACCCTGAAACCAAAACCAAAGACACCTCAAGGAAAGCAATCTTTTGTCCAATATTCATGATCAACATAGATACAAAAATTCTTAGATACAAAAAAATCTCTGTTTGCTGACATGATTCTATATTTAAAAGACCCAAAAACACTCCACCAGAAAATATCTAGAACTCTAAATGAATTCAGCAACATAGCAGGATACAAAATTGATATCCATAAATCAACTATGTTCCTATACTCCAATGATGAATCAGCTGAAAGAGAAATTAGAAAAACTATCCCATTCACAATAGCCTCAAAAGATAATAATTTGGAATCAATCTATTAAAAGCAGTGAAGGCCCTCTACAAGGAAAACTATAGAACACTTAAAGTAATTGGAGAGACCTTAGAAGATGGAAATTCCTTTCAGATCTTTAAAAGGCAGAATTAATATTGTCAAAATGGCCATACTACCAAAAGCACTATTCAGATTCATTGCAATTACCATAAAATTCCAATGACATTCTTCATAGAAATACAAAAAAGAGTCATGAAATTCATTTGGAAAAATAAGAGGCCCAAGAATAGCTAAAGCAATCCTTAGTGAGAAAAGCAAAGCAGGAAGCATCACAATACCAGAACTAAAATTATACTATAGAGCTATAGCAAGAAAAACAGGATGGTATTGACACCAAAAAAGGCATGAAGACCAATGGAACAAATAGAAGACACAGAGACAAACCCACATAAATACAGTGATGTCATACTAGACAAAGGCTGCAAAAACATACATTGAAGAAAATATGACCTCTTCAATAAATGGGAGAAAATCTTGGACACCTGCACCTCAGATATGGTGTTAATTTCCAGGATATACAAAGAACTCAGAAAAACTTAACACACACACACACACACACACACACACACACACATAAGCAAATCTATCAATTAATGGGCAAAGGAATTGAAAAGACACTTCTCAAAATAATAAATATGGTCAACAAATATATGAAAAATATTCAACATCTCTAGCAATTAGAGAAATGCAAATTAAAACTCCACTCAGATTTCATCTCACTCCAGTCAGAATGGCAATTGTCAAGAGTACAAGTAACAATAAACTTTGGCAAGGATGTGGGTGACAAGGTACACTCATACATTGCTGGTGGGACTGCAAATTGTTTCAACTACTCTGGAAAGCACTGCGGATATTCCTCAGAAAACTTGGAATGGAAGCAGCATTTGACCCAGTTATCCCATTCCTCAGTATATACCCAAAGGACTTAAAATCAGTATACTATAGTGACACAGCCACATCAATGCTTATAGCAGCTCAATTCACAACAGGTAAGCAATGAAACCAACCTAAATCCTTTCAACAGATGAATGCATAAAGAAAATGTGGAATATATACAGAATGGAATATTAGTCATAAAGAAAAACAACTTTATGACTTTTTCTAGTAAATGGATGGGTCTGGAGACTGTCATGCTAAGTGAATTAAGCCAATCCCCCCAAAACCAAAGACTGAATGTTCTCTCTGATATGTGGAAGTTAACCTACAATAAATGAGGAGGGGAAAATAGAATTTCAGTAGATTATGTAAAGAGGAATGAAGGAAAGGGAGGAAGATAGGAAAAGGAAAGAGAGTGTTATCTTACATAATTTTCCTGTCCATATATGAATATACCACAGTGTTCTCACCATCATGTACATCCATAAGAATGGGATTCTCATTAGAATAAGATATATTGCATCCTTGTTTAATTATATTGAAATGAATTCTACTGTCATGTAAAACTAAAAAGAACCAATAAAAAAATAAAGTGGTTCAGGGACAATGGTGGTAAGAGGTGAAGTTTTGTTTCAAAGTTTTGTTTCACTGCTATAGGACATTGATGCTCATTACTGGTCTGGCTCCTGGGATTGGTGTCCTTCTCCCTGAGGGCCTACTTTCCAGGTTAGGACACCCAAGTAAAAGTTACTGTTAGATTTGTAAGCCACCACAAAGAGCTGTCTGTTATGGGACTTCAGGGGAATATAGGACAAGAACAGATGAAAGGAGAAGAGGGGAGACAATATCTGCCAGTGAGGAGCAGGTATGTCTGTTAGGTAAAAGGAAGATATTTTCCTAAGTCTTTGTATTACTGCAGGCTCGTGTGGAATGGCAGGGTTGTGCAAGACAGAAAGAGATGATATGAGGTAGGGATGATGACTGCAACCTGACAATCATGTCAACTTTCAAGGTGTTAGGTGGCCCGTGAAAAATATCCTTGTAATCTGGGAATCCATCAATAGTCATCTTGTAGCAGTGTGTGCCTGATCCTTCTGCAATGTTGTACTGGTCTTGGAAGGTGATGGGTTTAGTTGTGATGCACTCTGGTGGCACTGGTGGTCACAAGCATAACATGGGATTTTGGAGATGGTCCAATCACAGGCAGAATCCTACAGTGCCTGAACACAGTCTGGTAACTGTAGATGGGGCACCTTGGCCTACCTAGGCCACCAGGAGAGGTTTGTGGAGAAGGAGGACTCTCTATAGCACATCTGCTGTATATTTGGGACAAATCTGGGATTAGTTTTCTCTCCAGTTCTGTAAGAGTGACAACATGCAAACAGCAAACTCTTGGCAGATACGAACATGGGCACTAACCATTTCTTAAATAGTGGAAATGACAATAAGCTCAGAGAATATAAGCAGCTGTGTAGATTCACTGGGAAGACAGGCACAAAGAAAGCCAGATCAGGAAATCTAGAATAAATATCTAATTTTTCAATGCACATGCAAATTTGCATTCCAAGAGGCAGCAGGACATTCAGGAAACTATGACCTCTCCTAATAGTCAAAATAAGGTGCCAGAAACTTATCAAATAAAAATAAATGTAGGAGAACACTTGGGCAGAGATTCTAAAGCAGCTGCTTTACAGAATCTAGATGACCTTGAAGAAAACACAAATATGTTAATACTGAACAGAGAAACAAAACAAATAGCTGGAAGGAAATACTTTAAAAAATAAAACAAATTCTTGAGCTAAAAATGCTCTCAGTGAAATTAAAAATGTTATAGAAGGCATAAATAGCAGGATAGCTCAAACAGAAAAAGAGTAAGGTCTGCAGCAAGTTATTTGAACATACACAGAAGAGAAAAAAGAATAACGAGGAAGGAAGAAAGCTTATGAGAATTTTGAGGCAGCATTAAACGTGCAAAATATTCAGATTATTGGTGTTGAAGGACTTGAGAATGCCAAATTGTTAGAAGGTTTAATCACTTACCCTTTCTTCTTCCCAGACATTTTCTTCCTGAATATGTTACACATACATTCTCAAATTTTTATTTAACTCTGAATAAATTTCCCTACTAGTCATTTTTAAGAAATATTTTTAGTTGTAGATGGACACAATACCTTTTTTCCATTTATTTATTTTTATGTGGTACTGAAAATTGAACCCAGTGCCTCACAAGTGCTAGACAAGTGCTCTACCACTGAGTCACAATCGCAGCCCTCCCTACTAATCTTTTGAAAGTACTTTTCTTGTTCCTGTTCATAACATTAGGAGTTTTCAGAATTGACATTAATTATTGCAGAATGTTACCGATGATAATCATTCATTTCAATTTTCACTGACCATAAGATTACCAATATGTATAAGCAAGTAAATAGACGTTTTATTCAAAGTTATGTTTAGAAATATTGTCTATCATTGAAAGACAGTATTCTAATGATAACCATGCACCAAGTGTTATGACTTATTTATATTCCGGATGATAGGGCATGGGTTAGATATGGCAATTTAAGAATGATTGGGGTCACATCCTATATACAAGGCTAGAAATCTTATTTACATACAACTTGACAGCTTGTTCTTTCTACATATCCTCCACTGAAACTGAAGCTGAATGTATAGATTTGGGCCAAGTATTTTGTAAAACTTAAACTTTGTTTGAATAAGCACATGCATTAGGAAATGTGCTAGGAATTATGATTACAAGGACACCTGATTTTTTATTTGTTCTTTTTAGTTAGACATGACAGTAGAATCAATTTTGATATATTTATACAAACATGCAATATATCCTATTCTAATTAGGATTCCAGTCTTGTGGATTAGGATCGCATGATATTAAGATTCACTATGGAAACCTGATTTTAATAAGAAAGTAAGCCCTGCATTCCTCTGCAATTTCAAAGGGAGAACTACTCTAATATTCCATGATTTTTTTATTTCTCAAAGGAATTTTTAAAAATGTCAATATCTCAGGATATTATATACTGAATCTTGTCAATGTGTCATTTATCTAAGGCTTAAGGTGATATGAAAGCTACAGACTATTTTGAAATTCAGCAGGATTATTGCCCAATAAGTTTTAACATCAAACCCTGATATTTAGTTGCATTGAGGCATTTAAGGGAAAGTTGGTAAGAATAAATATCTGGGCTTGAAAATAATTTCAAATAGGTGTAAAGTGGATCAACACTGAGTAGCACAAATGGTCCTGTCACTTAATGTTGGTGAACACCATAATAGAACAGTACATAAAATAAGATAAACAAAACTAAAAGGAGTAAAGGCAGCATCAGAGAAATGCATGAAGCAAACACACGAATGGACACATTCCCCAGCTGTGGAAAATAAGCATGAGAAATATTCTTGGTGTTGATAGAACCACAAACACCACCACTAATCAGACTTTCTTCTCATCAACTCAGAATTTCACAAATGAGTTTGCTGAGGGTGAAATGCAAACTGAGGGTGAATAGGCCACTTTAAAGTTCACTGAGAACTACTGCACACATTATGTAGAAAGCAACCAAGAATGAGGAACTTGAGCAGGAATTTTTTTTGGAGCAGGAATCCCTCCATCATCCTCATTATTGGGAAAAAATGACCTCTAGATATTTTGTCTGATGGCCCCTTCAGTATTGACTTTCAATCTTCTTTTATTTTAATACATGTGAAATGCATAATTTATGAACAATTAGGTAGGCAAACAAATATCTGTGAGTGTGTGTCTTCTGTTTGTATATTTTATAATCTGTACACAGTGATATCCCCTAATTTATTTCATCTCATTTCTTTAAAATGCTCTGTCCAAAAACATTGACTTTTTGACCCACACTCTACAGCAAACAACAAATTGGAAAGCAAAAAATTCTTCTCATAGGACATCTTCAGTGGTGAATAAATAACACTATAAAATGTGTATCCCAATAGGGAACCCAATTTTGTCCTTCTTAGGAATTGAGTATTTTCAGACAAGAAGGTTATATATGATATGGGTTGCTCAGTGCTACCACAGAATACATAATTCCTGATGAAATGTAGATTCTGTCTTCAGATAACAGTGTCTGTTTAAACATGGTAAGCATCATTTGGACAGATGGGAATTCATGGCAAAAGGGCCACCTGGAGCCTGTGTATCCTTGTGTTCTTGGCATCACGGGAACAGTGTATTGATTGGAGTGTAACTGAATGTCACGCACTGCTCTGCTGTAGTAAAGGGACTTCCATTTCCTTAGTATCCTCCCATTTTATGAGGTAAGTGGGAAAGATGCATTTCACATAGATGTGAGAAATAATTTGGCTTTACACACCAAGCAGTGGTGACAATGTTTACAGAATTTCTCTGGTTTCATCAACATATTTAGTAATACCTAGGAAAATAAAATTTCCAAAAAACTTAATTATTCATTTCATAAAAGGCATGAAAGTTCCTACACTTTGCAATTAGACATGTCAAATGACATTTTTATCATCCAAAATTCTTTGAAATGTGTGTCTAAAATCCATACCTTTATTACAGAGAGACATATTGCAGGTTCTCATTCATATGTGGAAGTGAAAAACTTTGACATCATTGAAGTGGAGTATACAAGGGAAGTCACCAGAGGGTGAGAGGGGTAGAGGAGAAGGGGATAGAGAGGATAGATATGGGCGAAAAACCAGAGATAGAATGGATAAATTCCAGGGTTCTACGATACAGTAGGGTAACTAAAATTAACAGCCATTCACTGTGAATTTCGGAATAAACAGAAGAGAGGATTTTGAATGTTTCCAGCACAAAACAAGTATAAATGTTGCAGATGAAAGAAATGCCATTTACTCTGATTCAATAAGTACATATGGAATAGATGTATTGAAATAGCACACTGAACCCCATAAATACACACCATTATTATTAGTCCATTAAAAAATAAAAACCAGCCGGGCACGGTGGTTCAAGACTGTAATCCCAGCACTTTGGGAGGCTGAGACAGGAGAATCGTGAGTTCAAAGCCAGCCTCAGCAACGGTGAGGCGCTAAGCAACTCAGTGAGACCCTGTCTCTACATAAAACACAAAATGGGGCTGGCGATGTGGCTCAGTGGTCGAGTACCCCTGAGTTCAATCCCCAGTACCAAAAAAAAGAGAAAAAATAAAAACCAAACTGGGTAAGGTGGCTCACACTTGTAATCCCAGAGGCTTAGGAGGGTAAGAGAGGAGGATCTTAGGTTCAAGGCCAGCCTCAGCAACTTAGTGAGGCCCTAAGCAACTTAATGAGACTCTGTCTGAAAAGAAAGCAAACAAACAAAAAAATGGCTGGGGATGTAGCTCTGTGTTAAAGTGTCCCTGGGTTAAATCTCCAGTACCAAAAATAATAAATAAGCAAATAAATAAAAAACAAAACCAAAAATTCTCAGGTCTGCTGTTTCTGTGAATCCTAAAACATTACATCATAATTCCTTCCCAATTCTAGCTCCCTTCCCCCCACCTTATGCAATCCCCTTAACACTGGACTAAAAATCAGAATCTATATCCATTAAGCCTTTCCACACCTTAGATGCTAGATCCTCTTTTGAGGTAGTGTGCTTCCTTACAGCATTAAGTGAAAAGGTCAGCCTTCTTACAAACAGGTTATTTGGCTGGTATTTGGGGAGTGTGGTATATAATGGGCATAGTCACTCCTGCTGTATGTAACCTGACAAGAGACTGAACCTAGATTCTAGAACCGATAACTAAGGATATTTCTGAACCATACCTTGGCTGAATGAGGACCAGCATGGTCAGGCAAATCTGTTACAAGTCCACAGATTTAATGTACAAAATGTACCCTGAAAAGTAAACACATCTGAATGTTTGTATTCTACAGAAATTGGGAAAAAAGCAATGCAACCATTAAAGAAAAGGAGCAAAGGGCTGTGGTTGTGGCTCAGTGGTAGAGTGCTTGCTTAGCATGTGCAAGGTACTGGGTTCGATTCTCAGCACCACCTGTAAATAAATAAATAAAAGGTCTGTCAACAACTAATACAAATATTTTTTAAAAAGAAAAGAGGCAAAGAAGGAATTTACTATTTAAAGCACATAAAAATACATATTAGTATCCTTGTCAGGTGCAGTTTTCCCTATTTATAATCCAAGCAACTTGGGAGGCTGAGGCAGGAAGTTAATATGTTGGAGGCCAGCCTGGGCAACTTAGTGATTCCTTGTTTCAAAATTAAAAAATAAATAAATTAAACTAAAAGGTCTGAGAATGTGGATCAATGGTATTATTGGTATCACAGCAAGACATTTCAGGACACATCCCTCCCTCCTACCCTAAAGGTAACATAAGGCTGTCTGTCCTGAGTTCCTAGTAAGGAAAGGAAGTTCAAGCAGGATTTTAAAAAGGGGATGAGGTGCTGCACAAGGATTTCAGTCTACAGGACATGATCTCTCTGCTGAGGTAGGGAAAGAACAGCACCTATTGCAGGTGCCTGACTCAGTGTGCATGCCCCTGACTGTGCCATCCTGTCATTCATTGTGCATGTGTCCTGTTTTTGCCTTCTTTGCCCAGAGCTGTGCCAAGATGAGTCGTGCCTTCCTTATTTGGGCAGAATTCTTTCTTTCTTGCTGGATGTCAGCAGGGTAGGCCCTTAGATGAGTCCTGTCCAAAATCCAAGTGGCCAGGAGTGTGACAAGGTGCCTGTAGGCTTATGGCAGGTCTGGTGGGTGCTTCATGGCCCATGTTTGGAAGGACTTGGAAGTTGTCATCCTTGCCCTGGCAGGTGGCACCACTGCCATGGATGTTTGTGATCATGGTGGGCCTGGGAGGAGGGAGTAAGGTGGCTTTCAGTGAGGAGGACTATGTTTGTAGATGGGGTGAGTATTAGGGTGATGATGGAGTTGTGTGAATGCTGGAGGTGTAGGTTGGGTCCATAGGACTGATTCCCAAGTCATCAGTGGGGACCCTGGTGGGGAGCAGGATGAACACTGAGGAACAAGATGGGAATTTAGGGACAATGTGTGGTTGTGACTATGTCCCGAGATTGATGGAGGACCTCTTTAAGGTCACACTCATTACTCTGTGTCACAACATCTCTTCTCTGCCATGGAGAGTACCAAAACAGGCCCATCAAGAAGGGTGTGGGAGGGAACGAGGGAGGCTGTGAAATACAACAAAGCATTATTTATGGAGCAAATGAGGCTGAATAATAGGAGCGTGAGGCAGGCACTAGCTATTTGATTTTAAAATCTCTAGCGATTTTTTCAGTGTCTCCATGATAGGGAACCCACCCAACCAAACCTCATCAGGAAAGTCTCTTGTGTTTTGCCATGTGCCTTAAGATGACTTCTCTTCCAGCAAGGTGGAAATAACAGCTCTGCAAGCACTGGGGAAGCACAAAGAGCTATAATTACCAGAAATTTATTTCCAAAGACTTTTGTACATTAAAAAATTACACATTATCCATAGGCCATGGAAATGGTCAAATATGTTGCCCTCTTATATGCATATCTCAAGTGACATTATTTTGCTTTCAGTGTGAAATATGAGAAGACAAGGAAGACCAAGAACTAAATCTGGAGGAAGAAGATATGAAAAGAATCTTCCCAGACTGTTGAGCCTGTGGTTGTTGAGTCTTTCATATTTGGTATTTTCTGTTAATTGAAACTTATTTCTGAGAAAATGTATCAATATACTGGTAAAGTTTTTATACTTGGATGGATGCTTTCCATCCAAGACATATTCCAAGGAAATATGTCTGATGATTTAC
Source organism: Xerus rutilus (assembly GCA_028644305.1). NCBI lineage: Eukaryota > Metazoa > Chordata > Mammalia > Rodentia > Sciuridae > Xerus > Xerus rutilus. The sequence goes on along the minus strand of CM053417.1, from coordinate 82,228,480 downwards.
TTATTTTGCTTCCTAACAACAGATTGCACACACATGCATCTCAGCACAGATGAAAATAGTTTTCAGTGTCCTTGCAGGTAACTATTTTGGGAATTTTCTCTCTGTGGAATAAATATATAGAATCATGTAAAAATGTCTTTGGACTTCATCATGATTAGATATATCAAGGAAGTATGTATAATCATTACATGTTATTAACATTTTATTTGCACATACATACTCCATAAAGGTCCAACAGTCCAGTGATGGTCCATATCAACAAGAGGAGCCACCAACTGAAACTCAGGATATTATACCTGGTCATGACACAGAAGATGAAGGGGAACAAGATGTTCAAGGTGAAGGGAAGGGGAAGAAAATGCCAGTAGGGGTAAGGTGTAGGTGTGTGTCATACTTTATGAGACCCTCAGTAGCAGGAGGAAAGACAACATTAGCAAAGTACATCAAACATATCCTGCATCTTCTTTGGAAAATGAAAAGTATAGTTTGCAGCTTTGTGCAGTCCTTCACTATTAATATTTTCTCTTTGATACTTATTTTGTGTGCTAGACATACTTTTTTAAAAAAATTCAAGACTGTAGATTAGCAAATCCAAGGAAATAGTGTTTAATTTTCGTCATAAATTGTACAAGATTACTTACCTATTAGTTTACTGTTCCTTTTACTAATGATTCTTACCCGTCTTTCATGAAGTAACTCTTTTTACCTTACATTTATTGTTTTGCTCTTTTATGATTTTTAGACTGGATGCTCACATAATTTGTCAGGTTTTTTTTTTATTGTTTACTTTTTTGGTACTGGAGATTGAACTCAGGGGCACTCGACCACTGAGCCACATCCCCAGCCCTATTTTTTTTTTATGTAGAGACAGGGTCTCACTGAGTTGCTTAGCGCCTCACCATTGCTGAGGCTGGCTTATTTGTGATTCTCCTGCCTCTGCCTCTCTAAGTGCTGGGATTACAGGCTTGCACCACCGTGCCTGGCTTGTCAGGTATTTTAATAACATATTCACTTAAGGCTATTGTCTTTCTAAGGTACATTTTAATCACATTCACTGAGCTCCTTGAAGTAAATGCTTTTTAATAGCATGTGTACAGTGCCAAATCAGTATCTTTCTAACATGTGCAGTAAGGCCTGTTGACATAGGGATGTTATCTCCTTTTGTAAATGAGTAAATTGTGGCTCAGGTATTATGTCTTACCAAAGGTCACTTGGTTGGTAGAGACAGCTCTGTACTTCAATTCCAACATAGTTATTGTAATATTATATATCTTTTTGTAAGGAAAAGTGAGTGAATTTTCTGCCTTAATACTCATTTGTCTACTGTGTCAACTTGCCCAGTGCAAGCCCAGCAACAGATACAGTTCAAAGGACAAGAGAGAGAGATTCCAGGAAGGAGATCAGTGAATGATCGCTATATATTGTTTTAAACTATGTTCAGTAAAAGCTGGATGATTTAGGATACTGAAATAAAGATATCTATATGGGAATGATTTTTTAAAAAAATATTTTGTTTAGTTGTAGATGAACACAATATCTTTATTTATTTTATGTGGTGCTGAAGATCGAACCCAGTGCCTCACATATGCAAGGCAAGCGCTCAACCACTGAGCCATAGCCCCAGCCCCTATGGGAATGAGTTTGATGGAGATTTTACCAATTGTTTAAAGACTACTGGGATTAGAAAAATCAATAGTACTCAAATATTAACACAAAACAAAACATTTCTTCAAAAATAGAGTATTTTCAAGTTAAATATTTATGTAATTTCTTTAGTAATTCATTATTAAGAAGTGGCCAGAATATGACCAACAACAATGTCCATTAATTTCTTTCTATTTGACTTCTGGATTCTCTCTTTAAGACAGTGATTTTGCTTATAGTCAAAACTAATGTTGCTTTATTTTTGGTGTTTTGTTATAAAAGGTTCACTTATAAAATAGTCCATATATGTCTATCAGACCTAAATGGACTTTTCAAAAGAAAACAAATTAGGATTAATGCTATAAGACTTGAATATAACAATTATATCTGTCATAGGCCTACAAATCCGCTCATCTCCTACTTCAGAAAGTGACATTTTAGATGTACTTTGAATTCTATTTATGGTGTAGATTTCATATTTCTTAAATAGCTGATATCCCTTTTATCACACTATGATAAAGTATAGAAACTACATCTGTATTGTGGTTTCGTTTGTCTTTTAAAATAAGGTTTCATTTTATAAGAAAGCAAGAGATTTGCCAGTGCAGTGGTGCATGCCTGGAATCCAGTGGCTCTGGAGTCTGAGTCAGGAGGATCAAGAGTTCAAAGCCGGCCTCAGCAACTTAGCAAAGACCTAAGTAACTCATCAAGACTCTGACTGTAAATAAACTATTTAGAAAGAGCTGGGGATGTGGCTCAGTGGTTAAGTGCCCCTGAGTTTAATCCCCAGTACAACAAAACAAAACAGAAAAAGAAGCAAAAAACCAAGAGATTTGAATACCATTCCTAGTTGTTTCTAATGCTACAAAAATAACTCCTACTTTCCTGAAACATAATCTAGATGTTGTATATTCTCCTTTATTTTACTTCATATTGTGAAAATAAATAGAATTTACAGGTAAATTATGAGAACAGTATAAAATCTCATATAGATTTCATCCGATTCAACAGTTGTAACTATTTTGGCCACATTGATTTCATGTCTACCTTCATTTTTCCTTTCCTTCTGCATCCTTCCTATCCCTAATACATAATTATTTCACTGCATCTCACAAAACAACATTGTTAAATTAGATCACTCCAGTGAATAATTCTACATAAGTACAATTTAGTGTCCTTTGACCAAATTCTCTTAAATTTCCACCACTCTACTCTTGGTAACCACCGTTCTCCTTGGCTTCTGTGCATTCAACTATTTTTAGGTTATTCATACCAGTGAGAATGCCATGCAGTACATTCCTATACATTTGTGGTTAGTTTCACTTGGTGTAATGGTAAGTACATCCCTATTGTCCCAAATGACAGGATCTACTATGTCAACACTATTTGACTATTAACATTAAAAGATTGTTTCTAACTACTTCAAGGAGCTCAGTGAATGTGATTAAAATGTACCTTAGGGGGCTGGGGTTATGGCTCAGCGGTTGAGCGCTTGCCTCGCATACATGAGGCACTGGGTTCGATCCTCAGCACCACATAAAATGAATAAAGATATAAAAAAAATAATAGCACATTAATAAAAAAATTTTTTAAAAAATGTACCTTAGAAAGACAATAGCCTTGGGGCTGGGACTGTAGCTCAGCGGTAGAGCGCTTGCCTCGCATGCGTGAGGCCCTGGGTTCGATCCTCAGCACCACATACAAAGCAATAAAATAAAGACATTGTGTCCATCTATAACTAAAAAAAAAAAAAATTAAAAAAAAAATAAAGAAAGAAAGACAATAGCCTTAAGTGAATATGTTATTAAAATATCTGACAAGCCGGGCGCGGTGGCGCAAGCCTGTAATCCCAGCACTTAGGGAGGCTGAGACAGGGGAATCAGGAGTTCAAAGCCAGCCTCAGCAATGGTGAGGCGCTAAGCAACTCAGTGAAACCCTGTCTCTACATAAACAAAAACACAAAATAGCTCTGGGGATGTGGCTCAGTGGTCGAGTGCCCCTGAGTTCAATCTCCAGTACCAAAAAAATAAACAATAAAAAAACCTGACAAATTATGTAAGCATAATTTGTAAGCATAAAGTCATAAATCATAAGCATAAAATCATAAAAGAGCAAAACAATAAATGTAAGGCAAAAAGAAAGAGTTACTTCATGAAAGATGGGTATGAATCATTAGTAAAAGGAACAGTAAACTAATTAATAAATGTAAAAATGAATTTTTAAAGATATCTATGAGTATTTTCCAGTAGTTTACATAATTTCGAAATAAGTGGAAAAATCTCAACAGGTAATATGAACAAGACACTAAAAGATGTTGAGTATATTGGATAATTGAAAGGGACTACATTCTTTGACTCTAAGTTTTTCTTTTTGTGGTGCTGGGGATTGAATCCAGGGCCTTGTACATGCGAGGCAAGCACTCTAACAACTGAGGTATATCTCTGGCACTTACTCTAAAATTTTTGGAAAAATGAAATGGATGAAATTCTAGATGTGCTAGGAGAAAACATACATTTTAAATATATCCTGAACCTGAACATCATGCATGCCATGGAAGGACTGCTAAGGTTTGTCTGTTGTCTCCCAAATGACTTACTTTTAGAAACAAATGTTTGGTTTTTCCAAGAGTCTTACCTCCCCTGCTGCGTTTCTCTCTTCTTCCTGCTATTCCTTTCATTTCTTCCCTTATTTTTCTGCCATTCTGAAAGCATGACATATAGCTTCTTCATATTTTCTGTGAAACATGATGGCAATGGCTGAAAAATTAGCGGGACCATATAACTCGTTCTACACCTGGAATGTTAATAAGTGGAAGAAGAGGTGTTTCTCATATGTATACCTGGACTATATGTGAGAAATAAGGACACGTTGTTTACTGCACTTAAATAGACCACCTAAAGATAAAGTATCCAAAAGAAACCCTTTTGCGCATCTCCACAGTGGAGACACTGAACTTCTCTTTCCATCATTTATGCGGTTCCAAATGTGTCATTAACGATATTAGATAGCTTGTATGTGGATTATTATTTCAAGTCAAAATATAAATTACATACTTCTGTTGATTTTTTCATTTCTAGATATTTATGTTAGATTTATTGTTAAAGTGTGAGTGTTGCTTTCTACTTAAAACTACGTTTTCATGAGTTCATTTGATGTGGAGTGTAAAGAACTCACACTATCTCTTGGTTTCCTTATATGACTGGAAAGTATTGTGTTTGGTAAAGATAGTGACAATATATAGACCTTGAAGAATGTCTTCAAAGTCTCTACAGAGTTCTAATTGAATGGTGACTGTGTAGGTTCTGAGTTAGTCCATTTTATAGAATCAAAACTCTGGTGTCATTTATATGACTTACATGTCATGTAAATGTAGCTCTGCCGAGAACTGTTACCAAGTGTTATGCATACATTACAGGTGAATGGGCCACCAGAGGTATAAATGAAGACAATCTTAAACCATGCAGGCTATTGTTACATCAGATGTTTGACTTCAACTTCTCAAAAAGTTTTAGTTTCCTCCAGAATAGTCTTGCACATCTTTTGTTAACTTCTATTTCCTGGGTATATGAGACTCTTGAAAACTATCATTTTTGAAGTTTTACATTCTGTTTGTGCTGGCATTTATTGTTCATGCATTGATCTATCTAGCAACCTTGCTAAATATGCTTATTCCAAATTTATCCCCAGGTCCTTTTTGATTTTGTACATACACAACCATAACTCTGAATAATAACAGCTTGAATGTTCTCCTCATGACAGGATTTCATGATTATTTATAGTTGAATTAACTTCCTTGGTGTCAATGCATCACATTTTCTTTATCCATTCGTCACTTGATGGGCACTCAATTTGCTTCCATTTGGGGGGCTATTGAGTCCCAGGGACTGTGAAGAGAAGGAGTGAGGGAGGGATGAAGAGGGGTTGATTGGTGGGTACTAAGCTACAGTCAGATAGGAGCGAGAAATTTTGGTGTACTATTCCACAGTAGAATGACTACCCTGAAGAATAATGCAGTGTATGAACCATAAGGAAGAGTGAAATTTTGGCATTTGCTGGTAAAAGGATGGCACTGCAGACTATCAAGCTAAGTGAAATACGCTAGACATAGAGACTCAAATGATTTCTCTGATAAGCAGAAGCTAGTCCAAAATAAGGCAGAAAAAAGAGAATGGAAAAGGGGGCATTCCATTAAAACAGAAGAGAAGGGAGGAAATGAGGGAAGAAGAGTGGAACGAATGTGACCTCACTTTCCTCCTGAATATACCACAGTGAATCTCACCATGATTGACATCCAAAAGCCACTAGCGAAAAACAAAACTAAACTAAAACTAAAACATCAAAACCAAGAAAGATCAGTGGAGTGGAACAGGGAAGGGGGGGAGTGGAGATAAAGGGGAAGTACTGGGAAATGAAGTAGAGCAAATAATATTCCATGCCTTTATAATTATGTCAAATGGAATCCCAAAGTTATGTATAAATAAAAAGAACAAATAAAATGATGTTCCTGAAAAACAAGAATAATACAGTGTATATTTCAAAAAGTTAGAAGAAAAATGTTGAATGTTTTCACAATAAACTCTTGAGGAGACAGATATAATTATTAAGCATTATGCGATACATACATGTATACAAATATCCCATGGTAACTCAATAATATGTCCAATTTACTTTTTATATATCAGCTGAAAACAAGTTTAGTTTAAAAGAAACAACAGCTCCACTCTAGACAAGAAATTATGAACAACAATTGAGAGATGAGAGACAGATATAACCTGACTGAGGAAGATACCAGACCTAAAACCATTACACTGAACTGTTGTGAGAGCCAGGCAGGTGGTAGTCTCCCTTCAGTGGAAATCAGAGATTCCTCTCCACAGTAGAGAAGAAACCCTTAGCGTTGCCCCCCCCCCCCCCCGGCTTACTAGAGGTCTGTCTCATGCTGGTTGTTATACATGGGCGCCCTCGTGTGGAATGATGTCAATAGCATTCTCACATGTGTTTGATAAGAATGGTGCATCTTTGTTAAGTGCACATTATGTTAGGGTTCAGATGTGGAGCTTCACTTTTCTTTGTGCCTAATGAACTATAAAGTTGACTTCATTCCATGTAGACTTCTGAG
>CM053417.1:82199371-82221217 GCA_028644305.1 Xerus rutilus | reverse complement strand
TTCAATAGGGTGTCTTTCTTTTTCCTTGTTCCTTTTTCCATAGAGCATGAGCATGAATGTGTGTGTGTGTGGGTGTGTGGGTTCCAGCTGTGTTGGCTGGTTTGTGGATATATATACTTGTTTTGACTTTAGATGGGGAAAGCTTTCTTTACATGTTTTGGTTTGATTTTGTTTGTTTATTTGGCTCCTGGATTTGATCACCTAGATCGAGTTCATGGATTCTTGTCATTGTTGCTGCTGTTCAGTGCTGACTCTGCCATTACTGGTTTGTAGTAACTCATCATGTACGTCCTGTAGCAGGCACCAGGCATGTATTCCAATGCTGTACAGTGACTGCTCTGTATGTTGCTACTCCTTGTTCCCCTTTGTTGAAAGGGACTGGGAAGCAGCTGATACACTACAAGTTAACAGGGTAGAGCCTCTGTTGCTGAACTACACCCACAAGTCAGAAAAGTGACTGTACACCTTCCTCCACACTGTAATCTAATCCACTCAAACTTCAACAACACTTTAACAGTATTGAACAAGGGTAATAACCTCAAAACAATGACCAGGCCTCGAGTGGGAATAATGGAGTGGGACATCACTACAAGGTTTCCCTCATCTGCTCTCACTGCAAAATCAGAGTCCAAAAAGAAGGCCCAGGAAGGCTCACAGGGTTAGAACAGCTCCACATTGTGAGTAATTCAGCACTTCTCCAGAAGCAAACTGAGAGGCATTGCCAGGTGAAACCAATAGTCGGATTACACTGAGCTACATGTTGATGCTAAGAGATTCCAACAACACAGGACTTGGTATGACAAAGAAAATGACACACCAAAGACACCCTCACCAAATAGGAAGAGGAATCCATCTCAACAGAGGCACAAGCTCAAGACCTCTGAAAGAATGTGGAGATAGGCAAACACCTTCTCACCAAAAGATACAATCCCCCGAGAAAGGAACACAGACGTGGAACAGGGAGAAATTGCAGAGAAAGATTGAAAAACTGACTATTAAGATCAATAATGAGCTTAAAGAAGATCCAACCACTCAATTAGGAAATGAACAAAGAAGGCAATTACATATGGTGAAAGATCATTTCAAGATTCTGAAAAGAAACAATCTGTACTCCTAGAAAACAAACATAAGAATTTTAAAAATTCGGGCTGGGGTTGTGGCTCAGTGGTAGAGCGCTTGCCTAGCATGTGTGAGGCACTGGGTTTGATCCTCAGCACCACATAAAAATAAATAGAATAAAGGTATAGTGTCCATCTATTAACAAAAAATATTAAAAAAAAGAATTTTAAAAATTCACTAAAATTTAGTAATTGTACAAGGTTATACAATAGACTTGCATAAGATGCAATCAAAAGGGAAATAAGGAGAAAGACAGACATGAAACTAATAGCCAACTGCATGAGCATTTGTTGAATCTAGGTGAAAAGTATGTAAAGAGGACATATTTCATTATGTTATAATGTTAGACCTGCTGACTTGGCAATTTCTGCACATGATAGTGTACAAACGTTCTTCCAGGTTTGACATAAGGCCTAAGAAACCATGTACAATTTTATGATTAAAATTAATCATCATTTCCTTGGATTTACTCATGTAGAGGCAGCCCTAGAAAGCAAGGTTTCAAGAACACAGAGTAAGTCTCCAAGGGAAAGCACAAAACTGCAAATTATAATCTCCACTTTCCCAACCAACTTTCAGAAAATGCTTAAAGTCCTGTTCCTCCTGTAACCAGTGGTGTCATCGTGCATGATACACACATATGCCTTTCCCCCAGCACCTAGAATATCTCTTGCCCTTCCCTTCACCTTGAGCCTCAGGTTGTCCTTCACTTTCTCTCTCTCCCACGTGTAATGAATTGGCTCTGACTCAGGTGCCTCTTCTTGTTCAGGTGGTTCACCAGAAGACTGCAGGGCATATTGGAGCCTGTTTTTCAAATGAAAATTTTGGTTGATAGTACAAACACTAACATAAATAGGCATAGTAAATACATTCATGTAATCAAAATGAAGGCTAAAGACATTTTTAACTCTATACTACTTGTACAAAAACACAATATCTTTATTTATTTATTTTATGTGGTTCTGAGGATCGAACCCAGTGTCTCACACATGTGAGGCTAGCACTGTACCACTGAGCCACAACTCTAGCCCTACATACTTATTTTTGACAAAGCTACTCTATCTGTGGTGAGGTCACTGCCACAGGAGTTAACTGCAATGATTTTGTAGGGAGCTTAGCCTGTGCAGAAATGGATGTGTGCAATCAACTGTTAGTAAGCATCAGAAGTAATTCAGCAGATGTATTGCCTGAGAAGGTGAGAGCATCCACCCAGGCCAGAGCAGAACAGAATCCTCCTGTATCAATGCTACCTCCACGAGATCAACTGTCAAACCTTACCAGCATGAGAAAATATGACCATTGCATCTATAATATCAACAACATTTCTCAAAAGTAGGTATATGTTAAAAGAAAACATCTAATATGAAAGCACTCACAACCACAGGCTCAGCAGGTTGACAAGATTCTTGTTCATTTGTTCTTCTAGATGTAGTTCTAGGTCTTCCTCATCTTCTCATATTTCACAATGAAAGCTACATAATGTTATTTGAAATACATATTTAAGGTGACAGCATATGTGACTATTTTCAATGCCCCTAAATAATGTGCAAGTTTTTCAAATGTAGAAAAATATTTCAAAATCAAAAGTCCCAGTGTAATAGTGATTATCTGCATGCATCCCCAGTGCTTGTAGAGCTATTATTGTTCCATGCTAGTAGGGAAATTGTCGTAAGGCACTTTGCAAACAAGTACATTTTATTTATTTTTTAAAAAATACTTTTTAGTTATACATGGACACTGTGTCTTTATTGTGTTTATTTATTTTTATGTGGTGCTAAGGATTGAACCCAGCGCCTCACACATTAGAGCAAACGCTCTGCCACTGAGCCACACCCTCAGTCCGAAAGAGTACATTTTAAATGAAGTTTGGTTTGACACCTGGGTTTCCCACCACAGAGACGCATAGGAAAATACTCCTAGAGAATTAAAGTTCAAGTGGCTACTTCTTATGTCCCACTCCCCCAGCAACTCACTCCATTTGCCCCTAAAATAACATTTTTTTTTCTGGAAAGCACAGCCTCCTTAATCCCCTCCCAATCTCTCTAGGGCCTTTTTGGTACCATCCATAGCAGAGTTGACATATTGTGATCCTAGGTAGTATGTACACCACTCACTAGTGTTGTGCACATCTTGGGGATGAGGCCATGGCCCTACATTGTCCTCACATTTCCAGGCCCGTTCCTCACGGTCAGCTGTGCAGCCTGATATGGTCCACACTGAGGACTCTGCTGTGGGTCCAGAAGACATCTCCAGGATTTGTGTAACTCCATCACCACTCAACACTTGCCCTGCCTACAAAAGACAGCCATCCTCACAACAGGCTGCCTTACTCCCTGGTCCCAGCCCCACAAGATGATCACAAATGCCCATGGCTGTGGCACCACCTGCCAGAAGGAGCTACCTGCCAGAAGGATGACCACCTCCATATCTTTTCCAATCCCTGTGCCTTGGAACCCTCAGACTGCCCTGCTGAAAGTCCACTGGCACCTTCTCGAACTCCCTCCTCACACTTGGACTTCTGACAGGGATGATCTAAGGACTTACCTGCTGACACCCAGCAAGAGAGTATCAAGGCTGCCAAAAAATGGAAGGCACAACCACACTCCACCCAGCTCTAGGCACAGAAGGCAGAGGGCAGAGCATATGCGCAGTAACTGTCTCACAGCAGGGAGCATGCGCACTGAGTCAGGCGCCTCAGTAGAGGCTGGGCTTTCCAGATTCAGCAGAGGGATCCTAGTTTGTGCAATGAAATCCTTGCATCTCATTTACTTTATTTATGAGTAACTCTGAGAATAGAGAAGCCGGGCATGGTGGCACAAGCCCGTAATCCCAGCCCTTAGGGAGGCTGAGGCAGTAGAATTGCGAGTTCAAAGCCAGCCTCAGCAATGGCGAGGCGCTAAGCAACTCAGTGAGACCCTGTCTCTACATAAAACACAAAATAGGGCTGGGGATGTGGCTCAGTGGTTGAGTGCCCCTGAGCTCAATCTCCAGTACCAAAAGAGAGAGAGAGAGAGAGAGAGAGAGAGAGAGAGAGAGAGAGAGAGAGAGAGAATAGAGAGGAGCCCTAGGTTGTTTTTAAGAATAGACGTTTCAGAAGGACCCACTTTGATAGCAATATTAAGAAATTTAATGCATAATTTTGAAACATATTTTTCAATTGTTTCTCTTTTTCTTTCTTCTTCTTGGTGTTGATCAGGGAACACTGTACCACTGAGTCACATCCCCAGCCCCTTTTTTATTCTTTTGTCACAGGGGCTCTCGAAGTTGTGGGCTAGCCTTCAACATCCAGACACCCTGTGTTGGCCTGCCAGGTTGGGGGCATTGCAGATGTGTGCCACTATACCTGACCTTAATATGTAGTTTGATGCCATTTTCACAGTTTTTTCTTGCTGCTTATTTTTCTCTTTTTGGCACCATTTGAACATCTTTCTTCCCACTCCTAATGAATAAATGCATCCAAACCTGTTACCTTTAGGAGGCGCCATTCTGTACATTTAAGTCTGTGGGCTTTTAATAGACTTTCTTGATCATGCCTATAATCATTCAGCCTGGGTATGGTTCATAAATATAGTATTAGTCATAGGATCTAGGTCATGTTGATTGTCAATTGGTGTTAATTGGTAATGAGTAGCTCATCATATACAGATGAGTTTCATCCCTGAATAAAAGCACAAGAAACTGTAAAGCTGACATCCTTGCTTAATGATGTCCAGGAACAAAGGACATTGAGAGAAGATCTATTGTCTAAGTGTTGGAAAAACTTGAGGGATATTGATTCTCATTTTGAAGTCTACTGTAAAGAGGAACATTCAAGTTGGAGTTGGGGATTAGAACTGGGAAGCAATCGTGATGTAATGTTTAATGATGAGTGGATACAGGAAAGCTAAATTTTTTTTCAATTGGCCTTTGACAATTGTGCATATTTTAGTGTATACATACACATGCCACGGGTAATGTTGTAGAATCAATGGACAGAGCAAACCTAAGATTTTTTTTAGTTTTTATTTTCATTAAACCTTAATGATGGTTTATATTTATGGGCTAGAGTATGATATTACAATACAGATGTATGCCATGTTCAATGATAAAAACAAGGTATGCAGCATTTGGTTCACCTCAAGAATTTATCCTTGCTTTGTATTGGGAACATTTCATATGCTATCTGCTAGTTGCTCAGAAATACACAATTTTGATTATAGTCACCCTAGACTCTCTAAGTACACCAGAACTGATCTCTCCTATCTCACTGTATTTTAGTATCCATTCTGTCTAGACCCCTCCATTTTTGTCCTCTCATCCTCTGCTGACTCCTGTTCTACTCTCCATTTCTATGAGGTCAACTTAATTATCTTCCACATATGAATATGTTCATGCCACAGATATATTTGAGATACAACTTTCTAAGAATGTTCAGGTAACAAAAGGTCATTTGACACACTGGTGGAGTGATGGAACTTTTCTGCAGTTGGTGAAATGAAAAATAACGTTTTGGGGAACTTTATGAAAAATAAAAAGATTTTAGAAACTTTATTTTCCTAGGTTAGAGATTCCTGTACAAATACAGCTATGTTGATGTAACCAGTGGAATGTAAACTCCTGTTTATGTGGATTTCACGGTGGGTATATCTTTAATTCCCATTACTTCTTTTTACATAAGTCAGAGTTCAGTGTGGGAATGGTATGTGGCAGGTAAAAAAATAAAGGGGGGCCCTATTTAGCAAGATGACTTTCTGAAAGCAAGTTAGGTATAGTGTTGCAATGGCTTCTGTAGGTTCCATGCTTCTGGGATCCTTTTCAGGAAATAGCTTCAGTGGGAAAGCAGAGATTCCTAAGTCTCTCTCATTCCCTTAATATTACCTTGAAAAAGCATGAGGTACTTCAAAAACAATTTTTTTACAGTGAAAACCCTCATAACCTTGTGGTGACATTAGTTTATTTTTATATTTGTTGTTATTCTTTCATAGAAAGGACATTGTCATTATCAAAGTTTACACAATTTTCCTCTCCTCATTTTGGTTTTTAGTGCAGTGCACTCTAAAGGGCTCAATGAATAGGAGAAAGTGAATTCTGGATTTAGATTTTTTGTGAGCTTCCTGAGGACTTGTGCTTGCTGAGTCCTGAGGGGCTGCACTGCAGCTTCCAAGGTCAGCTCTCCTCCTGATGCTGATCTCCTGCTTCCTGTCTTTGCTCCTGTGGGATATTACCTCTGGACAACCAAAAGTGTTCCAAAGAATCATAACCTGGTTTGTATGCAAGTTGTGAAAGAGCCCTGGTGACACACTGGAAGCTGGGAATTGTATGGAAGTCCTCACAGAGAAAGGAAGAATTGCCTGATGCTTGCTCCTAAGGACTCTCTGGGCTGATAAGCCAAGAGTTAAGTTTGGAATTGCTGGCAGACCCTCTATTTGTGGGAACACTGAACTCCCCAAAGCATAAGAACTTCCCATACTCCTGACTCTGTGTACAAATGTAGATTTTCATAGGACCAAGGAGAAGTAAGGTATGTAGGTGTAAGGCAAATGCTACAGATTCTGGGTAGCAAACATCAGAGTCCTGGAAACATTGTCACCTAAAGTTAGCCTGCTTGGTGTTTAAGGTCAAATTTTTTATTACCTGCCATAATAAATACAACTCTCATACTTGTCATGTAAAACTGGAGCACAATGGGAAGATGGAGTTCCCTTTGGACAGCAGTACAACACATGACATTCAGTTAGGCATCAGCCACGTGGTGCCAAAAGCATAAGAGACCACAGGCACCTACTGATTTTTTTTCATGTGGATTCCTGTCAGTGTAAGGTATGCTTACATTGTGAAAGATACACACTATTATTTGCAGAAGGAACTTAGGGTACATCAGGAATTACAGATTTTGCAGTAGTCCTAGGAGTCCATATGAATGATGATCCTTTTGTTTGAAAACATTGAATTTGCATGGAGAACAAAATTGGGTCCTAGTGTGGATTTCCATTTGTTTCTGCAGTAGCATTTATTAAACATTTACCATATTCTATGAAATATGTTAATGCTTTCTGAAATATTGTTTCAATTCAGTGTGGTTCATAATGGAAATGTTTTTGACCACAAAAAGCATTTTAATGCAATGTGATAAAATTAATTAGGAAATATCAGCATACATTGCATACAAGATATACAACTGGTCTACACTCACATATTTATTTGCCTCATGCATATAAGTTTACAGTTCAAATTGGATTTCTCATGCATATAAGAAATTATATAAAAAATCTCATGTCTCCTCCTACATGTTTTCCTATTTTTTTCTTTTCTTTTTTTCTTCTACTGAGGATTTCTTTGGCTATTCTGGGCCTCTTGGTTTTCCAGATGAATTTCAAGAGTGCTTTTTCTATTTCTATGAAGAATGCCATTGGAATTTTGATGGGAACTGTACTGAATTGGTATAGGGTTTTTGGTAGGATGGCCATGTTGACAATATTAATTTTGCCTATACAAGAACATAGGAGGTTTTTCCATCTTCTAAGGTCTTCCTCAATCTCTTTCTTTAGTTTTCTGCAATTTTCTTTGTAGAGAATTTTGACCTCTTGTTAGATTAATTCCTAGAATTTTTTAAAGCTATCATGAATGGGATGGTTTTCCTAATTTCTCTTTTAGTTGATTTATCATGGGATTACAGGAATGCAATTGATCTATGAGTTTGTCTCCTGCTACTTTACCACATTCATTTATGAGCTCTAAGTTTTCTGATGGATATTTTTGAGTCTTCTAAATACAGGATCATGTCATCACAATTCCAGACCTAAAATTAAAAAACAAATAAAAAAAAAATGGGCCGGAGTTGTGGCTCATTGGTAGAGTGCTTGCCTAGCATGTGTGGGGCACTGTGTTCGATCCTCAGCACCACATATAAGTAAAATAAAAGTCCATTGACAACTAAAAAAATATTTAACAAAACAAAAAACAGCATATTATTGCCATGAAAACAAGCAAGATGACCAATGGTACGGAAAGAACTCACAGGGACAAATCTGCAAGAATACAGTTACCTCATACTAGAAAAAGGTGCCAATAACATACATTGGAGAAAAGGTAGCCTCCTCCAGAAATGTTGCTGGGACAACTGAAAATCCATATGTAGCAGAATGAAATTCAGCCTTATCTCTAACTCCGTACAAAAGCCAGTCCAAAGGGGATCAAGGACCTAGGCATTAGACCAGAAAATCTGCACATACTAGAAGAAAGGTAGGACCAACACTCCAACATATCTGCACAGGAACAGACTTCCTTTAATAAGACCTCTAAAGCACAATAAGTAAAATTGATAACAAATGGGATGGCATCAAACTGAGAACTTTAGACTCGGAATCCTCCTGCCTCAACATCCTGAGCCACTGGGATTATAGGCATGCACTGCAGCGCCTGGCTGTCTCTATTTTTTAATCCAAATGGACCAGTTACGTGATACCACAAGGTGGCACCAATTTAGATGTACAGCTAATGCTGTTTGCTCTTACTATCAAGCAGTGTGGGTGTATGCTCAGGAGGAAGTTCAGATCAGTCAGAGAGAACAAATAGCTGAATGTGCCCATGCTGAGGGGCACCCATGAATTTGTGGTGTCCACATGCCATCCCCACTGGCTCACTGTCTACTCAGCATCTTATCCTGCAGGAGAGTAGGAAAATGGGGCTTCTTTGCCTCTCCTTCTGTTTTAACAAAGGATAATTTTAACGTCTTAAACAGCATTTACAAACAAAGCACATAAAGAGGGAGGACCAGAAGACAGACACAGAATGGAGGAACTGCTGACAGTTGTTCTGAGGTGAGTGGGGTGTCCGCAGGGCCTACCATTGCCCTTCCCAAAAGATGCCAGGCCCCACTCTTCTTCACCAACACATAAGCCACTTCCCAAGGCTGGATCCTTGGAGCCTGGTGTGAGAACATGTTTGTAGCACTGCATGTTGCTGGAGAAAATCACAGAACCCCATATGAGAGCCATGACACTGTCATGGCCATCCTTGTCTCTGTGATCTCCATGCTGGACAGCAGTCCTAGTTTGTGACTCTAGACTCTCTTGAGTCCCTCCTGAGAGGATCTCAACATGTCCCCTGCCTCCTAGGTCCCTCTAGTTCACATCTCTGACTGAGCTCTCAGCCAAAGCACATTGTAATTCTCAGCTGAGACTCAAGCAGGCAGGGGAGGGAGCAGGGCCTCAGGACTGGAATGGGACATGCATTCTGTTGTTGGGACCACATTCTTCTACTCATCAACACTGGGCACTCAGCTCCCAAATTGCCCAGCTGGAAAGGCCCAGACAGATGAGAATGTGTGACTCATTGGCTGCTCTTCTTCCAGTGACCATTGGTGAAGACAAAGATTCAAATGTGGTTACCAGGGACACTGGAGTTTAATCCATCTGACTCATTAGAAAAGCAAAGGAGTAGAAACTGACACACAGGATTATTGGTGGAGCCCACTCACTGGCACGAGTCTCAGGAATGGGTTGTCCCAGGGATCCTTGTGCATGGACAACTGAATGCACATGTGTATACTTCAGAAGCTGTCCTTGCAGTCTTCTGAAGCATGGTGACTAGGGTGTGTGGTCCCTGGTGGGACTCCAGGCATGAGCCACAAGGCAGATCCTGGGAGACAGGGAAGCAAGACTGTCCTTTTTAAAATCATTACCTGCTCTTTAATTCAGTGCTTCTTTTGGCATTCCCTTCATACTGAGAGCCCTCCTTACAATTATTTTTAATTGCAAACACTTCTCCAAATTAACCTTAATAGTGAGAAGTGGAAGTGATATTGGCTATAAACAACCATCACAGTGCATTTGTGACTATTGTGATTCTGTCATCTTGGGAAACTACACTAAAGTTCAGCAGATACTGAAATGGCACCACTTGAATACCAGAGTAGGAGTTCAGTTCAACACATTGGTACTCATCTTTAGCAGCTAAGGAAGAAAAGAATCACAGATGGATTTAGATATATAGGCCTGTCAATTTGCAATAACAATATATCTGGATAACAGACTGGTCCAACATTCAGAGCCCTGGTTTTCCTTCAATTCTGACAATGTTACAGAACCATTTATAAGAAAATAAGAACACACCAGGAGAAAATGGTCATGGGCTTTGGAGTCAACTACTTCAGAAAGTTCTTGTATGATGAAACAAATTAATGTAATAAACTACCTGGCACCTAGTCAGGACTCAGTACAGTTAGTTTCTTGCGCTATTTCCATTGTTAATTTTGATGTTGCCTTAGAAGACCAAGAATCTATACCTACTAAAACAGGTCAGGGTCAGCAGTCCTATTATGATGCCCACTACATCTACAGAAGGAGCCTTGTAGTAGGGTAGCATGGCTGTCTAGAGACTCAGCTACATGCTTGGTCACTTTGCAAAACTGAGGCTCTAAGTTCTTGAATATGGTGCAGGTGCCAACCAAGGAACAAGGAAGTGGATCTGTCCCTCTTATGCAGATGTCTGTCAGGAGAACAGAGATAGGCTAACAATGAGGTGGGTGATTGGGGATGGGGTGGGGAAAAGTGATCCTGTTACACCTGTGAATGTTACACACACCCTTTCTCCAGGAGCCCTCCTGCAGACCATTTTTCATTCTGCTGCCTTTCCCTGTAAGCACTTCATACCTTCTGCACTCAACCCTCATCCTTCTCCTTCCTCTGAGCTCCTGTCAACTAATGGCACAAAGGGGATTGACTAAGTGCCTTTTAACATGGCTGTGACTATCAATTTTCTCCTTTTTCTAAGTGTTCATTTGCCAAGGAAAGGGGCTGACCTGGAAATTCCTCCTCATTCTGCATGGCAATGGCCAGCCAAGCATAGAAAGGGAGGTGGCAAGGGGGGTGGTATAAGAACCTTGTGACTGGTAAAATGGTGAAGCAATGTTTGGATTAGCCTTGGAATGCGTGCTCCCCTGAATTGGAGAGCCCTAGTCAGCAGCGGGTCACGTGAGGAATGCCCATTCAGACATGGTTTTGCATCTTATCTCCTCCAAGCTACTTCCTGTTTCAGCTTTTTTTTTAAAATATTTATTTTTTAGTTGTAGGTGGACAGAATATCTTTATCTTATTTTTATGTGGTGCTGAGGATTGAACCCAGTGCTCCCTCATGCTAGGCCAGCACGCTACCACTGCGCCATAACCCCAGCCCCTCCTGTTTGAGCTTCTTAGGGTTAATCTCTTAGAGTCTGCTTTATTTTGTGCAAGTGAGGGTGAATTATGTTTTTATCCTGTAACAATTTTGTAAATATTACTATAGGTAGATAATGAAAATTTTCCACACATTGTATATTTTCACTGAATATGACTAATAGCAAGTGATATTGTCATTTTGGACTCACTTTTAAAACACACACAAACACACACACACACACACACACACACACACACAAAATCATATGGAGACCACTGGATTCCAAAGGAATCCTCTTAACCCAGAGAAAATGACATTTTTTGTAGGGGAAACCCTATTTTTCTTTCTATTTTTTTTACTCCTCTCTTTTTTTTTTATATTTATTTTTTAGTTGTAGGTGGACAGAATATCTTTATTTTATTTTTATGTGGTACAGAGGATCGAACCCAGTGCCCCACGCATGCTAGGCAAGCACGGTACCACTGAGCCATAACCCCAGCCCCATACTCCTCTCTTCTTGAGTGAAGGAATCCTATCCCAGAAGTCAACTTAACTCCTACTATAACAAAATCACCACGGTGCTACAAGTTCATATTGACATATACATTTTATATTTATTTTTATGGCCAAAGTAGCATTCACACTCAACATCCCACCCAAATAAATAAAAAACACCATTAAGCCTAAAAATGACCCCTCAAAGTACAACACAATCCCGCATCCAACCCCTCCACTAACAATCAAACCAAACCCATCATAAATAGGAGATGGTTTAGAAGAAAATCCAATAACCCCTAAAACAAATAATATACTTAATATATACGCAACGTATGTCATTATTTTTATATGGAATTTAACCATGACTAATGATATGAAAAACCATCGTTGTAATTCAACTATAAAAACATAATGACCAACATCCAAAAATCTCACCCTCTAGTCAAAATCATTAACCACTCATTCATTGACCTCCCAATTCCATCTAATATCTCAGCATGATGAAACTTCAGCTCCCTCCTAGGAATTTGCTTAATTGTACAAATCCTCACCGGACTATTCCTAGCCATACACTACACATCAGACACTACAACAGCCTTCTCCTCTGTCACACACATTTAATTAATCTGGTATATACACACAAATGGAGCCTCTATGTTCTTTGTTTGTCTATTCCTCCACGTAGGGAAAGGCATGTACTACAGGTCTTACACCTACATCGAAACATGAAATATTGGAGTAATCCTATTATTTACAGTCATAGCCACAGCATTCATAGGCTATGTTCTACCATGAGGACAAATATCCTTTTTTTTTTTTTTGGTACTGAGGATTGAACTCAGGGGTACTCGACCACTGAGCCACATCCCAGCCCTATTTGTGTTTTATGTAGAGACAGGGTCTCACTGAGTTGCTTAGTGTCTCACCATTGCTGAGGCTGGCTTTGAACTCGCGATTTTCCTGTCTCAGCCTCCCTAAGTGCTGGGATTACAGGCTTGCGCCACCGCGCCCGGCTAGGACAAATATCCTTTTGAGGTGCTACCATTCTCACTAACCTCCTATCCGCTATAGAAAACCTTTCTGGAAACGGTTTCAGAAAGGATGTCTTCTCTGAGCAGACCTAATTATCCTGCCCCCCATATGAGCTGTGAAGAGGGTCCCTCAGAAGTCTACATGGAATGAAGTCAACTTTATAGTTCATTAGGCACAAAGAAAAGTGAAGCTCCACATCTGAACCCTAACATAATGTGCACTTAACAATGAGGCGCTGTTCTTAGCCGGGCGCGGTGGCACATGTCTATAATCCCAGCACTTAGGGAGGCTGAGACAGGAGAATCGCGAGTTCAAAGCCAGTCTCAGCAACGGCGAGGCACTAAGCAGCTCAGTGAGACCCTGTCTCTACATAAAACACAAAATAGGGCTGGGGATGTGGCTCAGTGGTCAAGTGCCCCTGAGTTCAATCTCAAAAAAAAAAAAAAAAAGATGTGCTGTTCTTATCAAACACATGTGAGAATGCTATTGACATCATTCCACACGAGGGCGCCCATGTATAACGGCCAGCATGGGAAAGATCTCTAGTGAGGGTGGGGGCAACACTAAGGGTTTCTTTTCTACTGTGGAGAGGAAATCTCTGATTTCCACTGAAGGGAGACTACCACCTGCCTGGCTCTCACAACAGTTCAGTGTAATGGTTTTAGGTCTCATGTCTTCCTCAGTCCGGTTATATCTTTCTCTCACCTCTCAATTGTTGCTCATAATTTCTTGTCTGCAGTGGAGTTGTTGTTTCTTTTGAAGTAAACTTGTTTTTAGCTTATATATAAAAGTAAATTGAAAATGATTGTGTTATTGGGATATTTCAATGCATGTATGCATTGTATAATGCTTAATTCAGCTTAAATATATCTTTCTCCTCGAGCTTATTGTGAAAATATTCAACATTTTTCTTCTAACTTTTTGAAATATACACTGCATTATTCTTTGTAGAGAGCCATCCATGGGCTGTGTGTGGACCACCACGCAAGAGTCCCACACAGCTTCGGAAATGGGCTGACCTGCTGTAGATGCACAGGCCCTCTGAGATGGGTGTGACCTGTCAAGATGCCAGTCAACTTGCTGACCTCAAGACACCATGAAGCAAGACTCCATCCTTGAAACCTTATCCCTGCTTTTGATTTAACCCCTTAAATAAACTACAGGAGCAATTTTCTACTTGTCTAACTCCTGCTCCCCCATGGACTGGACCTATCAGGGGCTCCAACTTTTGAAACTATAATTCTGTCTTTGTCTTTTATTCTTTATTAATTATTCTAGACTTTGGTTTCTCAGGTGGCCTACATCCTCCTCAGCAGGAAGAACCTCTGGACGTCTCCTTGCAATTCTTGTTTTTTCATGAACATCATTTTTATTTGTTCTTTTTATTTATACATAACTTTGGGATTCCATTTGACATAATTATAAAGTCATGGAATATTATTTGCTCTAATTCCATCCCCAGTACTTCCCCTTTCTCTCCACTCACCCCTTCCCTGTTCCTTTCTCTCCACTCCACTGATCTTTCTCGGTTTTGGTGTTTTAGTTTTAGTTTAGTTTTGTTTTTAGCTAGTGGCTTTGGGATGTCAATCATGGTGAGATTCACTGTGGTATATTCAGGAGGAAAGTGAGGTCACATTCGTTCCACTCTTCTTCCCTCATTCCCCCCCTTCTCCCATCCCTCAATCCTTTTCATCTAGTCCATCCACCTGTCTTCTATTTTGATGGAATGCCCTCTTTTCCGTTCTCTCTTTTTTCTGCCTTATTTTGGACTAGCTTCTGCTTATCAGAGAAATCATTTGAGTCTCTATGTCTAGCGTATTTCACTTAGCTTGATAGTCTGCAGTGCCATCCTTTTACCAGCAAATGCCAAAATTTCACTCTTCCTGATGGTTCATACACTACATTATTCTTCAGGGTAGTCATTCTACTGTGGAATAGTACACCAAAATTTCTCGCTTCTATCTGACTGTAACTTAGTACCCACCAATCAACCCCTCTTCATCCCTCCCTCACTCCTTCTCTTCACAGTCCCTGGGAACCACCATTCTATTCTCAATAGCCCCCCAAAATGGAAGTAAACTGAGTGCCCATCAAGTGATGAATGGATAAAAATGTGGTGCATTGACACCAAAGAAGTTAATTCAGCCATAAATAATCATGAAATCCTGGCATGAGGAGAACATTCAAGCTGTTATTATTCAGAGTTATGGTCGTGTACATACAAAATCAAAAAGGATCTGGAGATAAATTTGGAATAAGCTTATTTAGCAAGGTTGCTGGATAGATCAATGCATGAACAATAAATGCCAGCACAAACAGAATGTAAAACTTCAAAAATGATAGTTTTCAAGAGTCTCATATACCCAGGAAATAGAAGTTAACAAAAGATGTGCAAGACTATTCTGGAGGAAACTAAAACTTTTTGAGAAGTTGAAGTCAAACATCTGATGTAACAATAGCCTGCATGGTTTAAGATTGTCTTCATTTATACCTCTGGTGGCCCATTCACCTGTAATGTATGCATAACACTTGGTCACAGTTCTCGGCAGAGCTACATTTACATGACATTTAAGTCACATAAATGACACCAGAGTTTTGATTCTATAAAATGGACTAACTCAGAACCTACACAGTCACCATTCAGTTAGAACTCTGTAGAGACTTTGAAGACACACTTCAAGGTGTATATATTGTCATTATCTTTACCAAACACAGTACTTTCCAGTCATATAAGGAAACCAAGAGATAGTGTGAGTTCTTTACACTCCATATCAAATGAACTCACGAATAAGTAGTTTTAAGTAGAAGGCAACACTTACACTTTAACAATAGATCTAACATAAATATCTAGAAATGAAAGAATTAACAAAAGTATGTAATTTAAATGTTTCAGTTTTATATAATAATCCATATACAAGCTATCTAAAATGGTTAATGCCACATTTGGAACTGCATAAATAATGGAAAGAAGTTCAATGCCTCCACTGTGAAAAAGCACAAAAGGGTGGCTGGAGTTGTGGCTCAGTAGGCAAATAGAGCACTTGCCTAGCATGTGTGAGGCACTGGGTTCAATTCTCAGCACCACATATAAATAAATGAATAAAGGTCCATCAACAATATATATATATATATGTAAAAGATTTGCAATATTAAAAAAAGCAGCACAAAAAGGTTTCTTTTGGATACTTTATCTTTAGGTGGTCTATTTAAGTGCAGTAGACACATGTCCTTATTTCTCACATATAGTCCAGGTATACATATGGGAAACAACTCTTCTTCCACTCATTAACATTCCAGTTATAGAACAAGTTATATTTCCCACTAATTTCCAGCCATTGCCATCATGTTTCCTATCAAAATATGAAGAACACTTTTATGTCATGTTTTCAGTATGACACATCAAGAAGGGAAGAAATGAAAGGAATAGCAGGAAGGAGAGAGAAATGCAGCAGGGGAGGTAAGACTCTTGGAAAAACCAAACATTTGTTTCAAGAAGTAAGTAGTTTGGGAGACAACAGACAAACCTTAGCAGTCCTTCCATGGCATGCATGATGTTCAGATTCAGGACATATTTAAAATGTATGCTTTCTCCTAGAACATCTAGAATTTAATCCATTTCATTTTTCAAAAATTTTAGAGTCAAAGAATGTAGTCCTTTTCAATTGTACAATATATTCAACATCTTTTAGTGTCTTGTTCCTATTACCTGCTGAGATTTTTCCACTTATTTCAAAATTATGTAAACTACTGGAGAATATTCATAGATATCTTTAAAAATTCATTTTTACATTTATTAATTAGTTTACTCTTCCTTTTACTAATGATTCATATCCATCTTTCATGAAGTAACTCTTTCTTTTTGCCTTACATTTATTGTTTTGCTCTTTTATGATTTTCATACCGGATGTTTACATAATTTGTCAGGTATTTTAATAACATGTTCACTTAAGGCTATTGTCTTTCTAAGATACATTTTAATCACATTCACTGAGCTCCTTGAAGTAGTCAGAAACAATCTTTTAATGTATTCAGTCAAATAGTGTTAAAATAGCAGATCCTGTCATTTGAGAAAACATAAATGAACCCATTCACCATTACACCAAGTGAAACTAACCACAAAGGTATAGGAATATACTGCATGGCATTCTCATTGATATGAATAATCTAAAAATAGTTGAATGCACAGAAGCTAAAGAGAACAGTGGTTATGAAGAGTAGAGTGGTTCCCAGCACTTTGGGAGGCTGAGACAGGGGAATCGCGAGTTCAAAGCCAGCCTCAGCAATGGCGAGGCGCTAAGCAATTGAGTGAGTTCTTGTCTCTACGTAAAACACAAAATGGGACTGGAGATGTGGCTCAGTGGTTGAGTACCCCTGAGTTCAATCCCAGTACCAAAAAAAAAAAAAAAGAGTAGAGTGCTGGAAATGAGGAAAATTCGGTCAAAGGACACTAAATTGTACTTATGTAGAATTATTCACTGAAGTGATCTCATGTACAACAGAATGATATTTAACAATGCTGTGTTGTGAGATGCAAGGAAATAATTATGTATCAGGGATAGGAAGAATGGAGAAGGAAAGCAAGAAAGAACATGGATATGAAATTAATGTGGCCAAAATAGTAACAACTGTTGAATCTGGGTACAATCTATATGAGATTTCATATTGTTCTCATAACTTACCTGTGAGTTCAATTTTTTTCACAATATGAAGTAAAATAAAGGAGAATATACAACAGCTATTATTATGCTTCAAGAAAATAGGAGTTGTTTTTATACCATTAAAAGAAAAACTAGGAATGGGCTGAGGTCATAGCTCAGTGGTAGAGCACTTGCCTAGAATGTACGAGGCACTGGGTTTGATTCTCAGCACCATATATAAATAAATAAATGTCCATGAACAACTAAAAAATATTTTAAAAAACTAGAAGTGGTCTTCAAATCTCTTGGGGTTTTTTTGTTGTTTGTTTGTATTTTTTTTTGTTTTGTTTGTACTGGGGATTGAACCCAGGTATGCTTAACCAATAAGCCTTTTCCTCAGCCTTTTATACATATTTTATTTACAGACAGCATCTTGATGAGTTACATAGGGCCTTGCTAAGTTCCTGAGGTTGGCTTTGAACTCTCGATCCTCCTGACTTGGATTCCAGAGCCACTGGGATTACAAGCATGTGCCACTGTGCTGGTAAATCTCTTACTTTCTTATAAAATGAAACTTTATTTTAAAAGACAAACGAAAGGTAAACCACACTACAGATGTAGTTTCTGTATTTTATCATAGTGTGCTAAGAGGTGTATCAGCTATTTAAGAAATCTGAAGTCTACACCATAAATAGAATTCAAAGTACATCTAAAATATCACTTTCTGAAGCAGGAGATGAGTGGATTTGCAGCCCTATAACAAATATAAATTGTTATATTATCCTTTATAGAAGTAACTCCAATTTGTTTTGTTTGAAAAAGTTATATTTAGGTCTGATAGACCTATATGGACTATTATATGTGTCAACCCCTCTATAACAAAATACCAAAAATAAAGCAACATTAGTTTGGGTTTTTTTTTGGTACTGGAGATTGAACTCAGGGGCACTCGACCACTGAGCCACATCCCCAGCCCTATTTTGTGTTTTATGTAGATACAGGGTCTCACTGAGTTGCTTAGCGCCTCGCCATTGCTGAAGCTGGCTTTGAACTCACGATTCTCCTGTCTCAGCCTCCCTAAGTGCTGGGATTACAGGCTTGTGCCACCGCGCCTGGCTGCAACACTAGTTTTGACTATAAGCAAAACCATTGTCTTAAAGAGAGAATCAGGAAGTTGAATGCAAAGAAATTAATGGACATTGTTGTTGGTCATATTCTGGTCACTTCTTAATAATGAATTACTAAAGAAATTACATAAATGTTTAACTTGAAAATACTCTATTTTTGAAGAAATAAGTTTTGTTTTGTGACAATATTTGGGTAATTTTGATTTCTCTATTCTCAGTAGTTTAAAAAAATTTTTTTAGTTGTAGATGGACACAAATGTCTGTCTATTTTTATATGGTGCTGAGGATCGAACCCAGTGCCTCACACATGCAAGGCAAGCGCTCTACCACTGAGCTACAATCCCAGCCCCTCCCAGTAGTTTTTAAACAACTGGTAAAATCTCCATAAAAATCATTCCCATATAGCTATCTTTATTTCAGTATCCTGAGTCATCCAGCTTTTACTAAACTTAGTTTAAAACAATGTCAATCAAAGAAAATGATACCAATCATTCACTGATCTCCTTCCTGGAATCTCTCTCTCTTGTCCTTTGAACTGTATCTGTTGCTGGGCTTGCACTGGGCAAGTTGACACTGTAGACAAACGAGTATTAAGTCAGAAAATTCACTCACTTTTCCTTATAAAAAGATAGATAATATAATAACTATATTGAAATTGAAGTACAGATCTGCCTCTACCAGCCAAGTGATCTTTGGTAAGACATAATACCTGAGCCACAATTTACTCATTTAAAAAATGAAGCCAGGTGTGGTGGTGCATACCTGTAATCCCAGATCTTTAGGAGGCTGAGACAGGAGAATCGTGAGTTCAAAGCCAGCCTCAGCAATGGTGAGGTGCTAAGCAACTCAGTGAGACCCTGTCTCTAAATAAAACACAAAAAAGGGCTGGGGACATGGCTAAACAGTCAAGTACCCCTGAATTCAATCCCTGGTACTAAAATAAATAAATAAATAAATAAATAAATAAATAAATAAATGAAATAAGGAGATAACATCCCTATGTAAACAGGCACAGGTCATGTGCTAGGGTCATGCCAATACGTGGACCTGTGCAACAGAGTAGAGAGCTTAGAAGTAACCCATGCAAGCTGGGTGCCATGGTATACTCATGTAATATTAGTGGGTCAGGAGGCTGAGACAGGAGGATCACATGTTCAAAGCCAGCCTCAGCAAAAGGGAGGCACTAAGTAACTCAGTGAGATCCTGTCTCCAATAAAATACAAAATAGTGCTGCAGAGGTGACTCAGTGGTCGAATGGCCCTGAGTTCAATCCCCAGTACCAAAATGAAGGAGGAGGAGGAGGAGGAGGAGGAGGAGGAGGAGGAGGAGGAGGAGGAGAAACCCATGAGTGTACAGCAAACTGATTGTTGGCAAAGGCACTAAGAGCATGCATTGGAACAAGAATAATCTTTTCAATAAACAGTGTTGAGAAAATTGATATCCACGTGCATAAGAATGAAGCTACACTCCTACCTCTCACTAGTTATAAAGTCTAATCAAAATAGATTAAAGACAAATACAAGACCCCTGAATCTCTGAAACTGCTCAATGAAAACACAAGGGCAATGGTTCAGGACATCTGAGTGGATGAAGATCTTTTGGATAAGACCCAAAGAACACAGAAAACAAAAGAAAAAACAGACAAATGGGATTACATTGAACTAAAAAGATTCTACACAACAAAGGAAAAAATGGAATGCAGAGAAAACTTACAGGGTGATAGAAAATATTTCTAATGTATGCATCTCACAAGGAGCTTATATCCAGAGAATATAAGGAACTCCAACAATTCAACAGGAAAAAACAAATAAAAATAGGAAATAGATATAAACAGACATGTCTTGAAAAAGTCATGCAAATGACAACAGTTACAGGAAAAAAAGCTCAATATCATTGATCATCGGGAGAATGCAAATTAGTACTACAATGAGTTGCCCCTTCATTCTTTTTAGAATGGCTACTGTCAAAAAGTCAAAAACAAGTACTTGTGAGGATATAGACAAAGGAGAACCCTTAAACAATGTTGGTAGGCATAAAGCCTTTATGCAAAACAGTCTGAAGAGCCCTCAAAGTAATTAAAAATACAACTATCATATGATCCATAAATTCCACTCCTGGGTATATATCCAAAAGGTAAGAAATCAATATGTCCAAGAGACTTCTGCGCCCATGTCTATTGCAGCATTATTCATGGTAGCCAAGGAATATAAGAAAATCCTGAGTGCTTATCATCTGATGAAAGGATATAGAAATGTGGTATACAGACACAATGGATTACCATTTGCCAATAAAGAGGGGGAAAATCCTGTCATTCCAGACAATAGGGATGAGCTAGAAGTCATTATGTTCAGTGAAGGAATGCAGGCCTAGAAAGATAAATAAATACCACTTGATCTTAATCTTGTGTGGAATCTAAGAAAGTTGATATGATAGAAGTTGAGATTAGAGTTATGTTTCACAGAGCCTGGGGAACATAGGTGGTAGTGGACAATGGGGAAAGTTTGGTGAGTTGGTGAGATGTTACAGATTGATAGGACACTATAGAAAGTGATATTGTACTGCATATGTTAGAAGAGCTAGCTAGAAGAAAGAATTTTGAACATAGTCATATAAAGAAATGATAAATGTTGCAGATATATATATATATATATATATATATATATATATATATGCTTACCCAAATTTTTAGCATTACACAATGAATATAGGTATCTAAATATTACATGGCACTCCTAAGTACATTTTGGGAGTGTTAAATAAAAACTTGCTAGAAAACTAAGGTCAAATATACCTAGCACAGGGGCTGGGGTCGTAGTTCAGTGGTAGCACGCTTGCCTAGCATCTGTGAGGCAGTGGGTTTGATTCTCAGCACCACATATAAATAATAAATGAATAAAATAAAGATCCATCAACAACTAAAAATATAAAAAAATATACCTTGTACAAATGCACAAAGATTTAGATAAAAGTGCATTGCTGTAACTATCATAATAACAAGATTAAATAAAAACAGAGACAATTCTCAAAGCAACAAAAAAACAAATATTTGCAAGACATTTCAAGCTTCAAGAATTTATATGAATACAAATGATCACATGGAATATGCACAACATGCTGAAATACAAATTAAATCCCCTCAGAGCCATGACTGCACACTTCCTATAAAGGCTAAAATTAAAAATACTCACCATACCAAGTGATGGTGAGAATGTGTACCAACTGGAACCCTTCTAGTCATCTAGTGAGAATGCATGGTGGTATGGTTCACTTTGAAAAATATTTTGTCATTATGGTAA
>CM053417.1:82173126-82190327 GCA_028644305.1 Xerus rutilus | reverse complement strand
ATGTGACTAATATGAACTTACTTAATTTAAATCTAAAGGTTAAACTCAATTGTCCTTTCTTTCAACACAAAGGTTTATAAATCTCTAAAGGCTTTTACTGTTTCATTTAAAGTACTATAAATAACATAAGGTATTTCTTATTGTTAAAATAGAGTAATTTGCCTACCTTCAGAAATTTACAAGGATTGTTTTGGGATGTGAACAGAAAGATTCTAGATATGGTACTTAGTGGAAGGAAAAAGGAAGTGTTTCTGGGTAAGAAAGTCTTCATATAGTAGGAGAAACAAGAGAATTTAAAGTAAATGTTAAAGAAAGTTTAGAGTAAGTGGTAAAAGTGTCAAAATAACGAGTCTAAATGAAGGGTAAATTTCAAAGGTTTATGTTTATGACTAATTGGACTATAATTAATGCAAGCTTATTCAATTTTAACTTTAATGTACTGATACAAAACAGTCTAAAACATTGTTCTGCTCTTAATAAGCTAACTTTCTTACGTTTGTCGGGTTTTATCACTTGGGGAAACTAACTTTCAAAAAATTTAAGGTTTATATAACTGTGGTTAAATAACAACTGTTATTTTAAAAATGTTGTACTGTGTGCCAAAGTCTCAATTTCTCCTTGAGACCTAAAGTTGATTAATATAACAACATCAATACAATTATGGTGCTACTAGTCCTATGTTTATATTAAATGTGTTCATATCTTCCAGGCATGCAAGTACTTAAAGTAGAAGGTTTAAAGAGTTTATCAAGCTGATGTTCTCCAAACTAAGGTATATGGTAATTTTAAACTCATAAGGATAGCAACTTTTACTGAGGGTTTATCTCTATAACTGAACCTGTTATCCATAAGATAGAGTTTTGTGTTACTTTTTACACTGGGGTAAAATTTAAATATGTTTCTTTAAGTACATGAGTTTTGCTACTTTTCCACACAAAAGGGAAATTAAAAGCCCTCTCAGTCTTTCTTTAATTCATGTTTTAAATACAATATCATATTATACCAACCATTCATGTGAACTCAAAAAAACAATGTATGTAAACTTTATTAAATGATATTTTATTTTGTGAGAAGTTCTGCCTTACCTGAGATGAGGTTCCGCCTCCCAGCTTACTAAATATTACAATAACTTCAAAGTAAGCCAGACTCCAATTCATGTAAAGTTATATTCAAAGGATTAATTTTGTTGTAAAGACTACTAGGATCTGAACCAAGAAATATAATGTATACCTCAGCCAAAATTCGAGATAGCTACTACACAAACTAGACTTGTTAATTTTATTTTGTATTTTCCTTAAACTCTGTGACAGAACAGATAGACATTAAAATTAAAGCCCAGCACGCTTACTTTAAGACTGGTAAAATTGGCTTGCTGAGTGTTTAAGATCAAGACCTAAACCAAAAATTAGATCAAAGGGGCCAAGAAAACCAGTATTTGGTCCTTGCCTTCTGAGTCAGCCTGAATCCAAGGAATGAGGAAACTTCTGTAAAGGGCTCTGCAGCTCCACGCTGCAGAACCTTCTGATCAGGGAGATTACTGAGACCATTGGAGAATTAAAAGCCAGTCGAATGCCATCCTAACACAGATGGCACTAGCAGAGCTAATAAGCTGCTCTCAAGTTCTTCAAGAATGCCTCCCAGGAGACCAAAAGGTGACTCTTAACAATAGGTAAAAACAAAAGTCAGTTTGACATGCTTCATCTTAAACACCTAGCAAAACAGTTATAACCAAAATACAGCTATACCTGGGCATTTTCAAAAAGTAGGAATAATTCTTCTAAGTTGATGTCAGCCTCATACCCCCAAAGCCCCCAACTTTCTGAGATTTTTATTTATGAGACTTATAAATTGTCCTCTATACTTTAATCTTCCTGACCCCTCAAACTAATAGTTAACCTCACAACTAAAGCCTATCCATTCCAGTAACTACACACACTAGACTACGAGAGTGCCCAAATCATTCCCTGACTTATAGTACTGAAGACATCCACCAGGATTAACTACAAAAGCAGCAGGATTAGAAACTTCTATTCACCATGAAAATGGTCAGCACAGGTTATTGTAGACACACAAGAGATCACTGATTGGGTGCTGATGTTATGAAATCAATTAGACCCCCTGGCATCTGCGATCCTACAAAACTGGTCATGAAAGTGCTATTTTTATGTAAACCAAGGTAAACAGCTCCAGGAACTCAGGAGTCATTTCAAGTCCAGAAATGGTGAGCCACAATATGGGAAATCAAAAACTATGATCTGTCTTATCTTTTCCCTCCATAAAAGTTCTACCTCACAGCCGGGCGCAGTGGCTCAAGCCTGTAATCCCAGCACTTAGGGAGGCTGAGACAGGAGAATTGCGGGTTCAAAGCCAGCCTCAGCAATGGCGAGGCGCTAAGCAACTCAGTGAGACCCTGTCTCTACATAAAACACAAAATAGGGCTGGGGATGTGGCTCAGGGGTCGAGTGCCCCTGAGTTCAATCCCTGGTACCAAAAAAAAAAAAAAAGTTCTACCTCACAAAATGTAAATTAAATCCCTATGTTACAAGTAAAAGCTGACAGTTGCAGCACTGTGTTAACTGGATCACATGGCAGGATCCAAAACAAACTGTTATGATTCTTAAAAGGCCAGTAGCCACCTGGCTCCCTGTGAGACTAAAAAACCATGGCAGGGAATCCCCTCAATGACATTTATGCAAGAGTTGTTAAGTCATTCGAACCACCAAAGCGACATAATCACCTCATGGAACTTGACCCTTTTCATAATACTTCTTTGGATATATTAAAATTACAGTCTCAGGTCTTGGCCACAGCTAATGCCCAGACACCCACTATACATAATAAAGAAATTTGGGACAGTTTAGCGGAAGGAATTTCTTCCCTCAACCCTTTTAAGTATTTTTTACTCACATAGCTGGACCACTAGCATCAACTATATTATTAATTGGAGCCATGTTCTTATTTTGTGTAATCTGCCAAGCGGGATAAAATCAAACAACCAAGAAAATATAATTCATGAACTCATGGGATAAACACCTCAAATCTGATTAGGCCTTAGGCTTTAACAAAAATTTTGATTAACAGAACTTTTAGTTATGTCACGTGCCAAAATTACCCCCTCACAAATTAATTTTACATGCTGCCATGATTTTTGTTATTCTCTCTCTAATTTTAGTCTTGTAGTCTTTTACTAAGGTGACCAGCTCAGCTGCAACCGCCTGAAAACACCTTTGAACATCCCTTCTCCCGCCCCTCGGCTCTCTGCTGGAAAGAGTCTACATCGCTTGGGACTGGGACAACGCCAGGACTCCCCCCCCACACACACCCTGTCCTGTCTGCCCCAAACCTAAATTCCAG
This sequence comes from Xerus rutilus, assembly GCA_028644305.1. Classification (NCBI taxonomy): domain Eukaryota; kingdom Metazoa; phylum Chordata; class Mammalia; order Rodentia; family Sciuridae; genus Xerus; species Xerus rutilus. The sequence continues at coordinate 82,186,973 of CM053417.1, read as the reverse complement.
GGCTCTGAAAGGAAGGTCTTTGCCCCACATCGCCCCCTCTCAGCTCAAAGAAGCCAGAGACTTCCTAGCCCAATTCATTTCTTCCTTTCAGAGTCTGGAATAATAGGAAATGTGAATTGAAAACAGTGTAGCTTGAGGGAAGAGGCAAATAGCTCTACACTAACACCTCTCCCTCCCCTGATGAATGTTTCCCTAAGACTAATTGCTATAGATAAGGGAGGGGTGCTCCGCCAGGCCGGAGACACTCGGTCCACAGCTCGCAAGACCCTGACCCCTGAGCCCAAATTCCTGGGCACTAAAACTGACCACTTCATTGATTTATGGACCTAGCCCCAAATTCTGAGAGAACCAGCACGTCTCCACTATGCCACTCCCCAACATAAACCTATAAAACCCAGTCCCTTTCTTTGTTCAGTGGCTCATTTTCCACCAGGAAAATGGGTCCACCACCACCACCTTCGCAGATGAATCCCGTTCCTGAATAAAAGCCTGAAATGACTTGCATGGTTTGCTGCCACCTTTGATCTTTTTGCCCTTACACCCTGGTTCAGTTTTCTTTTCACAATTTAGTTTTAAACTGTTTGCTCTGTTTTAAGGACCCTGCTGTTACTGTCCCACTTTAGTTTTTTTTGTCATTCCAAATGTTTTTAAGTGCATGAGCTTAAGAGATTTTGTCCTCCCAGCCCCTTTTCTCTCTCTGTTGTCCTGTCCCCTTCTTATCCTCAGATCCTTGTTCAGGGTTTGGGGAATCTGAGTTTGTTTTCTACTCTGATAACCTATCTTTCAGTCTCTCCAGGTCTCATAATTTGTACTATTAAGTCATAGAGCATTTATTTTGTCACCCAGCTCTCAATTCTGCTTTTCCTTTGCTGCCTCCTTTCTCTGTTGTGAGATTAGTATTTGCTGCCTAGCTCACATCTGGATATTCCACTGTCTTGCAATAGTCTTTGTGTTTGATACTTTAATGCATCATTATATTTGGTCTGCAGGTATCTTATTAAGGATTTTTGCACATATGTTCATCAAGGATATTGGTCTGCAATGTTCTTTCCATCATTAGTCTCTTGTCTGGTTTTGGTTTCAGGTGATTCTTACTTCCTGAATAGAGATTGGAAGTGTTTTCTCCCTTTGCTTCATGGAATAATTTCAGTATCATCAGGTTTAGTTCTTTTTTAAAGGTCTTGTAGGATTCTGCCACAAATTCATCAGGGATTGGGCTTTTATTTGTTGAGAGGATTTTTATTACTGCTTCAATCCTATTGCTTATTATTGGTCTGTTTATGTTTTCTATATCCTTGTTTCAATTTTGGTATGACATGAGTCTAGAATTTTTTCCATTTTTTTTCTAGATTTTCCAATTTTTTTGTAATAAAAGTTTTCAAAATGTTCCCTAATTATCTAATGGATTCTAGTGTTGTCTGTTGTTTTTTTGAATGCATACATTTCCATGTATTTTTACAGTAAAATGCATTTAAAAACTCTTTCACAAAAGAAACTTAAAAAATACAAATAGGCTGTTGACTCTGCTCCCCAACATTCTTTCAGGCATCAACTGTGTAATAGAAGGAGGGGAATTCCAAAATGGTTTAATTCACACAAAATTCTCATCCATCATCTCTTATCAACATATTTACATGAAGTAGGGGGTTAGGGAAAGTAGGCTGACAAGAATCAGTTTCCAATTTAAGGTTACAGTAGTTCAAAGGAAACTCTGTCTTTCTGCTATGCAGTACAATATTTTCAAAGCAAATCTGATGTGTGTAACTAAGGTGAAATTACCACACCAAAAGTCCACATGAACTGAGACAAGCTAGGGCAGCAGCACAGATTTTCAAATGTAAAATATCTCTTATAACAAGAAAGACAATCAATATATTAAGGATATACTCCAAGAATGCACCTTGATTTCAATTATTTAAAACGCTGGACCACAAATGAGAGTGTCAGTCATTTAACATCTCAGATTGTGCTAGAATTAGTGAGAAAAATCCTAGCACTGGAGCCTTAGAAATAAAATCTCCAAGTTGGCTCTTAGAAAATTGATGGAAAAAATATTATTCAGTTGTACTCTTCCTCAGTCTTCTTCCTACAGCTCAATGTAAGTTTTGCATGGAAAACTTGAATAATAAAAATAGCATCCGCACACTTTTTCCCTCCTTTTTAGTCATGGAATGTACATTGTTTCTGCTCCAGGAAAGGAACTTTTTTGGTAAATGTCCACTCTATTATAGCTATTCATTTAAATGTTATGTACAAACCCATAAGTCAAATAAAGCTATGAACAATGTAATATTTATATGTGCATAGTGTTTTATAAAAAGATTGGCCCACATAATGCTTTTCATCAATACAAAAAGAGCATTAAGTCCATAGCACACTGTAAGAAATAAATGAGTGAAGAGCAGAGAATGCAAACAAGTGCTTAATAATTCACAAGCAGGCTCACCATGGAGGAAATAATGATATCCCAAACCAAATAAAGCTTTATAGAATTACTTATGTAGTCTCCCGTTTTAAAACAACTTTAGAGACCTGATTTAGTTTACATTAAAATATATCCCCATGAATCAATTTGTTCATATTCAGAAATATAAACACATATCACATTTCTCACAGCTAAATTTTTGCCATAAATTCTCTTTTTTTTTTTTTTTTTTAAATATTTATTTTTTAGTTGTAGGTGGGCACAATATCTTTATTTTATTTTTATGTGGTGCTGAGGATCGAACCCAGTGCCTCCCGCGTGCTAGGCGAGCACGCTACCACTGCGCCATATCCCCAGCCCCCATAAATTCTCTTTTATACAAAAAAAGCAACCATTTTTTTCAACAGACTCTATTAATTACAATTTTTAACTCGGTATACACAATGATCAGCTGATTTTCTCTCTCTGTTTTTCAATATAGTACCATGGGAACAACAGCGATTGACTTGCAAAGTTTTGTGTTTGTATGGAAAAATGCAAAACAGTACTACAGAAATACACAATGTACTGTAAGCAGCGTTTTGCTGTAGTGGTCCACCTGCTACAAGCAAAGGTTTTGGCTCAGCTAGGCAGTAATCCATGTTTTTTTTAAAATAGCAGTTTTATTCTTTTTTATTTTTAAAGATTTTTTAGTTGTTAATTGACATTTATTTTATTCATTTATTTATATGTGGTGCTGAGAATCGAACCCAGGGCCTCACACATGCAAGGAAGGTGCTCTGCCACTGAGCCACAATCCCAGCCTCCGGGAATAATCCATTTAAACCACATCCTGGGGCTACAGCTGACCCAACCACACCACCTGAGGGTTCAAGAAGAATGGGTCTTTTGAAAAAGAAAAATTGTTGTTTTGTTATGCTGGCCAAAGACTAAAGGACAGGGTCATGAGGGTAGTGGTTTGCCAACCAGCACTAGAACCACTGAGATCACTTTCTTGCTTCCCCATCCACCAACCTAAAAACTTTATGGTTTCAAAGTACATTTCTATGAATGAACAGCCCCAACTGTCTTTTCTTTAAACATCAAAGGAGAATTTCATCCACCAAACTTCAGTCCTTCTTCCCCAATTTGGCAAAGGACAATCATGGGTTTATGCCAAAAAGGGAGGCATACTTTTCATATTGGGGATATTTCTTGCTCTCATACTGAGCACATTGTCTTACATGCCATTGACTACTCAGCTTCAGATCAGATCACAGACCAGACAACACAGGTGTTTGTTGTCTGTTCCTTCTAGTGGTTGAGCAAGGCTGCCATGGCACTGCTTTAAATGAGATCTTATTCCATCGGGGAGATGCTAATGAACCTGAAAACCTGTGCTTAGGCTATATTTGGGTAATGGTGGCCAACCTTCTTGTCTCTGTGCCTTCCTGAGCCAGGGAGTTTAGGAACTGTTTTGAATCAATTATAACCCAAGAACAAAATTTTTTTTGTGTGCTGCTACAGTTTAGAAAGCTATAAATATCCTTAATTTGCAATAGGAGTCTTGTCATACAGTTTGTTTAATTTTAGGATCATTGGCAATCCTAACCCATCCCAAAAGGTACTCAGTTTTTATAAACAGAAGTTTGCCTTTTTGCTTTGAAGAAAAACTCCTGTCTAGGGTATAGCACTACAACACTATGTAACAGTCTCTATCACTAATTAAAGTTAATTTCCTGTACGTAGGAAAAACATGACCAACCGCCCCATTTAAACAGGAGAGAAAAAGATTGCCCCCCCCAGAAGGGAACAATTCTTGCCTATTCTACAATTTACATGGAAACAATTTATATCCCTTTGGGCCAGTATTTGGAAAATAATTTTCAAAAAAGTATGCATTTAAAAATACTTTCTTTTAAGCGGGGCGCGGTGGTGCACACCTGTAATCCCAGCACTTTGGGAGGCTGAGACAGGAGAATCGCAAGTTCAAAGCCAGCCTCAGCAATGAGGAGGTGCTAAGCAACTCAGTGAGACCCTGTGTCTACATAAAACACAAAATAGGGCTGGGGTGTGGCTCAGTGGTGGAGTGCCCCTGAGTTCAATTGCTGATATCCCCCTAAATACTTTGTTTTATATTTATACATCTGGCACAATACTTTTCATACATATTTTTTTCATATAAGATTTCAAATGCATAAAATGTTTGTTGCTATTCATAGGATCATCAAGTGCCAGAGATGCTTCATAAGGGAAAAAACTAAATTATTTCAGGTTTGTCATCTTCCTCTTAGAATCTTTGACATGGTAAAGTTGGAATGCATTTCAGTCTCAGATATTGAGATCTGTGCCATATTCTTTATAAAGTCGCCTCCTCCGCTCCAGAGGATTTCTGGAACTTCTACCGACTTCCTGTTTCAGAATCGCCTCTTCCCGCTCGTGGTAGCCGCCTCTGTCCTCTCTGCTCATTTTGTCCAGCGAACGCTCTCTCCCGCGCTTGGGGGACCGGGCTCGCCTCGGATAGGTGGACTTGGCCCTTCTCTCTGGCGAGGCCGCTCTCCTTCGCTCCAGGGACCTTCTGGGATCCAGGAAGTCTTTCGAGGGAGCGCCGCCGCCGGCTGGGCGAACTGTCCCTTCTGCAGGTGGGTGACCACTCTCGCTTACTCTCGGGAGACACTTCTCTTCTCATGCTTCTCCTTCCTTTCCAAAGTGTGTCGGCGCTGCGGGCGCGGTTCCTTCGCTTCTCCGGGGATCTCCCCTTGGGTCTGTTGGTCGCCCTCCGCTCTGGCTGCCCGTTTCTGCGTCCCTCTTGCGTCCAGTCCTTGGGTCGGCGTGCCCGGTCGTCGGGTTCTCGAGAAGTTCCAGTAAAGGTGTGGTGTTCACTGGGTTGTCTGCTGTATTCTCTGCTGCCTTTTGGATCTTTCACATGTTCCCGCTTTCCCCCATGTTGTGATTTGTGAACGTCGCGTGGGTACTGGACTCCAACGATGGGTCTGGCTCTCACTTCCCTCCAGTGTTGTCTGTATTGAAACAGATTTTTCTTTCTAACTGTATTACTTTGGGACTTCTCTCCCTTTTGTTAGTTTGACTATGGGTTTTTCAGTCTTAATTATCTTTACACAAAACCAACTATTTCTTTCATTAATCTTTGTATTGTATTGAATTCTGTAGATTATTAAGTTCAGCTCTGATTTCTATTATTTCTTTCCTTGTGGTTTTGGGATTCATGTGTTTTTGTCTTTCTGGGACATTGAGATACATCATTAGGTTATTTACTCGATCTATTTCTGATTTTGTGAAGGGTCTCATAGCTGTGAACTTCCTCTTGGGATTGCCTCCACTGCACCCCACAGATTCTGGTATATTGTGTTTCTATTTTAGTTTGATTCTGAGAATTTTTAACTTTTCCTGATTTCTTCAATGACCTACTCATCATTCAAAGTATTTTTCAAACTCTATTTGTTTATATTGTTTCTCTGTCTATTCTTAGTGTTGATTTCTGATTTCACTCCATTATACTCTGATAAGATGCATACAAATTATTTCAACTTTTTGTATTTGCTAAGAGTTTCTTTGTGGCCTAGTATATGACCTATTTTGGAGAATGTTTCATGATCAGTTGAAAAGAAAGTGTACTCAGTTGTTGGATGAAATACTCTGTACAGAGGATGGGATTGTGGCTCAGTGGCAGAACACCTGCTTTGCATGCATGAGACACTGGGTTTGATCCTCAGTACCACATAAAAATAAATAAATAAAATAAAGATATTTTAAAAAAAGAAATACTCTGTACATGTCAGTTAACCATATTTGATCCTAGTATAGTTTAGCTCTGTAGCTTCTTTCTTGATTTTTTTTCTGCTTTAATGACCTATTTGTGGGAGTGTTGTATTAAAGTCATCCACTATAATTGTATTAGAGTGTGTCTGTCCCTTTATGTTGAGAAGTGTTGTTTTTTTATAAAGGCTAGTATACTGACATTTGGGGCATAAATATTTAAAATGTTCATATTTTATTGGGTGGTTCCCATTACCTATGTGTAGTGAACTTTTTGTCTCTTCTGAGTAATTTTGGCTTAATATCTGCTTTATTGGGTATAATATCTGCTTTATTGGGTATATGAGAAGGTATAGCTACTTCTAATATGGGATTCCAAGTGCATGGAGAATAATTTTCCATCACGTCACTTTCATTCTGCGAATGTGTTTGCTGGTTAGGTTTGTTTCTTGTAGAAAACATAAGCATTGTGTCTTGTTTTTAAATCCAATCCTTCAGTCTATTTCTCTCAATTGGAGATTTTTTTTTAAATTTTTTTTTAAGTTGTAGATGGACACAATGTCTTTATTGCTTTGTATGTGGTGCTGAGGACCGAACCCAGGGCCTCACGCATGCGAGGCAAGCACTCTACCGCTGAGCTACAATCCTAGCCCTCAATTGGAGATTTTATACCATTTCCATTATGTGGTATTATAGAGAATTATGGATTAATTCCTGTCATCTTTTCTAACATTTGGTTCATTACAAATTCTCATTTGCTTATCTATTCTTCTATTGAGACTTATTCTTTTCCATGACATCTTGGTTATTTTTTTCTTCCGCTGTGTGCATGGTTCCTTTAAGTATTTTCTACAATGCTCTCTGGGTTTTTGGTCATGAATTCATTTAGTTTATGTTCATATGGATGGTTTTAATTTCTTCTTCAATTCTGAAGAATAGTTTTGCTGTATATAGTTTGGCATTGATTTTCCTTCTTTTGTTTTTTTAATAATTTGATACATTTATTTATAGTTATTTCAGCACCCTTTCTTCTTAACTCTCCTGCACTATCTACGTGATTTTCCTTCTTGACTTGAAATACATTATTCCTTGTCTTCCTGGCCTTGATTTATCCTGAGAAATCTGCTCTCATTCTGACGCGTTTGCATTTTTGGTGTCATTAGGTTGCTAGTCAACTATGAATTAGTGAGCAAGGAAAAGACAGTGAAGGGTGCCTGAACCCCAGGGAGCTTTTCTGAGAGATAAACACCTCAAAGATGGGTGCTTGGTATGTTAAAACATCTGCCAGCTATAATTACATCCCCTTAAGGAAATATATTATTTTAAGATTATGGTACCTTACCGGATAGCCCGGACCCTCCCTTGTCATTGAAACTATCATAACCCCCACCACCCTGGCAACTAAAACATCAAGACCTCACAAAGAAAGTTTGCTGAGGCCTATTCAAAGGATAATAAACTCATTAAGGGAGAAGGAAATTGAGGTAAAACAGAGGGACACAATTTCCTTAAAATCTCCAACTCTGTGAGCACCACACCATCCTCTCTTTGAGGTAGTCCTTCCAGTTCCTATGCTGACACTCAAGTCAAAAGGTGAACCTGGGTGGGACTCCCTGGAAATTTCCCTGGTACCTCTTATAAAACTGGAGGGCAAAAGAGGCATGCCATCCTTCTCTCTGAGAGCACCCACTGTCTCCCTTGAGAGTATCTCCTTGTCCCTTTTCCTATCCCTTCTAATAAACCCATGCCTGTTACTCAAACCAATATGTCAGAAATTTCTCAGGCACAACTGGAAGGACTGGAGTGTGAAGAGGGGGTCTCTACCCTGCCTCATTTTCACATAAGACCCCAGTCCTGTGACAGTGTTTCACTCTTACATCTTTTAAAATCTCTTCTTTGTTCTGAACATTTGGCATTTTAACTATAATGGATCATGGAGAACTTCATTCTGGTCATGCCTATTTGGAATTCTAAATGTCCCCAGTATCTTTGTGTCCATCTTATTTACAAAATTACAGAAAATTTCTGCTGTTGTTTCACTGAATAAATTTTCTATGCCATTAGCATCAATTTCTACTCCTTCCTTGTGAGTCTTTAAACATTTTTTTAGTTGTAGATAGACACGATACCTTTATTTTATTTATTTACTTTTATGTGATGCTGAGGATCCAACCCATTGCCTCACACATACTAGGCAAGTGAGCTACCACTGAGCTACAACCCCAGCCTAACAGCTGTGTGTCTTAAATTTGATTTTTGAATTTTGTCCTGAAGCTCTTGCATATTCTGTTTATAGGTTATTATTTTGTTCTTTGTTACTGTCTGAATATTTAGTTCATCCACCTTGTCTTTGAGTCATGAAATTATTTTTTTTGGCTTGATTTTAGTCTGTTGGTGAGACTCTTCACTAAATTTTTTTTTCTTGCAGTACGGAGGATTGAACTCATAGGCACTCTACCACTGAGCTACCTCCCCAGGCCCTTTTTAAGATTTTGAGACAGGATTTTGCTGAGTAGCCAAGGCTGCCTTGAATTTATGGTCCTTATCTCCTGTGTTGCTGGGATTACAGTTGTGCACCATACCCAATTCTCCACTGAATTTTTAATTTAGATTATTGAGTTTATTCCAAAGATTTGGTTGGATTTTCTTCCAAAACTCCATCACTATATTGAAATGCTCTTTCATATCCTGAATTGACTTTTTTAGTTCATTCCTTAGTTCTTTTTTATTTCAGTGACATTTTGAGAATGGGGTTTTTGAATTCATTTTCTGTCATTTTCACCACTTCAATATATATAACTTGAGTTATTGGGGAGTTATGAATTTTGGGAAGTGACTTGTTACCATGTTTTCTCATGTTTCCTGTGTGTCTGTGTTGAAATTCATGCATATCTTGAATTGGACCTTTCTTCCACTGTTATAAAAAGGTCTTATTAGTGAGCTTCTTTCCCTTTATGATATCCCCATGCTGGGGGTATATCTCATCATCAAACTATGCACTCAGTATGTTCAAAGTGCTATGTTCAATTGCCAGTACCACTTTGAGAGTAGATAATAACCACCAGTAGCAGCAACAATTTGAAAGCAATACTTATTCTAACATATATAGAAACTTAGTGAAAATGCTCTCTATAATTCTGTTTCCCAGAGATCAAGAAAGAGGAGTAATAATAGAATAGGCTGAAAGATTAGGCGATGAGGAATGTAAAATAAATATTTAACTACATAAAACATAAAATGTAAAGGGAAAGCAGAAAAAGTAAATGAAAGAAAAAAGGATGAGATAGGAAAGAGACAAAAAGAAAAAATGAGAAAAGGAAGAAAGTAAAAAGGTAATGGGGTTATAAAATGGGAAATAAGAAAAAATATGGGGAAAATACACTCAATAAATATTAATTTAAAAAGAGAAGAAAAAGTTGGGTACAGTGGCGCAAGCCTCTAATCTCATTGGCTCGGGAAGCTGAGGCAGGAGGATCATGAGTTCAAAGCCAGCCTCAGCAATGGCGAGGTGCTAAGCAACTCAGTGAGACCCTGTCTCTAAATAAAATACAAAATAGGGCTGGAGATGTGGCTCAGTGGTCCAGTGCCCCTGAGTTTAATCCCCGGTACCCTCCCCCCAAAAAAGAAAAAGAAAAAATACAAAAAATCATAAATATATGCAATAACAAAACAGACACAGAAGACAATACCAGTGAAATAAGAAAACTCACATTAAAAATACTGAAATTATTCCTTTGCTAGGGTTTTTAAGGTGGAGGGACTACTTTCAGGGACTTTTAAATTTGGAATGTGCCAGGTATTAAAGGTGTGTGAAATGTCAAAGCCTCGACTTTGTGTTGTCTGAACATCTCTGGGCTTGTAGCAGGTTACTGACTCAACTGGCACTGTGCTAGAGAGCAGTACTCTACATTTACTTTTTCCCAGCATCAGCATCCTGCCTCCAAAAAAGTGGGTGGAACTTAGGCTCCAGGTCCTATCTTCACAACCTTCCCCCACACAACTCTGTTGCACATTCATGCAGTTTTGTTAGGACTGTGTCCACCCAAGTGCCAGCTTATTATCTGGTGGCACACAGAGGACATCCTCCAAGTTTCTTCATGCCAGTTCCCAGATTGTGGCTACTTTCTGTACCTGGGGAGAAAATCACTGGGCTTCAGAGGCCATTAACACAATGCTCACGTTGCCAGTTTCCAGGGCTATTAAGGTGGTCCTGTGAGCTCTGCCATGGGTTCAGTGCCAGAGAGCATCCTGCATGTGCACAGATGATTGTATATATTTGTTCGTGGCTCAGAAAGTGGAAATTGTCCTAGTGTTGGTGGCTGGTGTATGTGTGCACTCCTGGAGAGATCTTGGTGTGCAGGGAAAAGCATCTTATGCCCAGGCACTGGAATAGTGTGCAGTACTCTACATAAACCTCCGGACAGCAGCAGATCTTGATGGCTTTCAGCTTGTGTGCCTTTTCTGGTCGTGTTATATAAGTGCCTCGCTCCATGTCTGTATTTGTTATCTATAGTGGAGATAAAGATGAAGGAATTTGTCCTCCTCAAAGCTGTAAACTTAGGTACATCCTTCACAACACAACTTCCTGCTCCAGCATTCTCTACTGACTAGTAAAGGGAATGGAGTAATTTTCACTGGTCAGCCTCAGTGCAGTTTCTGCAACAGCTAAATTCAATACAATTTGTATCCTATGCCATTATTTTTGAAGCAACTTTTCTAACTTTGCCTCTCTTTTTTTCTTTTCTTTCCATTTATGTCACCCTTCACTTCCTGCCCTGTACCACCAGTATGTGGGAGAGGCAGGTTTGGAACGGATGTACTGTTTTCCACACTCTCTGTTCCAGTAATCAGAACCTCTGAGTCTATTCAAGTCCCTGTCAACCTAATATTGAGCACTAGTATATTCCCTCTATCATCGACCTTGCTGCATAGCTGTTCTTCACATTTCTATTCTGAAAAATGAAACTTGTAGTCTGCTTCTACTCTAGCGGCTAAATCTCATTATTTGGCATTTTTACCTTTGTTGCTTGTGGTTTAAGGTCATAGGCAAAAAAATTACTGACAAGTAAAATGTCCTGAAGGATTTCCTTTATCTTCTTCTAGTAGTTTTACATGATCAGGATCAAAAGTTCAAAGCCAAGGCTGGGGATATAGCTCAGTTGGTAGAGTGCTTGCCTTGCACACACAAGGCCCTGAGTTCTAATCCCCAGCACCACAAAAAAAGTTCAAAGCCAGCCTCAGCAATTTAGTGAGGCCCTATGCAACTTAGTGAGACAATGTCTCTAAAATGTGGCTCAGTAGTTGAGTGCCCCTGGGTTAAATGACCAGTACCAAAAAAAAATCCAATTGAAGTACATAAATAGATGCAGTTATTTTTTTAACAATTAAAATTTAAAAAGAAAGAAAAATTAGAAAATCATCAGTAATCTTGGAAAAACATAATAGGGAAGTTAGTCATCATCCAATAAGAAAAATGGTTGATATGCAGCACACTGAACTCACATGCTGTTCCCGATGAAATCAATGGGACAAAAACTGACATTTAAATTTTTTTTCAGTAACTATTGTTTTATTGTGCTGTAGAAAAATATAGCTAGAATACCAAAGATATTAGAACATTTCTGGGGATACAGAGAAGGAGTTAATGTCCCATATTCCTTTGGAAAATGGTATATCTCCTGTAAACACTTCTGAACTTCCATTAGAAGTTCCTAAGAGACATGGAGGGAGAAGCAGCAAACCTATTTTTCTCTCTATGAACTCTCACTGTGACTATCACCACATGTCATACAGAAGCCCCTGTAATGCCTATTTCCAACCTCTCCAACCGTCTTTTACTGTGCACCATCCAAGAGTTACAACTCAACCCCATTGGTTTCTACACAGCCAAAAGGGTATTTCTGCAACAAAGAACCCTACTGAGAATACATACACCATTCTTAAGTGATGTCAACAGACTATAAATAGAAATTATTTCTCTTTCTCATACAATTTTTAAAGTATTGGCTGGTCCCAAAAGACTGAAAACCTAGAGTTCAAATAAAAAGAGAGATAAGGTGTGGGGTGTGCCATTTTGCCACCAATTATGTATGAAAAACCTAGGCCATAGTTAGTGGCACCCCCTCCTCCACAGAAAATCTTAAGCTTCTCCAGAAATTTGTACCATAATTGATCCTAGGACTATCAGCAAAAGAATCTCTATAAAAGAGTTCAATGTAGTGTAGTTAAACTTCCCATTTCCTGTTGCTCTATCTTACTTGGCCACCAGCCTGAAAGAGATCAGCATTCTACGTGCTAAATGCCCCTTTACTAGTTTTTTCACAAACATTTATAAAGGACTATCTAGTAGAGTAACAATATAATATTTTATAGAGCTCAAGCCTATAATCCCAGCACTTAGGGAGGCTGAGACAGGAGAATCATGAGTTCAAGCTAGCCTCAGCAACGGCAAGGCGCAATGCTAAGCAACTCAGTGAGACCCTGTCTCTACATAAAACACAAAATAGGTCTGGGGATGTGGCTCAGTGGTCGAGTGCCCCTGAGTTCAGTCTCCAGTACCAAAAAAAAAATTTATAGAATTGTGTTTGCAAATGAAAAGTGTGATAGGAAAGACAGATCCTTTAACAAGGCCTCTGGCCTTGAGTCTGAGCTTCACAGAGATGTTTACATTTCAGAGATAAGAGAAGATGTTACTAATTTGGCTCCATGGTAACAGCTGGTAGGAGAAGGAAAGAAAGGGGAGAAGAAGCTCTCCCCTTCTTAGGTGCTGTCCTTGAAGGGTTAACTTGCCCAGAACAGTGAAAGAAAAAACTAGTTTTGTGTGAACTTCTGAGCCCCTCCCCTTAAATGCTGAGTATAAAGTTCTGAAACTGCCTGAACTTGGGGTTCAGAGGGATTAATTGATTACAGTGAAAGCTTTATCCTCTGAACTGGCTTTAGTCAAATAAAACTGCTTCCTACTGTCTTTGGTGTCTGCCTCCTCTGTCCCTACAACTACAGAGATGGGTGAAAAATTGGGTAGTAGTTAGGCAAAAGGGGGAAGTATTTAGTGGAGCTGGCCAAGGCAAAATTACTTGGGTGCTGCCTACACAGCCTTCCTACTGGTTATAGCATGAGGTAGCCATGGATTTCCATCCTGGTTCTAACACACCAATGGTAAGGAAAGTGCTTATATCCTTTGGGTCTTTGTCCCTAACTCTAAAATAGGAGTTGCAGTGTTTCCACTAAGTGCTTTGGTAAATGAATGAGATAATATATGAATGAGATAACATCTTAAGCGATTGGATGACATCACTTAAGAATGGTGCGTGTGTGCGCCACTAAATTGTGTTTATTAGTTGTATTCTGTTTCTGTTTTCAAATTGTTGATGGCAGGCCCAGTTTCTGGGCACCTGGGGTCATTGCCTCCCCTTGCTTTGACAGCAGCTCACCTCTAGTGGGGCCGCAGAGTGGCGGAGTGGTGCAAGGCAGTGCAGGGCATTGGGGCCAGGGGGCGCTCTCAGCAGACCAAGATGCTGGGTACCCAGAAGCCTGTGCGTGGGGGTTGCAGGGGAGCTCGCCTGAGCAATCGCGAGATCTCCTGGCCCACGAGAGGCGCCAACTCAGTCAGCACGAGTGAGCAGCAGTTGGCGACGGCACAGCCCACAGGGACCCTGCCGCGGACACA
>CM053417.1:82154762-82172626 GCA_028644305.1 Xerus rutilus | reverse complement strand
AATGGACATCTTGCCTCCTGGAATTACTTCATAACAAAGAAAATCACAAAACCAGATGGTCAGGTCTGGTACTCTGCCTGTCGCTGTATGTGTGTGTGTCTCCTTTTTATTGTTTATTTTTAGTGATATATAATATCAAGATTCAATTTGACCTAACTATAACGTCATGGAATGTTATTTGCTCTAATTCAGTCCCTAGTGTTTCTTCATTCTCCTCTTCTCCTCCCTACCCCTGTTCCCTTCCATCTACTCTACTGATCTCTCTGCTATTTACTTTTATTTATTTATTTATTTTTTAGTCAATGTCTTGTGGATACATGTGATGGCGGTATATTCATATATGTACATAGGAAAGTTAGGTTAGATACATTCCACTGTTCTTCCCTTGTCCCATCCCTCCTCCCTTTCCTTTAATCCTCTTGATCTGGTCCACAGATTTTTCTTCTATTTTGCTAGAACCCCACTTTTCCCTTTCTTTTTCTGTCTTTTTCTTCCCACTAATTTTGGACTAGCTTCTGCATGTCAGAGAAAACTTTCAAAATTCAAATTTTTGACTATTTGAGTCTGGTTTATTTCAGTTGGCATGATAGTCCCCAGTTCCATCCATTTACAAGCAAATGCCTTAATTTCATTCTTCTGTATGGCTGTGTAATATTTCACTTTGTATATATACCACATTTTCTTTATTCATCTGTTGAAGAGCATGTATTTACAATAGCTTGACTATTGTAAATCATGCTGGTATAAAGACTGATGTGCTCTGCCTTCTCTTAAGTATTATGTTGTATAGCACAAAATAATTGCCTTATACTACTGGTTCACATTTGCAGTTAAGTTGTACATTGTGTAGGAGGAGTATACAAGGATCTAAATATGATGTTTCTGTATATACATGTAAATGACCCTTTTTACCCTGTACAAGCAAAGTAATGCCTATATGGAAGATGATAGACAAATGCTTGGATTTTCTTGAAGGAGGGTTACAGGAGAGTTTTTCTAGACTTTTACATGTAGAAGTATGGTAAATGTCCTATACATTTACATTCATGGATTTAATTAAAGCATTTTAATATGGTTCCCAGCACTGAAATTGGAGTCAAATACGTCTTGATGTCAAGCTACCTACAAAGGTATTGGTGGCAGATTGGTGGCATACCCTAAGGCTTTAAGGGAAAGTACAGAAATTCCATGAGGTAATAGCTTAATTCACTGATACATGAATTCAATCTTGATGAAATTGGAAACTATGTTAAGCTTTTGTGATGTGTGTTGGTATGCAACCTTGCTCTTCATTCAGAGCGGTTTTTCTAGGTGTGTGTTGTACTCTGCCTTCTCTTCAGCTCTATTCCTACATTTTAAAGACCTACCTATTCCTACCTCAGTGGGGGAAGTCATACTCTGTGCCTCAGTTTACTCAGTAATTTACCATTAGACTGTGACTCCACGAGGGACTTGCATATAAATGAAATCACATAGTGTGTAAATTGTGAGTAAAACTACTTTCACCAGACATAATACATTTGATATTCAGCCATGTTCTTTTTTCTTTTTTTTGAACCAAGGATTGAACTTAGGGGCACTCACCCAGTGAGCCACATCCCCAGCCCTATTTTGTATTTTATTTAGAGACAGGGTTTCACTGAGTTGCTTAGCGCCTTGGTTTTGCTGAGGCTGGCTTTGAACACACGATCCTCCTGCCTTGGCCTCTAAAGATGCTGGGATTATGGGTGTTTGCTACCATGCCTGGCAAAGCCATGTTCTTGTGTATATCAGTAATTTCTTCATATTTATTGCTCATTAGTATCTAAATGTGGGGTATAGCTAGCACAGTTCTTTCATCCAATTTCCAATTGAAGGGCGTTTGATTTCTTTTCAGGCCTCAGTAATTATGAATAAATTCATTATAAATACCCATCAATAGGATTGGAGTGAACACGAACATTTTCTATGTTTGTAGCGCTGGGGATCAAAGCCAGGGTCTGACTATGGTAACCATATACTCTACCATTGAGCTATGCCCCAAAACCTTAGCATAATTTTTTATTCTCACAGACAACTATCTTACAGTGAGATTTCTGGGTCAGATAGTAAGTACATATTTCATTTTATAAGAAAATGCTGTTTTCCAAAGTGACTATCATTTTTCTGTCCCCTATGAAAGCAATGTGTGAGAGCTTCAGTGGCACAGCATCTTAGAGAGCTCTCAGTGATGTCAGACTTTGGGGTTCTTGTGTGTTAGGGAAGTTTAATTGAACAGGGGAGAATTTCTAACATGTTAGAATAATATTGTGTTTCTGTAGGTAGTATGAGGGTGAAAATAAGATGCAATTCTTCTATGGTAATGGATTTAATGTAAAATAACTTAGGGAGTTTAAAGTGTTCTCTTCAATGCTTAGGTGTTCAGATACCTTCACTATTATATGGTGTTACGTTAGTAGTGAGAGTATGAGTACAAGCATATAAAATACCTAATAAAATAATAATACTTGCCTCCCCCACAGCACTAAATTATGTGAATCGCTTTGCTAAGGCTCCAATAAAAGAGCAGCACAGACTGGGTAGCTCAAACATCATAAATTCATTTTCTCACAGTTCTGAGGCTTGTAGTCTGAGCCCAAGGTGTCTCTGAGATTGCTTTCTTCCAAGGGCTGCCTTCTTGGCTTGTCGATAGCTGTTTTCTCCCTGTGCCTTCCCATAGCTGGCCCTCTATACCTGTCTGTGACTGAAATCCTTCTTCTTTTTTATTTTGTACCACAATTGAACTCAGGGGCACTTGTGAGCTACATCCCCAGCCCTATTTTGTATTTTATTTAGAGACAGAATCTCACTGATTTGCTTAGCGCCTTGCTTTTGCTGAGGCTGGCTTTGAACTTGCGATCCTCCTGCCACAGCCTCTGGAGCCTCTGGAGCCTCTGGGATTACAGGCATGCACCACCCTGCCCAGGTTGAAATCCTTCTTCTTATAAGGACTTCTGTCAGATTAGGGGCCATTCTATTGTTCTCATTCAGTTTAATGACATCACAAACTCAGTGACATTATATGATGCTAGCGGTTAGGATGTCAACATGTGGATGGTGAACAGACACAACTCAGTTGATAAGACTTTGTTACTTGTAGTTAATATTATCTTTTGTAATTTTTAACATAATTCATTTTATTCTTGCAGTTTATCTGCAAGATAGGAGATATTCATGGACATTCAGAAGCTTACACCTCTTACTGAGTTTTCCAGGAAGACAATTATTAATGAAACACAAAAAACTGTTTTTGAGTCAACTACAACTGAGACAAGGGGTCAACCAATTATTGTCATTAATGAATTTGTTATATTGAATCTATAAATGCTCAGTATCAATAAAGAAAGTAATAAATGATAATAGGGTCTTCAGAATCTACACAACATGATTGTAATCATACTGAAATGATTCCAATTCAATATAACAGTTCAGATAACCACACAAATTGCTGCTGAAGGCCACTGCCCCCCAGAGTCCTGAGACAGACATTTAGTAGGAGACTCCCAAGGCTGCTGCAAACATTTACATTCGGACCTGCCCAAACCTAACATTTGCAGCTATTTGGTGAATAAAAAAATTGATGTCTACTTCTCAAATCTCAGGTGAGGGCATGTCATGAACAACACAGGAGAGTTGTGCAGCAACCCTGCCTGCAAAGGATCCTGAGACATCAAATTTATAGCACTAGCTGTACAATGAGGAGCAGAAAAAGGATGATTAGGAAGTCCCCTGCAAAGGACCATGCTCAGGGTTAATGAGTACATAGAAGGCTCCTGGGGCCTCAGAGTTCTCCCCTATAAAACTAGTGACTAGTGACAAAAGTAGATTTACAATCTTGGTTTTGGTGAGAAAAGCATGATCCACATAAAGTCGTCAGCCATTGTCTATCATAGAATCATAGTGTTACCATCAAGGGGTGCTGGATTTATTGTCTCTGTTCAGCAAAGAATTGCAGAACAGGACACAGAGATAGCAAGCAAGAAGTAGGTTTATTGCAAAAGCAACAGAGATACAGAAATAGACTTTTCTAAAGAGAAGGAGCCCCAGAGCTGGGAAAGCAGTGGGGGAGTTTTGGCCTATTCTTTTTTTTCAATTTTTTTTTAGTTGTAGATGGATACAATATCTTTATTTTACTTATTTATTTTTATGTGGTACTGAGAATTGAACCCAGTGCTTCACACATGCGAAGCAAGTGCTCTACCACTGAACTACAGTCCCAGCCCTTGGCCTGTTCTTTTTATGGTCTTTGGAATTTCTTCCTTATCTCCTCCCCTGTCCATGCACTCCTCGCTATTATTCATTGGCGCCCCTTCTGTCCACGTGTCTGTTTTAGTGTTTCTATTGGATTCCCCACTTAGGAGCATGAGTATGGAAGTGTCTGTTTGGTTGGTTCCCCCACTTATGTCCCTGAGTGCTTTTGTCAAGCAGGAAGTTGACCTTGTCAGAAGACCCTCTCCATGCTCCTTTGTTCTGGTTCTGCCCCCAACCTCCTCACTTGCCCTGACTGCCTAAGCCCTTTTATATCTCCCTCAAAGGTGAAGAAAATACAGATTGTATTATGATGGCTAGTTGTATCAGTCAGTTTTATCCAGAGAAGCAGAACCTATTAGACATATGCAGACGTAGATGCAGGCATATATGGGGGCATTTTTCTGGCAATGGTGTTATGTACACCTGGACACTGAAAAGTCCCACAGTCTGCTGACTACAGGTGAAGAAATGAGGGAAGCCAGTGGTGTAATTTACTCTGAGTCCAAAGAAAGGCATTAGACCCAGAGTCTGAAAGTCTAAGTACCTGTAGCTCTGATGTAGAAGGGAAGGAGAATATGGGTGTGAAAGCGCCAAAAGAGTGAGGAAATTAGGCTTTCCTTGGCCTTTTGGTTCTTTGAGGACCCTCAACGGATTGGATGATGACTCCTCACACTGGGTGAGAGTGAATCTACCTTACTCAACCTACTGATCAAATGCTAATCTCCTCCAGAAACACCCTCACAGACATACCAAAAATAATTACAAGCTCTGGGTATCTCTTAATCCATTTATGTTGACACCCAGAATGACACATAGAATAGCATAACAGAAATCACATTATTAACTGATGGTTACATGTTATTCTCTTGTACAGGGTGGGCGTGCTGCTCAAGGGAAAGTCCCATATGTACATATTTGTGACCTGAGGATTGGGACAGTCACAAATACCATAAAGGCTGACTGAAGGAGCCTGTGTGTGGTGATCAGGAAAACAGCCCCCCATCTATGTCCATATTATAATCCTTGGAAGCTATTCTAGTGAAAGGTGACAACAGCAGGCATGCAGCTGATCATGTTCTGTTCCAAATGTAGTTCTCAGTGACTGCCATATCATTTAATTCCTCCCTCATAACAGCCTGTAAAGGGGGAACATCATTAACTTGAGGCATTACCCTGATGAAAGATCAACAAAGGGAGGCACAGAGTAGGTAGATTACTCATCATATGACTCAGCAATATTTCAGTCCTGGACTGTGACACTTGAGCCTCTGCTCTGGCTCACCCTGTAGCACTGTATCAATCAAATGTGGGTTTGGATGAGGAACTTTATTGTAGACCCACAGCTACCATGCCTGAGGGTCATAAATCCTCTTTTTTTTTTTTTTTTTGTACGGGGGATTGAACTCAGGAACTCTCGACCCCTGAGCCACATCCCCAGCCCTATTTTGTGTTTTATGTACAGACAGGGTCTCACTGAGTTGTTTAGTGCCTCGCCGTTGCTGAGGCTGGCTTCGAACTCGCAAGTCTCCTATCTCAGCCTCCCAAAGTGCTGGGATTACACGGTGTGGGCCACCGTGCCTGGCTTCATAAGTCCTGTTTTATGAATGAGGGTTGGAAGGCCAGAGTGGGAAGGTAATTTGCACAAGATCACACAAGCTGGACTCTGGGTCCCAAATTTTTAAATGAGGCTCTCAGAACCTGTCCCATGATATTACTGGCATGAAGAGACCCAAGAGGAAATGAACCCCAACATCTGAGGTCAAGATGGATGGATACTGTCCCCTCCTCATAGCTGCCGTCATGATACACAAGTAAACAATTTCTTATAGCATCATCTGCACAACCATGGTGAGAGGGCTTCTATAGCCTCCAGGACAGAAGGCAGGGGTGTGAGGCCTGAGGAAGTTTGAATGATGTAGGCCCCCCTTGTACTCCAGAGCGGGAAGCCAGGGTCCCTGGGAGCTGGTGTGGAAGATTCCAGATGGACACATTACTCCCACTTCTCCTGAAAATGTTTATATGACATTTGTTGTTTATTTTTGTTGTTGTTGATAGAGTACATATTAATGATAAACAGTAATTTATACATGTATGTAACACCAAGCAAGTTCAAGGCAATTTGTTACCATCCCAGAAGTCCCTAGGTCCTTTCTCATTCAGGGTGTATTTTTCTCATTGTTCCCCCATCTTCTCCTTTCTAATACCCCAGGTCCTTCATTGATGTCTGCAGCTCTGCCCTCCATCAAAACTAGAAATGTTTTAATGGCCAGGATCATCATATTACAACATAACATTAGCATTGGCAGGTAGACTGATATTCATTGTGGGTGGCATCCTCCATCTGGGTCTGAGGCTAATTCCTCTCTCCCGTTGCAATAGAAATCACCTCTATATTAGGATTTACAGGCATGAGCAAGGTAGCAGGCTCAGGCATGTCTCTGAATCCTGAACCTTTGTCTATGACGTGGGACTAACCCCATCTTCCTCACAGGCTGTGGGAGAAATAGAGATGGGGACACCAGGCTTCTTTCAGTGAATGATATGTGACAAAACCTGGGATGAGAATTTGCCAGTGTCGTCGGACCCCTTTATATCCAGGATCCCACCCAGGACTTCCCACCTGGGTATAGATGAACATGCTATTCCTTCTGCTAGGAATTCAGTTCCCCCATCAACTGTATGGTCTGATTCCTCACTTTCCCTAGGGTTTTACTCTGTCAGCACCTTTTCAGGGAGGCCTTCCCTGTACACCCTAAATGAAAAATATGCTTTCCTCTGACCCTGCCTTTCATACATAACACTTCCACTCTCTGTAGTACTACATATTTCATGATAAATTATATGGGTTCTGGGTCTTTTTTGTGTGTGTGGAACTGGGGATTGAACCCAGGAATACTCTCCCACTGAGCTAAATCCCCAGCCATTTTGATTTTTTTTTTCATTTTGAGGAAGTGTCTCACTAGGTTGCCAAGTCTTATGTCTAAACTGTGATACTGCTGTCTCAGCTTCCAGAGTCTCTGGAATTACAGGTAAGTGCAATGATGCCTAGTAGAATCTGCATCCTTTCCCATTTTGATCTGTGTGGTATCCCTAGAACCTAGAACACAGGTCAGAAAGTCTTTCTTGTTGAAGCATGGCTGGAAGCCAGACACTTTAAACACATCACTAAGGTGTAGATTCTTTCCAAGTAGGACCTTGGACTGATTAGTTGCTTATAGTTTTTTTAAAAAAATTTTTAGTTGTAGGTGGACATGATACTTTATTTTTATTTATTTATTATATTTATGTGGTGCTGAGGATCAAACCCAATGCTTTACCTGTGCTAGGCGAGCACTCTACTGCTGAGCCACAACTCCAGCCCTAAATGCTTATAGTTTAATGTGAATCTGGAAAAAACAAAGCATCTGAAGGTTTTGAAAAGATATCTGCATGTCTTCCAGGCTCCAAAACTCATGCTGTCCTGGATTAATTATGATGGTTGTCAATCAGGTGTGAGGGGAGATGGACAGCATTCTTCCATTCCATGAGTGATTAGGATTTGGTCTGTGGTTGTTTCCAGGAACCACATAATAAATACTCTTCAGTGACATATCCACAAATGGTATCAAAGGAGGCACCATAACTTGCAGGAGAATGAGTTGCCCCAACTGCAGGGAGGCACTAATGGTCACACATACACCATGTTCATAGACAAGGCAACCAGGTCAAAGGAATCTTGTTCTGACAAGTTTGTGGATAATAATATCAGATCAATTTCTCACTGATTTTTTGAACATTGATCACAATCACAGGTCATTTGTAGGCCATAATCACTTTCTCTATTGACTTTTGAATGTGACAATATTTCTTATGCTGGAAAGAGGTGTCCAAAAAGTCCAGAAACCTTACTACCTAAAGAGATTTTTCATGTGAAGAAACAACTATACACTTTGTAAGTTATTGTTAAGGGCCTAGTTTGTTATGCCAGTGTTCCCTTTGAGAATGCCCATTTCATTGTCTTTTTAGGACCACAGGTGGAGACAAAGATCCAAAGTTGGTTACCAGAGAAATTGAAGCTCTATCCAGAGAAAAACAAAGGAGTGGAATCTGAAACACAAGATGTTTTGTGGGAGGTCTCACGGAGAAATGAGACTGTGACTCAGTAATATGTTTGTCACAGGGGGCTTGTGCAAGCAGTTGAGTGTAGGTACATGTATTCAGGAGCCATCCTTACAGCCTAGCAGAGCAGAGTGAATGGGGCTTAAGATTCCTGTAGAGGCTGCTGGGATTAGGTAGCAATGTGGGCAGATGCCAGATGATGAAAGACCAGTGAGACTTGGTTTAGAAAATTGTTATCTATTTTTTTTCAAGGTGGTTTTGACATTTTCATAACAGGTAAGATATGTGAAAAACTACCTGCAAATGTTATCGTAACTATGTCTCATTTTTTGGATAACCAGGCTAGAAAATCACTGAGTCTTTGTGATACTGCTCTCTTGGGAAGATGCTCTGGAGTTCAGCACATCCTGAAATGGCACCTCTTAAACCTTAGAGTGGGAGGTTGCCTGAACACGTTTCTTCATTACACCAACTTAGGAGTAGAAAAATCACAGCTGGATCCAGTTAAATAGGACAGGAATTTCCCTGCTAGATAAGAAATGAACAAACAGATTGAAGGATGGTGGTATAATGCTGGGGAGGCTTACCCTACATATGAAATTTGATATCAAAATTGTACATTTAAAGAAATATTTTCAGTTTGTGGTGATCCAGAGACCTTCTGTGTCCCCATAGAGGAAGTGTAAACAAAGCTAGCCTGAAGTCTGAACTGAGTCTTGCCAGAGTGCCTTGTGATTCTTTTTGGAGCAAGGGAGATAAAATAGCTGCTGCATTTTATCACCTACCTCATCCTGTTGGAAGCTGACTTAGGGACACTATTCATCCATTATGCTAGTTCCAGTGGAGCATATTCCTCCGTTCCCTGCTTTAAGGTACAGCAGTGAGGTATCAAACTGCTCACTGCATTGGAGTATGGCCAGGGACTCCTCACCAGTGCAGTGACCCATTGCAAGTGCTGTCATCTAGCATCTCCACTTCAGTGTCCAACTGTGGGATGAGGTATACGAAGCTGACTCAATGCTCTTCTTTCTTTTAGCTTCATCTTCACTGTAGGTCTGTTTGGGTTCATTGTCTTCTTCCTGGTCCTATCCATAAATGTCTCAAAAGTCAAATATCCATCTATGCTAGTGATCCTAAAGGCTGTCTTAGCCATCACAGAGCTTGTTAGAGACTACTTGACAAGTTCGAGACAACCTGTGGTGTTGTGTAGAATTGCCTGACCATAATGTTAATTTTTCTTGCATCACACTCATTACAGGGCAATTTTTAGCATATAACACAGCTTAGGGTTGACCTTGTCAGACCTGAGTTTTCCACAAACCAACTTTTAGATGTCATTCTCTAACAACACCACCTCATTATTATGATTATGTAAATCAAATAAGTTTCTGAACTCAAAGTCATTTAAAAAGGTAACATGGGGTTGGGGTTGTGGCTCAGTGGTAGAGTGCTTGCCTTATATGTGTGAGACAGTGGGTTGGACCCTCAGTACCACATAAACAAATTAAAGTTATAAAAAAGTAATATCATATCCCTACTTGAAGTTAAAATCAGTATCCCTTGCTAGATGTAAATGTAAAGATAGATGATTTAAAAAATTGAAATTTTATAGTCACGCATGATGGCACCATCTTAACATCACATCATATCTTGCCTTGGGACTTATGCAAGAGGTTCACAAGTTCCAGATCAGCCTTCTCAACTTAGCAAGACTATTTTAAAATTTAAAAAAATCAGGAGGGCTGAGGATATTTCTCAGTTGTAGTACATACCTGTGTTCAATCCTTAATACTGCAAAAAAACACAAATGAAATAAAATAAATTTATAAAACAACTGGGAAATTTGAAATAAAAAAATGTAATATTACTACCAAACACAATCCACTGACAATTTGCTACTTATTTTAAATTTTTTTGCTACTTATTTTATATGTTATCTCATACATTTCCCAAAACACTCACATAGGGGAAATATTGCAATTTCTAATAGTTGGGGACACAGACCCAAAGATATAAGTCCATTTCCCACCAGGACATGTGCCAGAACCAGGATGGAAGTTTCTGGCTGCTGCATGCCACAGCCAGTAAGAAGACTGTGTGGGCAGGACACAAGTGACATTACCATATCCAGCTGCACAGACTACTTTCCCCTTTCCCCTACTACCTGGTTTTTTCATCCAGCTCCGTAGCCTACAGTTTTCACACAATCCATGGCAAATTGGGATACCTTACACTTTGTCTCCTTTTTTTTATTTGAGCTTGAGGTTTTAAGATCTTTTGGAACAGAACATGTTTTTAAAGTATAATCAGAGGGAGAAATCACTATTCATAGCCTGGAGCATCACTTAAGAATCTGTGTGTATACTCAATAGAGCCATTTGTTGTGGAATTGCCTTTCTGGGTGTGTATATGTCAATGACACTCTAAGATGTAATTCTTGCATTGTGTAGAGTAATAGGGATATATATTTGGAACAGGCAGTAGGAAGGACTTCTGCATGACATGCAATGATAGTGTGAGTGTTTATGGAGATGAAAAGGGATTGCTATTTCTCTCTTAGTGCCACTTATTAAATTCTGAAGATAGAATAGAAGTGTTTGCAGGACATGTTGTAGCATTTTTACATGGCACATGTGACAACAGTTCTTTCTTTGTCCCCACAAATGTTCCAAATGGTTTCAGTATATTAGTCATATTTTTCTAAAGCAGAGTAAAGTAAGTGCATTACTAAAAGGGTTTTTAAATGCTAGTTTTGTCCCAATGCTTTCATCACAGACATTGTGTAAAGTCAGTATGCCTCATTTTAAGAAAGCCATTCTTCAAGAGAAAAACAAAGCCTTTTATTTGAAACAAAATATACGCACGCAATTTTTTTAACAAACGCATCAAGTTACTACTAAATTCAACACATACAACACCAGATCTGCACTCAACAAGTTTAGAAGTATTTACTATGAAAAAAAAAATGGAAGGTTTTGAACAGAAACTCTGCAAATGCTAGAAGAAAATATAGGCTCAACACTTCAACATATTGGCAATCACCTACTTTCTTAACATGACACCTAAAGTGCAAGAAATAAGTGGGACAGCATCAAATTTAACAATGTCTGCACAGGAAAGGAAACAAGAGCATGAAGAGAGGGCCTTTGAGCTGGGCAGTGGCTCATGTTTGTAATCCCAGCACTTTGGGAGGCTGAGACAGGAGAATTATGAGTTCAAAGCCAGCCTCAGCAACAGCGAGGCACTAAGCAACTCAGTGAGACCCTGTCTCTACATAAAACACAAAATAGGGCTGGGGATGTGGCTCAGTGGTCGAGTGCCCCTGAGTTCAATCCCCAGTACCAAAAAAAAAAAAAAAAAAGAGAGAGAGAGAGAGAGCCTTTGGAACAGGAACAGATCTTTGCAACCTACTCCTCAGACGCTTGGTTAATGTTATAGTTTGGATGTGAGGTGTCCCCCAAAAGCTCATGTGTGAGACAATGCAAGAAAGTTTAGAGGAGAAATTATTAGGTTACAAGAGCTTTAATCCGATCAGTGAATTAATCCCTGTAGGGATTAATTGAGTGGTAACTGAAGGTGTGTAGGGTGTGGCTGGAGGAGGTAGGCATAGGGGGCATGGCTTTGGAGTGTGTGTGTGTGTGTATGTATATGTGTATATATATTTGTATCTGGCTACTGGAATCTCTGCTGTGCTTGCTGATCACATGTGAGCTGCTTCCCTCTGCCACACTCTTCTGCCATGATGTTCTGCCTCACCTCAAGCCCTGAGGAATGGAGCCGGATTTATATGGACTGACACTTCTGAAACTGTGAGCTCCTAAATAAACTTTTCCTTCTCCACACTTGTTCTGGTTGGGTCTTTTAGTTGCAACAACAAAAAAGCTGACTAAAATAGTTAATATCCAGAATATATTAAAAAAAACTAAAAAAAATTGACACCAAAAAAACCTAAAGTACCAAATTAATAAACAAAAAGATCTAAACAAACACTTCTCAAAGGAAGACTTACAAATAGCCAGCAAATACACAAAATATGTTTCAACATCGCAAGCAATCAGGAAAATACAAATCAAAACTACCCTAAGATTTTGTCTTACTGCAATAAGAATGACAATTATCAAGAATACAAATAATAGTATGCTAGTGAGGAAGTAGGGAAAAGGTACACTCATACATTGTTGATGGGACTGCAAATTAGTACAACCATTCTGGAAAACAGTATGGAGTTTCCTCAAAACATGAGTAATGGAACCACCATATGACTCAACTGTCCCACTCCTCAGTGTTTATCCAAAAGAACTAAAATCAGCATACTCCAGTGATACAGACACAGCAGACTCAGTCTGCCTTACAAAATAGGACCTAATTAATATATATATTTGTGAACTGAATAAAATTTATGATCAGAGCCAGGGAGTTGGTGACACACACACACACACACACACACACACACACACACACACACATATGGAGCTATATGGAGCCTGAAGCAGGAGGATCACAAGTTCAAGGCCAGACTCGGCTACTCAGTCAGACCCTGTCTCAAAATAAAAAATGAATGGGGCCAAGGATGTACCTCAGTGGTAGAGTACTCCTGGGTTAAGTCCTCATTACTGCAAAGAAAAAAAAATCCTGGGGCTGGAGTGTGGCTCAGTGGTGGAGCACTTGCTTAGCATGTGTAAGGCACTGGGTTCAATTCTTAGTACCACATATAAATAAATAAAAGTTCATTGACGACTAAAAAAATATTTAAAAAAAAGTCCTGCTCAGTTGCTAAAAGAAGGAAAAGAAATAAGGAAAAAGGAAAGGAGGGAGGGACAGACAAAAGTGCAGAGAAGAAAAGAAACATAAATTCATAAAATCTGAAAAGGGGGCAAGAATTTGCATAACATGGGCATCTTACTCACACAATGGGTGTCTCTGATCTACATAAACTCTCCCTGCTTCATAAGTCACAAAAACTAGGAACTAGACTGTTTTGTAGTTTTACTGTTTTGTCACTCCAGGCTTCACTGGAGAAAGGGTTGAAAATGCCATTATTCCCTAATAGCCAGCTAATTCAGAATTCTCAGATTTTGAGAGTAGACATTAAGTCTCCATACAGGAAAAAAAAAAGAAAACAAAAGCAGAATGTATGCTCATTTGTGTAGTAGCAGTGAAATCTATATTCATGTTATAATTTCATTCAAACACAAATTTCCTGATTCATAAATTATGTAAAACAGAATACCTCTCCAATTTCTAACAGAAGCAGAGAATACAGTCATCAACAGTAGGGAAAATGGCAAAAATGAGCTAGGCAGTGAATCCTGATCTCATCACAAGACAGAAAGGGAGCAATGAAAGAAAAGCAGAATTGAGAAGTGTGTGGCAAAATAAATGCTCTAAGACTAAATATTACAAAGTCTGAGACCTGGAGAGACTGAAACATAGGTTACCAGAGTAGAAAATAAACTCGAGCCCCCTAACCCCGAACATGAATCTAGGGATAGCAAGGGAAGGGCCAACAGAGAGAGAAAGAGAGGGAGCAGAAATTATCTTGAGCTCATACACTTAAAAACATTTATAAAGACAGATAAAATTTAAAGGGTGATAGTCACAATAGAGTCTTTAAAACAGAGTAAACAGCTTAAAACCAAATCGTGAAAAGAAAACTGAGCCAGGGTCCACAGCCATCTTCTGGGGCCATCAGCTAACCAGTCACCCTCTTAAATCAGCATGGAGTTTTCCCACACCCAGGCAGCTGCAAATTAAACCAAATGGAAGTACCCTGCAGTGGGAGCTATTAAGAATCTGGCCACAAAAAAAAAAAACTTCTAGAAGGACCACTACTAGCTGAAAATCACTGAAACTCCCTCTCCCTCAACATGAACAAGGGGAACTGGCTGGTGACGACCTGTGCCAGGAACTGTGCCTAAGCATGCTTAGCTACTGCAACCCAGGAAAAGGTAGAAAGTTCTGTGCCATGTCCACTTGCTCAATTCAGACAGACAACAATGGCTTTGGCCCCAAACAGAACAGAACAAATTGACTATGCCAAAACCAGTGAAATTGGGGGTAGGCACAATAGGGAGCCTAGGAATGGTCCTAAGGGACTGTACCAGAGTGATGCTGCTTAAATATCCAGTAACATAGAGAGCTGGCAGAAAATTACCAGTCTATGCAGCAGGAAGGGGACAATCCCACCCTTAACTGGTGCACATAATCACAACTGACAAAATAATATTGAAAATGAACAGTCCAATGTCTTCTCTCAAAAGACACAAGTTGGTAGATTGAAGTGAAAAACAAAACCCAACAATATGCTGTCTGCAAAAAGACATCCACAGAATAAAGTTGAAAGGATGGGGGAAAAAACCCATGTCGTTCGCATGGGACTGGTAAAGAAGCAGAAAGGTTGCTATTCTTATGTCAGATAAAGTGGACTTCAAGATTAATCAGAAGACACAAAGAATGACAGTTCATACTGCTTAAAGAAATCATACATAAACAAGATATAATGATTGTAAATGTCAAAATACACTCTATAGTCACATATATCTAAAAAAAATAAGTGAGACAATGTCAAAAACCTTCCGCAAAGGAAAGGAAATAATTGAGAGCATAAAGAGCAAGCCTACTGAATCAGGGAAAATCTTTGCCACTTGCTCCTAAGATAGGGCATTATTATGCAGGATATACAGAGAACTCAAAAAACTTAACACTCCCCCCTGCAAAACCCCTAATAACCCAATCAATAAATGGGCAAAGGAACTAAACAGGCACTTCTGAAAAGAAGAAATACAAATGGTGAACAAATATATGAAAAATGTTCAATATCTCTATCAATTAGAGAAATGCAAATTAAAACTACACTGAGATTACATAGCAATTATCCAGAATATAAATAACAATAAATGTTGGTGAGGATGTGAGGGGAAAAAGTACACTCATACATTGTTGGTGGGACTACAAATTCATTCAATTACTCTGGAAAAGCACTATGGGAGATTCCTCAAAAAACTAGGTATTACACCACCATATGACCCAGCTATTCTACTGCTAGGTATATATCAAAAAGATTTAAAATCAGCATCCTACAGTGACACAGCCACATCAAAATTTATAGCAGTAGAATTCACAATAGCCAAGCTGTGGAGCCAACCTAACTGCACTTCGAAAGATGAATGGATAAAGAAATGTGGTATAAAATGTATTATTGTTCAGCCATAAAGAATGATTTGATGGCATTTGTTGGTGAATGGAAAAAACAGGAGACTATCATGCTAAGTGAAATAAGCCAGTCCCCAAAAGTAAAATGTTGAATGTTTTCTGTGTTATGTGGAAGCTGATAAAAAATAGGGGAGAGAAAAAAGAATAGAAGAGGGCTGGGACTGTAGCTCAGCGGTAGAGCGCTTGCCTCGCATGCGTGAGGCCCTGGGTTCGATCCTCAGCACCACATACAAAGCAATAAAATAAAGACATTGTATCCATCAACAACTAAAAAAAAATATTAAAAAAAAAAAGAATAGAAGAGAAGGCCTGGGATTGTGGCTCAGTGATAAAGTGCTTGCCTGGCATGTGTAGAGGCCCTGAGTTCTATCCTCAGCACCACATGTAAATAAATAAATAAAGGCTCATTGACAAATTAAAAAATATTTTAAAAAGAATAGAATAGAGATCAGTGGATTAGACAAAGGAGAATGAAGGAAAAGGAGGTGGGATAGGAGAGGGAAAGACAATAGAATGAATCTGACCTCACTATCCTATGTAAATACATGAATATAGCACAGTAAATCACACCAACATGTTCATCCACACAACACCATTAAAAAAATGTATGCACGCCTGTAATCCCAGCACTTTGAGAGACTGAGACAGGAGAATCACAAGTTCAAAGCCAGTCTCAGCAATGGCGAGGCACTAAGCAACTCAGTGAGACCCTGTCTCTAAATAAAACACAAAATAGAGCTGGGGATGTGGCTCAGTGGTCGAGTACCCCTGATTTCAATCTTGGTACCAAAAAAAACTCTATGCATAAATAGCAGAAAGATCAGTGACTAGAGGGAAGGGAATAGGGCGGGGAGGAGGGAAGGGCAAGGGGAAGTACTATGTACTAAATTACAACAAATTATTATAAATATTGCATGGTTTTCTAATTATGTCCAAATGA
Organism: Xerus rutilus; assembly: GCA_028644305.1. Classification (NCBI taxonomy): domain Eukaryota; kingdom Metazoa; phylum Chordata; class Mammalia; order Rodentia; family Sciuridae; genus Xerus; species Xerus rutilus. Next base: position 82,156,107 of record CM053417.1, on the reverse strand, counting down.
GTCCTGTTGTTATGTATAACTAAAAAGAACCAATAAAAATAATCATCAGGGTCTGGGGCTGTGGCTCAGTGGTAGAGCACTTGCCTAGCATGTGTGAGGCACTGGGTTCGATTCTCAGCACCACATATAAACAAAGTCCATTGACAACTAAAAAAATTTTTTTTTAAATCTGTAAAGCCAGATGACCAAAAGGAGGTGAATTAAAACAGCTGGGCAAGGCTTTATTGGAAATACACACTCTCAGACTGAACTCTCCCATCCATCAGAGTGTGTCCGGGAGAATGGCGCACGTGTTCTGGTGAACAGAAAATTTTAAAAGGCCCGGTCAGGAAGGGGAGAACTTAAGGCAGGAAGAGAAGGTCAGAGTCCTTCCTGAATGAGTCAGGAAAAGCCTGCTGATTGACAAGAGGCGCCTCTACTGCTGACGTCAGCATCTGACTGTTCCATGGCTGCCCCTAAGTGGACACCCTGGACTGACCTAACAAAATCATCAGTAGAAATGATTGTGGTATATATGATTTGAATTCACTGTTTTTAAAAAGGGTAAATGTCAGTTTAGAAGTTAAAGATTCATCCAGATTTCCACAAATTATGTTAGGGCTGGTATGAGACTCTAGTCTGTGCATCAGTGTATTTTCTAGGAACTGATATTAGCATTATATGGTAGAAATAATGAAAGCAAGCTGAAAATTGTTACCTGTTCGTAAAGACTTATACTTCACACTTGGTAATTACTTTCATGCTATACAACTCAATATGGGTTAGGGACAATTTGTCTTTGTATGTGAAAGTCAGGAATTTGGGGTCTGAAATACATTTCAAAGAAGTTTTATATGTGAAATAAGTTGCTAATGTACTGGTAATGTTATCTTTATGTTATTAAGGATAAAATATTGTGGAAAACAAATCTACATAATTTGCAACATAATGGATTACCTGTCTCCTTCTGGTACCTGAGTAGGCTCCAGAGTTTTATATACACCCCCCTGACATCAAGATCATTTCCTTTTTTACCTCCAGTCTTTGGCTGAGGCAGTTCCTGGAGATCATCTTCCAGGCTAGCCCCTTAAAAAATAGATTCTTGAGTGACATCAGCAAGATGGAGAAAGAGGAAAACTACCGATTTCACTTTCTCCCATTGATACAATGAATAAACATCTAATGAATCTTAGTATTCTTTGGTTTTTGTAGTGCTAAAAGTATTCAGATACCAATCAGAGACACTTAAAATATATACTAATATAGTAAATTGTGTGCCAGTATCCTGAATCATCAGCTTTTACCAACCTTACAGTAAAACAACACCAATCAAAGAAACAGTGGTCATCATTCACTGAGATCCTTC
>CM053417.1:82121388-82154262 GCA_028644305.1 Xerus rutilus | reverse complement strand
GGGATGAGAAAAGGAGAGGCACTGAAGGCAGCCAATCAGCATGGGGTAAAGAGGAGGGGAAACATTCAAAGTAACCAATCAGCATAGGGCAAAGGAAAGGGGAGGGGAGGCATTGAAGTCATGGAGAGAGCTCCTATATTGCTAGACCATTGACCCATCAAGCACAAACACTGCCCTCCCGGCCATGTCTCTGTTGAACGGGTGGGATCTTGTGCTACCCTCGTGGCTGAGAGAATCCTGCAGAGGGCATCAGAGATCTTGGATAGGCAAATTGCGGCCCTTCTGCATGGAACCATCATCCTGGACTGTGCCAACATGGGCATTAAAATTGGAAAGGCAACCCCAAAGGACAACATATGCATGGAGAATGTGGAGGCCCTCTTCTGAGATCTGCCCAAGAGAAGTGACATCTTTGATTCCCTACAAAAGGCAAAGTTTGATGTGTCAAGGCTGACCACTGAGCAGATGCTGAGAAAGGACCAGAAGAGGGCTGGGGTTGTGGCTCAGTGGTACAGTGCTTGCCTGGCACGTGTAAGGCCCTAGGTTTGATCCTCAGCACCACATAAAAATAAATTAAAATGTTTAAAAAACAAAGGTATATTAAGAAAAAGAAAGGACCAGAAGACCATCTATAGGCAAGATACCAAGATGGCCATTAGTGCAATAATACATGGATCTGGAGGCCTTTCTGCAGAGGTTCATCCTCCTTGCAGATCTCAGTGCTTTCTGCCAGGCTCACAGCTATGATACCCTGGTCACCATGACTATCTTTTTTAGTGCTCATAATAAGCCAGTGTGGCAGCTGGCTATTCTCTGTCCCCATGTGGCACTTTTTAAAAAATATTTTGTTTAGTTACAGATGGATGCAATATCTTTATTTTATTTATTTTTATGTGGTGCTGAGGATCGAACCCCATGCTTCATGCATGTGAGGCAAGCACTGTACCACTGAGCCACAATCCCAGCCCCCCATGTGGCACTTTGAATGACAATCTGTGAAGTCCTGGAACACTCTCATTCCCCACTTCTGAAGCTAATCCCTGTCCCAAACATGTACCCTAACCTCCAAACCTATCTTCAAGGCAATACCCAGGTCTCTCGAAAGAAACTTCTGCCTCTGCTCCAGGAAGCCCTGTCAACATATTTTGACTCCACAAAGATCCCTTCAGGGCAGTCTGTGATAGTGGGTGTGTCCAGGGAACAGGTGGATAAGGATTTGGACAGGGCAGGCTGCACTCTGATTTCTGGACTGAGTCAAGATGAGGAAGATCCTCCACTGCCCCCGATGCCCATGAACAGCTGGGTAGATGAGTGCCCTCTGGATCAGGGGCTGCCTAAGCTCTCAGCTGAGGCAGTCTTTGAGAAGTGCAGTCATATCTCACTGTCCCAGTCTACCGTTGCCTCTATGTCAAATAAGTGACTCTTGGGAAAGGAAGAGATAGTGGGAGAGATTATTTGATCCACCTCAAATGCATGTTTTGAGATGTTTGGAGATTTCAGCAATCATGTGTTCCAGGATCTGCTGTACTGTTCTCATAAAACTAGGGGGAGAAAGAAGGGAAAGAAACAGCTGCTTCACTAATAGCTTTCTGCCTTTTCCCTCAATCTCTATCAGACCAATTGTATTATTTAATTTTATTATTTAAATCTGCACTGACTTTCCTCTTCATTTGTTAGGGCATAATGTGATATACCCACTGTCCCAGCAGAAAGGGACAAAAAGAATGTAGACTCCAAAAGTACACTTACTTGGTAAGGGTTTTGAACAGAACCAATATCTGTCATAGAACCAAATGTTCATTGTGTCCATGAATTCACTTATTCATTCAGTGTCTATTGAAAATCTACCTCAAACTAGATAGAAAAGAGTGTGCTTTGGAAATGTATTCGTTTTTAGCCTTCAGCAGATTTCAGCTCTGTGACTTTTCTTTCTGTCCACCCATTAGGTGATGGTGTGTGTTTCAGAGATGCCTAAATTTCTATTCTGAGCTTATTGTGACTGTTTTAGGTTTTAATTTGGGAGCAAGTTGAAGGCCATTATCATCTGTCCTGATCAGGTGGCCTGCTCTTTTTCTTTAGATCCCTGAAAACCGAAAACCTTGAAAACTCATTGAAGACATCTGCTTTTTTAGAGTTCAGGAGGCACCCAGGAAGGTCCTAAGACCTCATAGATACTTCCTCTAAAGACAGTAGAATTGGAATGAGAACTCTGGGTCTCTCCTTTGCCTTAGTGGGCCTATGAATTTCTTGTCCATCTTGTTCTCTTTTTGTTCATGTTAAAAGAAAGCATGGAGTTCTAATACTGACTGCCATAAATTATGTATCTTTTGGCAAGACATTGTATTACTCATTTTCTCCATCTGTAAAATAAGGTTTGGACTAGATGTTCCCTGGTATTCTGTAATGTGCCACTTGCTACCATCCTTTCTCTCCCCACTGCTTCTCTGTATTTTTCTTTTGTTTTCCCTGGGAATGCTCAGGGTCACTGGATTGTATTTATGTGTGATTGTACCAAGGGATTTAGCTTCATATAGCAAGTACAGGGATGTAATTCACACTGTAGTGACCCAGCAAAGGGCTCCCACCCACTGACTTGTTCTATATGTGTATAGTCTCCCTTTTATCTTCAGACCAAACCATTTCCCCTTTTTCTACCCAATGTAAGTTGTCAACAATTTCTCTGAATGGTGGGGTATGTGATGGTTTGGGCATGACCTCTTCTAGTGTGATGAAGCACTCTGATTTCAGTTTAAGGATATGAAGTCTATAGCCATTTGGAAGGTAAAATAGTGGTGTGATCATTGAACCAAAGGAATTTATGTTTTTGTAACTTGGATACTTTATTTTGCATTTTGTTAAATATTAAAGAATTGTTTCCTCTTAAAGAAACATGCTGTTATTATTCAAAGATGATATGATTGTGTATTTTGAAAATCCAAAATTATCAAGAGACAAATACGGAGACTACTTTAAGATGGCAACTCCCATGCACCAGCTTATAGCGCAGAGACAAGTTGAAGTAAATAAGCAACATGTTAGATGTCAGAAATGCTTGGAATTTGGACATTGGACTTACAAATTCACAAGAAAAGGAAAGTACCTCTATAGGCCTTCAAGAACAGCAGACCTAAAGAAAGCTTAAAAGAAAAAAAGATAACAGGTTATTATCACAACAAAGGAGCTTTTTCCCCCTCTTGTGTCTATCAGTAATGGAGAGACTAATGTAGAAAAAAAGACCAAGAAAATAAGGTTAAAGAGTGTAACTAGTTCCAGTAGGAATAGCAGTGACAGTTCAGCCAGCGATGCTTCATGAGAGTTAAGAAACATCTACCTCATTTTCCTCAGAGGACAGTGAGAGCTCCTCTTCAATGAGAGTTCATCTTTGGCCTCCTCCCCAACCTCTTCTTCCTCCTCTGATTCAGACTCAGACTTCAGCTCTTCTAGTAGCAGCAGCAGCAGCACAAATAAGCAGCTCTGAAGATCAGCCATCAAAGAAGAAAAAAAAAATAGAATGGCTCCATCCATATTGAACTGATGAACCAGAAACATCAATGTGATTCTCAGAAAAGAACTTAGACAAATAGGTTAAGTGGTCAAAATTTATAGAGTCCAGGGCTGGGGTTGTGGCTCAGTGGTAGAGCACTTGCCTAGCATGTGTGAGGCACTGGGTTCGATCCCCAGCACCACATTAAAAAAAACTAAATAAACAAAATAAAGGTATCATGTCTATCTACAACTAAAAATATTTTAAAAATTTATAGAGTTCAAAAGTTTCTGCCGGGCCCAGTGGTATATGCTTGTAATCCCAGTTGCTCAGGAGGCTGAGGAAGGAGGATTACAATTTCAAAGCCAGACTCAACAACCTAATGAGGCCCTAAGCAACTTAGCAAGACTGTCTCCAAATAAAAAATAAACAGTGTTGAGGATATGCCTCAGTGATTAAAAACCCCTAAGTTAAATCCTCAGTACCAAAAAAAAAAGTTTCTAAGTGTTTTACATTGTAAGAGCATAAAGAGCATTAATATACATACATATATATGTACTCATAAATTTTATTTTAGAGAAGGATCTTGTTTTTATATTTTAATTTTTAAAATATATCTCCAGAAGTTAATCAAAGCTGAAATCTAGTAAATGTTTTGGTGATGAAACTTATTTTTTCTTCTTGTAAAATAAATGTCATACTGTGTCTTATGTTAATGGTATATGTCAGACTAGTTTTCAGGATAATGCTTGAAATATCTAGCAATTAATTTCTAATGTTCTTGACTGTGTTACTATGTAAAATTTAATACATTGCTACTATAAGATTAGGAATTTTCCTACTGTAGATAAATGTGCTCTATTTTTATTTTTATGTTCAGAAAGTTATTTTGACTTTTTGTCCTGAGAAGTTCAAGGGACCTATAAGTATACTTTTTATTCAAGTTGTTGTGTTTTATCATTCATTTCCTCTGCTTCCTTAAGTTCTTAGAGTTACCTTTTTCTGAGGAAAATCATTCCAGAAGAACCTAAAAAGGAACAAAAATTTGAAACTAAGGAGTGTAAGTTTGGTGCCTTTTAAAAAAATTCAGATTATGAGAAAAGAAAGCAACCAAGTAAAAATCTAGTGTAAGTAAAAGTGCTATAAATATCTTTGTGTAGTAAAAATTCTGTAAAAGGTATAATTCAAAGGTGAAGAGGAATAGGAGGAAGAGAGGCAATTTTTCCAAAAATCAGGACAGCATTGGTTTCCTTTTATTAAAAAGATTTTCGTAAGCTTTCATAAATTCTGCCTTTTGCCATTTTTGCAATTATGAATGACAGTTTATATGTTATCTGGTCAATATGACAGTCTAGACAGTCTACTGCATAATGGAATGATAAGGATTAATGGTGTGTTTACATAGCATTTACACAGTTAAATCTAACATGAAATGTTAAAAGGGAAATAATGTACAATATTCCTTAAAAGTAAAATATTCATTGTGGTGCTATTGGTTTAACATCACATTCTGTGATGTCATTTAAACTTTTTGGAAAGAGGGGTCATTTATAGAAAAATCTTGATTCAAGTTAAATATAGGTTTTTAGAACTATTCTTTTAAAAATATTTTAATGAGAAAGTGGTAGAAAGCTACTTTTGCAGAAAATGAGCTTCTCTTTACATGTTGAAATACATGTATGTTTTGAGTTTACAAAGTCTGTAATTACCTGTCAATTTTACAGAGCCATTTGCTTTCAATTAAGTAAATAAACTTTTAAAAATATTTCAGAAGTTTTCATAGAGAATGTATCACTTCACAGGTAGATTGATAAAACACTCTTTAAACATATCACAATATTAGTTGTCTCTGCAAGGGCAATTTTAGCAGCTAAAGAACTTGGAAGAGAAAAAAAAGTGTGTACCTAGGATGCACCCCTTGCAATTAAATAAAACTCAGAACCTATGCTCATGCAAAAAAAAGAAGAAAAAGAGAGAGAGAGAGAGAGAGACAAATATGGAATAATCATGTTTGGCAAGTTTTCTTGATAGAAAATCTGCACATAAACATTATACCTATACATGTTAGCTCTTGCATATTCAGATTCAAATTTAAAAGTTAAAAAATGATACAATTTTCAATAATATAAATTACCTACAGAAAATGTTAACAAAAATATAGAAGGCATCATTGGAGAAATCTGTAAGTTTACTGAGAATGGGAAGTCTAATATTCAATGAAACAATGGGCTGACTGGTTTTAGCTTGTCTTCATTTACACCTATGATTGCCTTTTACCTAGAATATAAACATAGCAGTTGCAAACATTATTCAGCAGACTTTATTTACATAAAATTAAAGGCATAGAAACAACACTGGAGTTTTGGTTCTTTAAAACAGACTCAGTCAAAAACTCAATCACTGTTTTACTTATAACTGAAGTTAGGCCTCTGTGGAGACTGTGAAGGAAAACTTTCATGCACATATATTATTGCTATTCTTACCAAACACCATAATTTTTATTGATAGAGGAAAGCAAGAGACTGGGTTTTAAATGCATTAAATGAAATGAATTTGTCTTCATACATGAAGATAAATTTTTTTTTGTGGTGCTGGGGATTGAACCCAGGGCCTTGTGCATGCAAGGCAAGCACTCTACCAACTGAGCTGTATCCTCAGCCTCAATAAATGAAGATAATTTTGAAAAGAGAGAAAAATTTTAGACACCTTTACTAAAAATTCTATGTAGCAAATAAAAAAAAACATAAAAGGAATTAACAAAAAAAATGACACAAATGCTTTACCTGGAATTAACAGTTTGAATATAAAGTAGCTAACTCAGTTAATGTCACATTTGGAATTACATAAGTGATGTGAACAGAAGTCCAGTATTTCATTTGTCTTTCTCTACTGTGGAAAACAGTTCATTCGTGCCAGTTTACCTCCATGTGGTTTTTAAACAGGGTAACCATGATTCCTCAGTTTTTGCCTACAGTCCATCTGTAACTATGAATGCAGCCTCTTTTTACATTCGAAAATATTCTAGTTTGTAAAATAAATTATATGGTCATAATTGTTTTCAGGCATCATCATCATTTAACTATCAAAATGTAAAGAAGATATATACCATATCTTATAGTAGGGCATATAACAAAAGAATGGATATGCAGTTCAATAAAGAAATAAAGAAAAAAAGGGAAGAAATTAAGGAGGAGGGAGAGGGAGAGAGAGAGAACAATACTTGGAAACCCCAAACCTTTGTATCTAAAAGTGCTTTGGAGGGACAACTGACAAAATTCAGAAGTTCTTCCACTATATTTGCAATATTCAGATTCAGGTTCTACTGGGATATAACATATAATGCATATTCCCTCTGACATCAAACATTTCATTCATACTTTTAAAACATTAGATTTAAAAATGTATTCCCTTTTATTTACATACAATAATTAATATATGTTAGTATTAATCATTGTTGGAATTACTCCATTTTATTTAATGTTATATAGTTGGTATAGATTTCTTGAGCCAACAGCTATCTTCCTGAACAGCAATCTTGTCATTGATTAGTTGGATTTACTATTCATTTTACTAAAAATAATTCATACGGTTCTTTTTTTTTTTTTTTTTTGGTACCAGGGATTGAACTCAGGGGTATTCGACCATGCCAAGCCCTACTTTGTATTTTGTTTTCACCATTCTTGAAGTGGGAGTAATTGGTTTTAACTTCAATGTCTATAATTTTATTGTTACCTCCTTTATTTAATTGGGGTATTTTTAAGTCATATAAAACATTTAATTTACTGATCTTTTGGGGGGAATTTGATTCATCACTTATTGTATTACAACTGAGCCATTAATCTTTAAGCTTTGTCAACATTAGCTTCATTTTCATCATGTTGGGGACTCAGTTATTCCTGCAGAGGTTCCAGAGAAAGGCCTTTTGAGAAGTGTGCAAGTTCCTTCTGTATGTTCACAAAAGCTTTATTCACTGGGTTAACTTTTTCATCATTCACAATGTTTATCTTAAGATTAGTAGTAACTAGTTTTGCTCTGTTTTTAGCCTTAAAGTTTTTTTGACTGGCTATATGAAATACATTCCTGGATTTAAGTCCTCTTAATTTGTTTTTGGCCATTATCTTTCACCAGATCTTCGACACCCACGTGCAGCTGCTCAAACTCTAGGTGATGCCATCTGCAGGCACACAGGTCAGGAAGTTCCCTGAGGTCAGTATTTATACTGGAAGTCAGCCTTATATCCTGTCTGTCCTGTAGGTGATGGTTTATTGTCTCAAGTTAACTTCGCTTGTTTTATTAGAAGCAATACCTCCGCAAAATGCCAACAGGTAACAATTATATAGTATACAAGGAAAATATAAAATGAAATTAGCAAGAGCAAGATTTATTCAGTTTATATAATAGCTATGATCTAAGAAATATGATATTTAAATTCTGAACCTTTACTTAGTTATGGAGAATATCTCCTGTTTATGTTGAGATCACAGTAATCTTTAAAACAAACACACAAAAATCTATCCTTTGAACATCACTTAAAACGAGCTTATATTTTGGAGTCATATTGACATGGAGTAAGGTGAGAGGCAGAGTCTAATCTCAGGTAAGGAGGGCTCTTGACATACACACACACAAATGCAACACAACATTACTTTTGAAACACAAATCAAACAAAAGCCAAGAGAGTTCCTAATTTACTTTTTGTGAAAAAAGTGGCAAAATGTTTCCATGTTCCACAATGTCAACCTTTAAACAAATCATGTTTGCCTCATTATCTTTTAAAAATATATTTAAATTAGCCAGGCGCAGTGGCGCAAGCCTGTAATCCCAGCACTTAGGGAGACTGATACAGGAGAATAGCAAGTTCAAAGCCAGCCTCAGCAACAGCAAGTCACTAAAGAACTCAGTGAGACTCTGTCTCTACATAAAACACAAAATAGGGCTGGGGATGTGGCTCAGTGGTCGAGTGCCCCTGAGTTCAATCTCCAGTACCAAAACAAAAATACATTTAAATTCCCACCCTTATGTAAAAACTAACACGAAATTATATATATGTATGTATATGTGTGTGTATGTGTGTATATATATGTGTGTGTATATATATTACATATATATATACACATACATATATATGTATGTATTACTAACCGGCTACCTTTATCCAGTTACAGAACATTCAATGACACATATCCACAATTAAATTTGTTGCTTTTATATGTCTAAAAGAGAGTACCACTCCAGACAACTTTAGTTTGGAGAACACCAGCTGGTAAAATGCTCTCCTAAACTTTACATTTTAAAAGACTTGTATATTAGAAGAACATTAATAATATAATATGCAAATGTCCTTGCATTAATTAGGTCTAACTTTTAAAGTAATATTCAGCATCCATAGTGTATTATAATGATAATTACAAGTCTGTATAACTTAGTAGTACTAGCAAAAATCAAAGGGTAGCCTTAATTCTCTTACACATTTAAGAAACAGTGTTAATAATCAGAAATAGACTGTTAGAGCAAATAGATAAAAGCCACTTCTTCAAATGGCAGTGTGATTCCTTTATGCCAGATACAGTGTATAAAAAGAGCACTAATTGGTTACATTGCCTGTAAACCTACATGTACTTTCATTTTATAAACATTTACAGTACATTTAGACCAGGCTCAGAAAAACATATTTAGCTTCAAATGTGTACATATCTTTTGTCACATATATTTAGAGTGTCTGGCAAAGCTGATTCAATTCATGTTTTAAAATTTTGTCCAGAAAAGAATGGATTCCCATGAATGCCTCTCTCTTATAGGTTTTCCCTCCACCATGACAAGTTATTTTCTTCCTTAGCAAAATCTTGGCTAAGATAACATCAACCTCATTTCTCAGGGTTCCTTTTACCCAAATGGCCTTCCTCACTTTTAGTAGACCGCCAACAGAGTGGACTGATTTTTTTTTCCTGGAAGACACTTGCAAATGAAGTTGTTGCTTTTTGGGTGAGAATATTATCTGTATATTTAATTTACACAAGAAATTTTATCCTAGGAGAAGGGTTGGTGTATACAAAAAAAGTGCCTTGATCTTTTTTGCCCAGTTTGTATTTAAGGGGTTGGAACATAGTATATTGTTGAGACTGACCTGTCTCCCTTAATCATTATCACAATGACATCAACTTGAAGCAAGTTTACCACTGTCAATTGTACCCAGAGATTTTTTATATCCAAGGCACTCTGTCTAATGAGGGCCACATTGATGATACAGAGACTATTAGAGACGTCTTACTGCAAAAATCACCAGGGCCATGACATAGGCACCTGCATACATGGGGAGTCCAGGGGGCCCTTGCATTTTATCTCTGTGGGTAACAGGCAGGACTGCACATGGAAGTGTCTCCTGTAAGATCTTAAAAGGGGAGATCATGGGGCTGGGGCTCAGTGGTAAAGTGCTTGCCTCACATGCATGAGGCACTGGGTTCAATCCTTAGCACCATATGAAAATAAATAAATAAGTAAAATAAAGATATTATGTCCATCTAAAACTTAAAAAGTTAAAACATGAGGGAGATCATTTTGTATCCAGGTTATAATCTGACTGTGCAGGAACCCACTGCCATGTCCTTTGTGACTGGCAGCCTTCACCCCTGAATAATAGTTAAGTAATCAGGGTAATTTGCCCTAATTATTATTTTTTTAATATAAAGGCCACCTGGTGAGGTTAAATATTCCAGTCAACTCCTTCATCCCGGAGCTCTGGGAAAATGGAAGTGGGGGCAGACCCCAATGGAGGTTACAGAAAATTTTCCTCAAGGCCTAAAAAGGCACAGCCAATTAGTAAGTTATGGGCCAAGCCAATAGCCTTGGTACACTCCCAGCACCTTTAACACAAATTCCAAACATTAGCCCCAACACTTTCTAATGTCTGTTCAGCATGGACTCTGATCAATACCTTTATCCAGAGGCTATAAGTCCCCAGATTAGTACACCCACGTGGAAAAGCCTCCTGCCATTTTCCCCCCTCACATGATGGGAGGTCCATCTTTTTCTCTCTCATTTAAACACATTTTATATTTTTACTTTAGTCCTCTGTTACCATCCATGGATTTTATTATTTGAACCCATGAGACAGGAATTCAGAAAGAAATCAGTGAGGCTTGCAGCCTACACAGACCTCATCTGCCAGCAGAAGCAGCAAAATGAGCTCTGTTCTCAAACTCCAGTTTAAGTCTCATTATTTCAGATTCACATACAGAGATACAGGGCAGGAGACATTCAACAAGATGCGGTGTTTATTTTGTGCCAGCACAGACACAATGGATTCTCATCCAATGGCCAAGCCCTGAATGCTGCAGGACTTCACCTTGGATAGCCCCTGCTGGTTCCCCTTTCCCTCCACCTCCCTTTATGTATTAGCTATTTTGAATTCCCTATATGGTAAAACACATTTTGCATGGGTATCCTATACCATAAAAAATCACAAGGAAGTTACCACAGAGCTGTGCAGGGACAATGGTGGGGAAAGTTGGCAGGGTCGTGCATGTGCACTGCATGTCAGCAGTGTTGCACATGGGTGCTGAGTGTGCCACATTGCCCTTCTTTTGTCTGAGAAACACATGTGTTTATGGTTACTGAAGGCACCACATGGTCTAACATAGTCACACATGCACACATGTACTGGCCACACTATGTTGTTTGACAGAGTTGTGCATGCACACAGATACTAGCCACAATGTGCTGTCTTGTCTTTGTTTGAAGAGGGCTCTGACCACTTGCCCCCTTTGATGCTCAGATTCCTTCAGGATCAAGAGTATCATCCTGGCTTATATCATCATGACGTTCACAATTGTCTTTCTTTCAGCCATAGCCTCCATGAGGCTGGAGACAGATCTTATGACCAGAGGTAAAAGACAAGGTAGGAGTAGGAGTAGTAAGTTGAAAACCATCCTCCAAATAATTCCCTGGGGTTCCAGCCTTTCCATATCTGTACTGGGATGTGGGAAATCTTTCTTATACAATCTGTAATTTCTTCTATGATCTTGCCTTCATCATCAATCTGTAAGCAACAGTTGTACAGGTTCAATTTCCCACATACCCCACCCTCAGAAGCAAGAAAGTAGTCTATCAGTTGTGATAGATAGCATTGCACATTTGATTACTTTGGCCAATAAATTGAGGGCTGGCATGGTCTTCTTAGTTATAATTTCAACAACAGCTAATAGCCTAATGCTAGAATTTAATGCACAGATGGGAGTTCAGTATCCCCCAGGACCCATCCTCTTGTGGTTGGCTAGACCATAATAGTGAATGTCTTCTCAAAGGGCCATTTGGCATCTTACTAGTCACCAATTGCCAGGTCTTGTCACTTTCTTTGGGCCCCTTGGGCTTCACATACTGGGACTCTCAATTTTTCCCCTTTGGCTAATGGAAGGGAAAAAAAGGAGGGGATAATTGTCCCCAGTACACAAGATCTGGATCAGAATCAAGGTAGTTTAGCATAGATGACCCTTCCACTTAGCCAGTAATAGTCTACCTGGGGTTTGCCATTTAATTTCTATGGCAGCACTATCTCAGTGCTGTTTGAGGTTAGAGAAATTTGACAAGGAGAGGATTCAATTCTGTGTAATTTAAGGTTCACCATCACTGGTTTTCCTGGGTAGTTACATTATAGAATTTTTGGCCCAGACATATTAGAGTCCCAACTGAGATATTAGACTTTTTTGCCTCTCAGGCAAGACAATATTTTTCCAGTAATTGAGGTTCTGCAGAACCAAACACCAGTAGTTGGATGGGGAGGCATGACTCCAATATAGGGCTCCTGGGAGTCTACATGTTTAGCCTCTCACGGCCACTGATACCCCATATTAGTTCCTCCACACACCTAACATAAGTCTCTGCCAAGGTTAGGAAAAGGTTTCTGGTTGTGATGGAGATAGAGGGTGGGCTTTTCTCCACTTCCTCGTAAAAGGAATGAAAGAACTGGTGGGAGGAAGGCTTAAGTGAAGTTGTGAACCTTTTCAAGTACGGTTCTTGGGTCAGTATCTCGTCCAGCTACATGTATACCAATTCAGCAGCCTGTTTTCCATCCTGAGTCTTTGGGGTCAAGAATAGTGAAATTAACAGGGTTATAGATTTCCAGTTTACATTCAGGTGTAATGACAGCCTTTTGAAACATGGCAATTTTGCTCTCACCAAGTGGCCCATGTAACACAATTCCAAGTGGGACAAAACAACTCAGCATAATCAGTACAAATGGACCACATACCATTTGCAGGCTGTTCACACATATACTTTTCATTGAGCTTGTACCACCTTTCCCAAGATAAGTCTCCATATGATGTGGTGGACATATGGTGGGTCACAGCAAGTGTCCAAGTCTCACTCATGACCCCATATGCATCAAAATGTACTGACACTGATTGCTTTAGATTAGTAAGCTGAACTTTGTAAATTAATGGGCCCTGTTCCAAATTGTCTTCATGTGAGTTTCAGACTTCTAACCATTCCTCAATTGGGGAATACTGTGGACTGAAACAAGTATATTGATCCCCCTGTTGACGGATAAAATAAGTGGCTTTACTTGCATGTCCCTGAGATTGTTCCCTGGAAGGATAAATGGGTATGATAAAGTATGGTTGTGGCAACACCTTGGCCTGATGGAGTAATGCTAAAGCCTAGGTCACAGGAAGAGAGGATTAAGCCTGCAAATGGGAGCCATATCAGACACAATGAAACATCTTATTAAAAGGAGGCAAAAGACTGCTAATAGAAAATTTTTAACCCAGGGCCAGTCAGCCAGAGCAGTCTCTGCTAATCCTCCTATGAAAATTAAGGCTAATATTGTGACAACAAAGAGGTAAGGGGTGATAGTGCCAAAGCATTACAATGAAAAGACTAATATAGGAAATAAGAATAGTCCATTTATTCTGACAGGCAGTCGATTCCTCAAGCTTCGGCTGTGTGTAGATTAGTCAGCTTCTGGGGTGACTAAAGCAGGGCTGTTGTCCTCAGGAATCTGAGTTGCAGGTTTCTTGGTTCGGATGGTCAACTTGCATGGTGCCTCTGGATTGGGAATGCACTCCCAGTCATGAGAAGCTGGTTTCACTTTGCTGTGCTGAATCCAGGGGACCACCTCGGCCACCTTCACTGCAGTAGGGGTGGATAAAATGACAGTGAACGGATCCCTCCAAAGAAGCTTTAGGGGTTGTACATTCCATTATTTTACCCAAACAGCATCTCTGGGTTTAAAGGGGTGAGCATCAGTGGTCAGGCTAATGAGTAGCCATTCCCTAACTTGATGGTATATAGTATTCAGGGTTGAAACAAGAACATGCATTTGCTGCCCCAATGTAATGATGCCCAATTCTTTTAGATCTCCTCATATACCCCTTATAATGGGAGGAGAGTGTCCATAAGAATCTCATAAGGGGAGAACCCTGTCTGCCTAATAAGGCTTTACCTAATTCTTTTTGTTTTTATTTTTTCTGCATTTAAAAATTTCATCTCTTCTTTTTAGATATACATGACAGTAGAGTGCATTTTGACATATTATACATACGTTAACAAAGCAATTTGCAACACCTAGTCCCAGTGTAGGTGGGCTTCCTGACACAGTGTGCTTAGTTTAACTTTAGAGTTCAGTTCATTTGCTCAACCTTCCCAGAGCTCTGGGGACGGTACAGAGTATGTAACTTCCAGGTGACCTTCAAGCCCTTTGCCACCAATTATATCACCTCAGCTATGAACACTAGGCCATTATCCAATCCCATGGTGATTGAGATTCCAAATCAGGGAATAATTTCCTTTAGCTTGGGCCACTTCAAATTTGTGGCCTTCTCTGTGTGAGTAGGGAAGGCCTCTAAGCAGACTGAGAAAGTACACACAAAACCCAGCAAATATTTGTATCCTTGAACCTGAGGGAGCTCAGTGAAGTCCACAACTATAACTTCAAATGGGGCCCATGCAGCACTTTGTACCCCAGGGGAGGCCTTAAATCCCCAATGCGGGTTATTTCAGGCACTTGTTTTATATTGTTCACACGCTGTTTGGGCTATGCTGGAGAGCTGGGGAATGTAGAAATGATGCCTCAATATGGCCTCAAGAGCTATCCAACCAAGGTGGATTTCCTGAGAGAACTGCTTGGCCATCTTCAAATCTCCACCATCCACCCATGAGGTGACTTCCATTTTCAGTTTTAAACCAGATGTCTCATGTTGTGAGTAATTGGGGTCCCATTCTGCTAATGGACTACAGAATAGGGCAACAGTCAGGGCCATTGGTTCTGTTGCCCCCCTCAGAGACTGAAAATTTTACTTCTCAGTCTGCTTTACAATTTCCCCCAAGGAACCATGGAAATTCCCTGTTGATGGCCCCCTTTTAGCAGCCCATACAGCATCTAAGAGTTCAAGGATTTCCTTGTCATATTTTAAGTCTTTCCTTCTGAGTTGATCAGGCCCTTTTCTTTATATAACAATCCATGTACCTGGAAGGTGCAGAGGCATGTTTAGAGTCTGTGAATACATTCACATGTATCCAGGCTGCCAGCTGAAGAGCTTGGGTTAATGTGATGAGTTTGGTCTTTTCTGCTGAAATTCCTTTAGGTAGAGGGTTTGCCTCAATGGTGGAATTTAGGGTCACCATCCCGTACCCAGAGAGGTGTTCTCCCTCTTCCACAAAACTACTACCATCAGTGAAATACTTAGCATCAGGATCATCGAGAGTCTGGTCAACTGGAAAATACCTCACCCATGACTTCAATACAGTCATGATCTGATGGACCTGGCCAACAGAATGAGGGTCATGGGGTTTATGGTCCTCACTACTTCTAGGTGGATGCATGGATTCTCACATAGCATTCCTAGATATCTGACCATCCAGGTGTTAATCAGCCAATATTGTCCTTTATATTCCATCAATGTCACTGCTGAGTGTGATACTTGGACCATTAATTCTTGTCCCATACTCAGTTTGTCAGTCTCTGATGCCATGAGGGCCATGGCCACAAATGCTCATAGGCAGGGTGGTCAGCCTCGATCAACAATTTGTTTGGAGAGGTATGCCACTGGACAATATCATGACATAACACATCTGGGTCAGAACTCCCATTACAATGTCAGTATGCTCTTGTATCTACAAGAAAAAAGACCTGGACATGTCTAGGAGTCCCAAGCCAGATGCTGGTGAGAGCTCACTTGATTTCCTCAAAGACTTTCATTGGGCTTGTTTTCATAACAAAGCTTCTTACTACCCCCCCATCCCTTTAAGGCCTCAAGAAATGATTTTGCTAAGAGAGAAATTAGGTATCCAGATTCTATAGAAACCTGCAGCCCCAAGGAATTCCCGAACATAGTGTTAGGTTGATGGAATCAGGATTGAGCAGATGGCCTATTTTCTCTCTGGGCCAAAGTTGACATTGTCCTTGGGATAGGTGAAAACTGAGGTATTTAACATTTTCTTGATAGATTTGGGCCTTTTTCCTTGAAACTTTGTAGTCAGCTTTCCATATGAGAGTGAGTAGTTGTCATGTTCCTTCCATACAATCTCACTGTGTCTCTCCGGTCAGCAGTAGGTCATCCACATACTGTAGCAGTGTACAGCTGTGTTTGTCCAATAGGGAGGCTTTTAAATCAGAGGCTAATGTGGTGCAAAAATGGAGAATTTTTAAATCCTTGAGGCAGTCTAGTCCATGTCAGCTGGGCTTCTTCCCTGTTCTCAGGATTTTCCCATTGGAAGGTGAAGATTGGCTTGACTCTGAGGGGCCAGACAGATACAAAATACATCCTTGAGGTCCAGACATGTGAAGAAGGCAGTTTCAGAAGGGAGGAGGCACAAAAGTATATAGGGGTTAGGGATGACTGGGTGTAGGATAATGGTGACCTGGTTTACTGCTTGAAGTCTTGAACCAGCTAATAGTTGCCTGTTCCCAGCTGGACTGGCAGGAGAGACATGCTCCAGGCCTATTGGCAGGGTCTGAGGATTCCATCCTTGAGAAGTTTCTCTAGGTGCCTCTCTTGCCAATCTGTGCCTTGTAAGGAATGAAATATTGATTTTGGCAGGTGGGCCCAGCCCCTGGCTTTAGTTCTACTACTATTGGGGATATGTATCAGGCCAGGCCAGGAGGATGTTCTTCAGCCCACACCCCGGGCATCTTGAAAGGAGCTCAGGTCCCTGTTGTGGCCTTTTTACAAGACTGCAGAGTTGCCATTCTTTTCCTTTGGGGACTATGAGAGTCAGGATTTTCACTTCTGGCTTTACTCAGATCAGGGTGGCTTGGCCATGAGAATTGAAAATTATCTGGGCCTGCAGTTTTCCCAACAGATCCTGACCCATTACAGGCACAGGCATTCAGGGAGGTATAGGAATTCATGAATGAATTCATGGCCACCTAAATTGCATCACTGAGACAGTAAGAAGGGTCGACAAGCTCAGATACTTGTAGCTCCCAAAATAGAGGCTTGTGTCTGCAAAAGAGAGCACAGAGGTTTTGTCACCATGGAATGTTCTGCACTTGTATCAACCATGCAGCTCATGGGCTGGCCCCCCACAGTCATTCAGACCATAGGCTCCTGGGGGGCCTAACAAAATGGAGCAAGGTCTGCCCTAATCTTCATCTTTTCCCATGGCAACCAACCCGACAAAACTATCCTCAGGGGCTTCATATATTCACCACAGTGGTTAGTAATGTCCTTGATTCACTCAGTCTCCTCCCTTTCATCCAGATATTGGGCAACAATCCTCTTACTGTTTGGACACACATTCTTCCAGTGACCTTCTTTTTTTTAAATGTAATTCCTTTATTTATTTTATGTGGTGCTGAGGATCAAACCCTGTGCCTCACACGTGTGAGGCAAGTGCTCCACCACTGAGCCACAATCCCAGCCCTCCAGTGACCTTCTTGATGACAGTTAGCAAACTGGTTCCACCTTAACCTCACCTCTGTGCAAGGTGGTCTTCCTTATCAACTCCTCCTTTGGCCTTGGCTCCGGCCCATCGGGACACCTCTCTGGAGATGTACTGACTGATCCACTAAGGCATTGGCAGGCAGATCTACCTTCCTCTTCATTCTTTGGTCTGCATCATGCCAGGCCTCTTGGTTTCAGTTGATGAATACTTTTGTCACAACCACCAATAGTTGGCTTGTATTCATTCCAGTGTAACTCTCTAGCTCCTGCAGTTTAGGACCCATGTCTCTCTGGGCCTAATCAACAAAACTTCATTAACCATTTGCTGATTCTCAGCTGCTTCTGGGTCAAAAGGGGAGTAAAGACAGAATGCTTCACATAGCCACTCACAGAATTCACTTGGGCTCTATTCAGGCCCCTGGAGCACATCTGAGGTCTTGCTCATGTTCATGGCCTTCCTCCCTCCTTCTTTCATGCTGCCCAAAAGAGTCTCTTCTTTTTTTTGGTACCAAAGATTAAACTCAGGGGTACTGAACCACTGAGCAACATCCTCATCCCTATTTTGTATTTTATTTAGACACAAGGTCTCATTGAGTTGCTTAGCACCTCACCATTGCTGAAGCTGGCTTTGAACTCACGATTCTCCTCTCAGCCTCCCAAAGTGCTGGGATTACAGGTGTGCACTACTGTGCCCAGCTCCAAAAGAGCCTCTTGATAATGCTCAAGCATCTGAAATCCTTAGTCACAATTAGGTACTATTGGGGATCTTTCTTAGGGTATTAACTCTCAGCATAAGCCTGGACATTCACAGTACCTGCTGGGCCATATTTCACCAAACACTTTAACCTGGCCTGGGGGATTTATCAGTGTTCTTCACTGTTAAACAGAGTCATCAGTAGCTGGTGGCAATCACTCCAACTGGGCTTGTGGGTATGAATGAAGGATAGCATTGCATCAATCATAGCCTATGGCTTGTCAGTGAAGGGGGGAGGGTATGCTCTCTCCAACTCAGATCAGTGGAGGTAAAAGGGTGATATATGAAGGTGTTTTGTCCCCCTTGCACCTAACCATCTTGATCATAGTAGATGGGCCCCTGGGTTTCTCTCAGTGGCATCTGCAGAACACCTCAGCATCCATTGGGACGGAGCCTGCAAGCATGGTACTCCTGGTACTTCCTTGCCAGAGTATATGGGGTTAAAGCAGGCAGCTCTGGGATGGCTACAGTCAGGGGCCTTTTGGGTGTATAAGGTGGAGGAATCTCCTCTGGCTCCCCATATAGAATGGGCTTCTTGGGTGCTGATCAACATTTTGATGGAGCTGTCACTTGGGCCATCATAATTTTACTGTACCCCTCCAGACAAACCTTTAGCTAATATGCCCAGGACAGGTCCATATCTTGCTAGCAATTAATGGAAAGAAACTGGTCAGGGTGACCTGGGTCCCCTATAATGACCCTAAATACCTTGCTAACTAGCTCTTTCTCTAGGAACTCCATGGTGGGCCAACCTCCTCCATATGAGGACCAATATGTTTTAGAGAAGATCCAGATTACCCAAGAGTCATATTAATTCCATAGTCTCCAGAATTTCCCTTTTTGAAATGTTTTACCATAAACTCTGGGGGAGGGTAATATATTGTTTGCCACTCATTTGCATCCCCCTAAAATATGACAATCACACACACAAGGAGGACAAGAGGGAATGGTGAGTATAATTACTTCATCTGTCTCTGGACGCTCCCCTCACAGGAATGTTTCAGGAGCCTGCCAACATTGGCAGGTCAATATAACTCCCCAACCCAGATGAGGCTCATAGACCTGTGGGGAGCCTGGTGCTACAATAAGCCATATGAGGATTGCCAAAGACCCATGGATCAGGACTCTACTCACTCTGGGCTTAGACTGCCTCATTCAACCACTATTGACTTGCATTCAAACAGTCTCCAACCCACTGCCCTGTACCTTAGAGTTGCAGTTTATTCTCCTGCAATCGATACTACTGGTAAAACTGTAGGAGTTGATCAAGCTCCCCTTCTGCCACTTAGGGCAGGTCTACCTCTTGAATCCTTTCCTTCCTGTCTGACAGGCAGAGCTCCCTCAGCTGGTTCCTCTGGCCCCATCAGGTTCCCTTGTGCTCCTTGCACAGGCATGCTGGGAAGGTTAGTCCCTTACAGATCAATTGGTCCACTGGCACCAGGTAACTAACGTCCCCCAGTATCCCACAGCCTGCACCCTGGCAGCAAAGGAGGTATAATGACTGCCTCCAAATCCCAGATATAAGCCCCCAAAAAAATGTTGCAGGATTTGTGCAGAGAGACAGGGCATGGGGCATTCAATAGAAAGCAATGCTCATTTTGTGCCAGCATAGACTCAGCAGATTCTTATCCAAAGGCCAAGCCCTGATTGCAGCAGGGTTTTGCCTTATATAGACCCTGCTAGTCTCTCCCCCAACCTTCATTACATATTAGATCCTTTGTCTCCCCTAAATAGAAAATACATTTGCATGGGTATTTTATAATATAAAATCATAAGGAAGTTGCAACAGAGCTGTGCAGGTGCCATGAGGAGGGGTGGTCATCAGGGTCACGCATGTGTCTTGTGATCAGAATTGTGCAGGCGGGCTGACTGTGCCATGTTGCCTTTATTTTGTCTGGGAAATGCATGGCTATGTGTTTACAGAAGGTGCCAATTCATTTGACAGTCATGCGTGCACACACAAATACTGACCACATCATGTTTTTTGACAGTCACAATCCCCTTTGATTCTTGGATCCTTTCAGTATCAAAGAACATTATCCTGACTTATTGGCTTATATTTCCATAACATCATGACATGTACAGCTATCTTTCTTTCAACCATAGCATCCATGAGGCTTGAGAGAGATATTGTGACCAGGGTTAATAGGCAAGGTAGGAATAGGCAGGCAGATACTAGCCATGCTGTGACATCTCATCATTGTTTGAAGAGGGCTCCTAAAACACCATGGGTGAAAAGGATATGGAAGGCAGGGCAGAGGCCAGATCCTTATTGCCCATTTCTCTACAGCCCAGGCAGCTTTCCTGAGATTTCTTTTCCTCAGCCCAGAACTGGTTTCTCTGACCCACAACAGGATGACTTGTAGTTCCTGGAGCCAGCTGAGAAGCAGTACTGGGACTGCCAGCACTGGGTTGAAAGGATTTTACTCTTTTTTCAGCCCTTTCTTCTGGTTTCTTCCTATACTCACACAGCAGAAACAGTACCATTTTCCATACTCAATTTTCTTTTTGACTGTTCAGACTCCTTATTATGCAACTGTATACACACCTGTACAAACAGAATTTCTTTTGCTTATTTTACCTTTGACAGAACTACAACTGTAAGACTTTATAATTATTCAGAAAACCATTCAAAGGCCTGATTGTTACAGTCAAATGTCATCTTTTTCTTAGATAGTCTTATACCTATAGGTGACCCATTATCCAAGACCTTTCTTCCCAAAAGACTACCTATAGGATCAATGCAGTATTGCACATGTCTTAAGATCCAGTAACAGATACAAATGAAAAACACAACCAACCAGAGAGGTTCTACCAAACCATGACTAACAGATGGGAATCTTTAAAACAGACCAGCTGAGGGAAAATAACCCAAATTCCCAACTCCTGCTTAACCTTGACTTCTACACCAGTGGCACCACAGATATACCCATGAAGAGAGACCAGATGTTCCCACAAAGGGGAACCAGATGTGTAGAATCAAGGCTCTGGTGTGCATGCTGGTGGAGTTACCAGATGGCCAAGATGTTGTGAATATACTGAGTTCAGTTTCTTTTTTCTCAAAGTAGAACAAGAGGAAGGAATCCATATAGTTTAGGGAGAGAGAAGATGGGAGTGTCTTGAAGCAAAAGGGGCTTTGGCAGCTATTGGGACAGTTCCCTCTTCAGTCACAGGGAGAGCTCCTCTAGTTTTACCAAGGTAAGCTCACCCATCTCATAACTCTCCAGCAGTTGGCTCACAACAAATTCACCAGCCATCTTATCACCCTCAGCATGGAAGTGGGGTTGCTTGGAGTGCTAGACCTGAACAAGGAAGCTGGTGTGGGAGCTGCACTCAGGTCCCATTTGGGTCAAAAATTGCTATTGAAAGCCCACTCTTTGTCCCTGATACCAATTCAATAAAAAGACATGGTTTTGAGAAAAAAGGAAAAAGAAGTGTTATTGGTTTGCTAGCAAAGGAGAAGCACAGGAGACTGCTGTCCCAGAAGCTGAGATTCTCCCCATCAGGGAAAACAGAGGGTTTTTAAAGAAGTGATTCTGAGAATAGTGACATAACGTATAAAAATCTCTGGGACACTATGAAGGCAGTTCTAAGAGGAACATTGCATTGAGCTCATT
The DNA here is from genome assembly GCA_028644305.1 of Xerus rutilus. Lineage (NCBI taxonomy): Eukaryota > Metazoa > Chordata > Mammalia > Rodentia > Sciuridae > Xerus > Xerus rutilus. Next base: position 82,132,527 of record CM053417.1, on the reverse strand, counting down.
CACTAAAAGAACAAAAGTCACCAAATAAATAACCTAACATTACACCTCAAAGCCCTACAAAAAGAATAAATCAACACCAAAAGCAGTCGAAGACAGGAAATAATTAAAATCTGAGCTGAAATCAATGAACTTGAAACAAAGAAAAATCAATTAAACAGTTGGTTCTTTGAAAAAATAAATAATATCAATAAACCCTCAGTGAAACTAACCAACTGAAAGAAGGAAAAAACTCAAATTCCTAAAATTCATGATGAAAAAAGAAATATCACCATGGACTCCACTGAAGTACAGACAATGATCAGAAGATACTTTGAAAAATCTATACTCTAATAAAATAGAAAATCATGAAGACATTGACAAATTTCTAGACACATAAGACCTACCCAAATTGAGCATAGAAAATTTAACCAGAGCAATTTCAAGCATTGAAATCAAAAGCCTACCAAAATTGAAAAACCCAGGACCAGATGGATTCTCAGCCGAGTTCAGCCAGACCTTCAAAAAACTAATACCAATCCTCCTCAAAATTATTCCATGAGGGGCTAGAGTTATGGCGCAGTGGTAGCGTGCTCACCTAGCATGCGTGAGGCACTGGGTTCGATCCTCAGCACCACATAAAAAATAAAATAAAGATATTCTGTCTACCTACAACTAAAAAATAAATATATATAAAAAAATTATTCCATGAAATAGAAGAAGAGAGATCACTGTTAAACTCATTCTATGAAGCTAGTATCATCCTGATACCAAAAATAGATAAAGGCATATCAAGGAAAGAAAACTTGAGACCAATTCCCCTGATAAACATAGACGTAAAAATTCTTAATAAACTACTGGCAAATCACACAAAAACATATTAAAAAGATAGTGCACCATGATCAAGTGGGGTTTATTCCAGAGATGCAAGACTGGTTCAACATACAGAAATCAATAAATGTAATCCATCACATCAATAGACTTAAGGACAATAATCAAATTATTATCTCAAAAGATGTAGAAAAATCATTTGACAAAATATAGCATCCTTTCATGTTCAAAACACTAGAAAAACTATGGACAGCAGGAAAGCACCTCTACATTGTAAAAGCTATATATGCTAAACCCATGGCCAACATCACTCTAAATGGAGAAAAACTGAAAGCATTCCCTCTAAAAACTGGAACAAGGCAGGGATGCCTTTTTTCACCATTTCTATTCAATATAGTCCTTGAAACTCTAATCAGAGCAGATAGGCAAATGAAAGAAATTAAAGGGCTATGAAAAAGAAGAGTTCAAACTATCCCTATTTGTCAACAACATGATTCTACATTTAGAGTACTCAAAAAAAAATTCCACCTGAAAGCTTCTAGAACTCATAAGCAAAATCAGCAAAGTATCAGGATATAAAATAAACACTCATAAATCATTTGCATTCCTATATACTAATGATGAATCAGCTAAAAGAGATATTAAGAAAACTATCCCATTCACAATAACTTCAAATATTGGGAATCAATCTAACAAAAGAGGTGAAAGACTTCTACAATGAAAACTATAGAACACTAAAGAAAGAAACTGAGGAAGACCTTAGAAGATGGAAAGATCTCCCAATGTTCTTGGATAGGCAGAATTAATATTGTCAAAATGACCATACTATCAAAAATGCTATACAGATTTAACACTAATACCATTAAAATCACAATGACTTTCTTCATAGAAATAAATAAAAAAGCAGTCATGAAATTCATTTGGAAAAATAAGCGGCCCAATATAGCCAAAACAATCCTTAGCAAGAAAAGCAAAGCAGGAGGCATCACAATATCAGACCTCGAATTATACTACAAAGCTATAGTAACAAACACAGCATGCTATTGGCACCAAAACAGACATGAACAATGGAATAGAATAGAAGACACAGAGACAAACCCACATAAATACAGTTATCTCACACTAGACCAACATGCCATAAACACACATTGGGGAAAAGATAGCCTCTTCAACAAATGGTGCTGGGAAAACTGGAAATCTATATTTAGTAGAATGAAATTGAACCCATATCTCTCACTCTACATAAAACTCAACTCAAAGTGAATCAAAGACCTAGGCATTAGACCAGAGATCCTGCGCTGACTAGATGAAAATGTAGGCCCAACTTTCCATCATGTTGGCTTAGGAACTAACTTCCTCAACAAGACTCCTAAAGAGCAAGAATTAAAATAAAAATTCAATAAATATGATCATATCAAACTAAAAAGCTTTGCAGTGAAGAAAACAATAAAAAAATATGAAGAGAGAGCCAAAACAATAGGAGAAAACCTTTGCTTCCCATAAGGTATTAATTTTCAAAATATACAAATAACTCAAAAGGCTTAACACCAAAAAACCCCCAAATAACCCAATAAGTAAATGGGATAAGGAACTGAACGGGTGCTTCACAGAAAATGAAACATGAATGGTCAACAAATATGTGAAAAAAAAGTTCAACATCTCTAGCAATTACAAAAATGCAAATTAAAACTATCCTGAGATTACATCTCACTCCAATTAGACTGGCAATAATCAAGAGCATAAGCAACAATAAATGTTGTTGAGGATGTGGGCAAAAGGATACACTCATACATTGCTTGTGGGACTGCAAATTGGTGCGACCACTCTGGAAAGCAGTATGGAGATTCCTCAGAACACGTGGATTAGAACCACCATTTGACCCAGTTATCCCACTCCTCGGTATATACCCAAAGGACTTAAAATCAGCATACTACAGCGATGCAGCCACATCAATGTTTATGGCAGCTCAACTCACAATAGCCATGCTATGGAAACAACCTAGGTGCCTTTCAACAGATGAATGGATTAAGAAAGTGATACACACACACATACACACACACACACACACAATGGAATATTACTCAGCTATAAAGAACAATTAAATTATGGCATTTGCTGGTAAATGGATAGATCTGGAGACTATCATGGTAAATGAAATAAGTCTATCCTCAAAAACCAAAGGCCAAATATTCTCTATGATATGCAGATACTAACACAAAATAAGGGAGGGAGAGGGAAGAATAGAAGCTTATTGGATTAGACAAAGGGGAATGAAGGGAAGGGAGGCAGATGGGAATACAAAAGACAGTAGTATGAATCGGACATAAATTTCCCATGTACATATATGAATACATCACCAGTGAAATTCCACATCATGTACAACCACAATAACTGGACATTAATTAGAATCCATTATACTCCATGTATGTATAATCTGTAAAAATACACTCTACTGTCATATATATATATAACAAATAAAAACATTTTTTTAAAAAAGAAGTGATTCATTCCAGGTGTTCCCTGATGAGGATTGGTATTCACATTTTTTTATTTGGGAGATAGCCAGGTTTTAGTTGTTCTTGCACCATCCCTGAAGTCTGAGTTACTTGGTTTCTGTGTTGGGTGTGTGCTCATAGATAACTCGTCCTCAGATGGGGAAACCGTAACCCTGTTCCTGACCCCCCAGGGTAGGGAGGGGAGAGGAAGAAAATAGAGAAAAAAATCCACATTTCCTTTTAAAAATTAGCCTCAATTACAGTGAAACAAGGCGTATATTCAAAGCATGAAGTGTACCACAAAGAGGGAGGCAACAAGGGAAAGGAAAGGTAATGGGAAAAAAAGATTGTTCAAATTATTTTATATGTTTGTGAATGTCACAGTGAATCCTACAGTTATGACTAATTACACTTTACCAACAAAACCCATTAGAAATCTTAGTAAACAACTGGCTTCTTTTCTTTAAAGTACTCAATATCATGAAAGACAAAGACAGATTTCAGAAAAGGGCCAGAATAAATGAGAGTAAATATACACGATAACCCAAATCAATGGATTGTATTCTCAATTACAAATTTAGTCTTATAAAAAGATTATTGGGACAAGTGTGTAAATTTAAATGTAGAGTGTACATGAAACCTTTGCATTTTATCATTGCTAAATTTCCTCAATTTACTAGTTATAAAAGGTTATACAACATACTTTTTATTTATAGAGTATCACACAGGGTAAAACACTTTCATAACATCTGAATATTAAATGATTCAATATCAGTAAAATAAACAATATCAAAAACAATATAAAGAAATATATGTAAATACCAGTAAAAAAGAAAGATTGAGGAGGAAAGTAGATATTGGCAGTGAGATAGAACAATAAAGGAAGTAATCAGGAAGAGGAACATGAAACCAACGGCAAAACCTCTGAGTAATCGATGACTCTAGGTGAAAATGAGTTTTAATTATACCACTATTTTAATTATTCAGTCAATTATTCATTTCTATGAAACTATAAAGTAAAAATAAAAAAGAATATACAACTTAGATGCCTTTCAATAGATGAATGGATAAAGAAACTATGGTATATATACACAATGGGATATTACTCAGCATTAAAAGAGAATAAAATTATGGCATTTGCAGGTAAATGGATGGAGTTGGAGAATATCATGCTAAGTGAAGTAAGCCAATCCCAAAAAACCAAAGTCCAAATATTCTCTCTGATAAGTGGATGCTGATACATAATGGGGAAACTTTGGTCAAAGGGGAGGGAAGAAAGTGGAGGGGATATGGAGGCAGGAAAGATGGTGGAATGAGATGGACATCAGTGCCCTAGGTACATGTATGACTGCATATATAGTGTGACTCTACATCGTGTACAACCTGAGAAATGAAAAGTTGTGCTCCATTTGTGTACAATGAATCAAAATGCATTATGCCATCATGTATACCTAATTAAAATAAATAAATTTTAAAAAAGAGAACATAGGGGACAACTTGAAAGGGCCAAACATGAGACAATTTAAGCACCTAAAAGAAAATAGACAATTACAAGGAACTGAAACATGTCAGTTTAAAAAAACAAAACAAAAAAAACCCGAGTTTAAATGTTACTAAAATAAAAAATCACTGGTTATCTTTGAAAAAAATATACAATGGCTAGTTCAAGAATACAGGAGTTGTTTTTTAACATTACAGCACTAGGAGTGGACTTCACATTGTTTTCCTGTATTATGAAATCTCATTCTAAGAGGCATTCTGTGTATAAACTCACTACATATTTATTAGAAGGAATGGCTGAGTGAATGTGTAGGCCTATGACAAATAAAATAGTGACTCTCATCCTTTTTAAGGCTAATCATAAGTAATTTGGTTTAAAAAAAGGTATGTTTAGTTCCAATAGCCCTCTATGGAAAACGCCATAAGTCAATCTCACATCGAACAAAGTACCAAAAATAACAGCAAATTAATTTGTGATTGACTGCAATATTACAGACTTACAGTGACAATAAAGAAGAGCAGTAGAGCAGATTTAATGGGCATTCTCATCAGTCACATTCTGAAAATCTCTTCACAAAGAATTGCTAAAAGAATTCATGACCTGAATTGTGTAGATATCTACCTTATAAACATTCTGTTTTGAAGAAACTGTTTTATCATAATCTTGGGATACTTCTGAGATTTCTAATCCTACAAGTTTTCAAATACCCATTAAGGAAAGTTTAAAAGGTACTAATAGAGCAAGCTGTATGTCACTATGCCAAATTACCCAGTTTTTACCAACTTTACAGTAAAATATCAATCAAGGATATAGATGTTATGATTCATTGAGCTCCTTTCTCATTGAACTGTCTCTTTCTGGGCCAGTGCTGAGGGATTTGACATTATAGATATTTGGGTATTAAGCATTTTAAGCAAAATGTTTACTTTTCCTTTACAAAGGATAGATAATAAAAATATTATGTTGGAATGAAGGTAAGGCTCTGTCTGTCCTAGGCAGTTGCTATAGATTAGATATTAGGGAATGCGCAAAATCTGATGTGTAAGACAAATGCAAGAAAGTTTACAGGTTAAATGATTGGTTTATGAGAGCCTTAACTTAAACAGTGAATTAATCTGCTGATAGAGATTAACCAAGTGGTAAATTCAGGCAGGTGGCATGTGAATGGAGGACATGGGTGGCCAAGGATATGCCCTTGGCCTTTATATTTTGTCCATGGTGAGAAGAGCTCTTTCTGCTTCCTGATTGTCATATCCTGAGCTGCTTTACTCTATCATGCTCATCCTCCCTGATATTCTACCTCATCTCTGACACAAAGCAATGGAGTTAGCCACCTGTGGACTGAAACTTCTGAAACCATAACCCCTAAACAAATATTTCCTCCACTATGTTGTTCTTGTTAGGTCATTTGGTCACAGCAGTGTAAATGCTGACTAAAACAGTAGGTGTTCTTGTTCAGACACAACATATGTGCCTTTGTTTTCAAGTGTAGGAAGGAAATAAACATCCCAATGTACATAAACTTTATTATGTTATTATTTTATTTTTATGTTCTAAGTATGCTGACTAAACACTATCTATACAGGCTAGTTAAAGAAGGTGTTTCCATTTCTGATGTAATGACTAAAAAAATCATGTAACATTTTATGGTTAAAATTGAACACTATTACCTTAGATTTGCTAATATACAGCCAGCTTTGGACAGCAAGGACCCAAGCAAAATGGAACATTCTTTTAAGCAAGGGAAGGCAAAGCTGTACACCATACTCTTCACTTTCTCATCCAATGTTCAGGAAATGCTTGAAACACTTTTACAGTGTTTGCCTTCCTGCTGTTAAGGGTGATGCCATAATGCATGATACACACGTACACCTTACCCCCACACACATTTTTCTGGCCTACCCCATTACCTTCATACTCAGGTTGTCCTTCACTTTCTTTCTCCTGAACAGGTGTACTATCCTGACTTTCCCTTGGTGGCTCATTTTGTTGAGGTGGCTCTTCACTGGACAGCTCAGCCTGTAGGAGTACGCGAGGAAAAATTAAAAGTATGGCTGATAATACAAGTGCTAATTTAAATATGCATAATAAATTGATATAATATTAACAAAGGCTAAAGACTTTTTTCAACCTCATTCTACATACTTATTTTCAACAAATTCCCATAAGGGTTAACTGCAATAATTTTGTAGAGATTTTAATCTATGCTGGGTTGGATGTGTTTAACCTCCTGTTAGTAAGCATCAGTTGGAAGTCATCAGGCATATTTCCTGTGAATGTATGAGAATCCAGCTAGGTTGAAGCAGAGTAGATCCTCCTGGATCAATGCTTCCTTGATGAGACCAATTGTCACCCCATGTCAGCAGGGAAAATTGTTACAATTATATTTATAATATCAACAACTTTTCTCACAAATCAATTTCTATTAACAGAAAATATAAATTATGAAAGTACTCACGACCACAGGCTCAACAGGCTGAGAAGATTCTTCTTCATCCTTTCTTTCTCTAGCTGTAGTTATTGGTCTTTCTTGTCTTTTCATATTTCACACTGAAACCTAAAAATATAACTTGAAGTATGCATTTAAGAGAACAACATATTTGACCTTTCCATGCAATTAGATAATGTGTAATTTCTTAAATGTGGAAAAAATATTTCAAAATAAGTTCCAAGGTAACTGCAACTCAGAATGCTTGCCCAGTGTTTGTTGCACCTTTATTTTGTCCATGCTGGCAGAAAAATTGCCTTAAGGCACAAGGCAAAAGACATTCTACATTTTGGATGAAGTTTCGTTGAATAAGTGTATTTCTCATCACAGAGATGTGTAGAAAAATTCTTCTAGAGAATTTAAATTCAAGTGGCTATTGTATGTATCACACTCCCAGCATCTAAGCCCATTTGCTTCTAAGATATGGTTTTGCTGGAATGCACAGCCTCTTTAATTCCATCTCAAACCGCTTATGACTGTTTGGTACCATAGACAGCACCGGTGAGATGTTGAGATATAGATCGCTAGGTATGCCACCCACTATGCACATCCCAAGGATGCAGTAACAACCCCACATTGTCTCTATATTTCCCATTCCTCACTACCTCTCCTGCTCCCCGCCAGAGTCCCCACTGAGGACTTGGAAATCTGTCCTGTGGTCCTGGCGGACAATGGCAGGATTCCGATAACTCCATCACCAATCCCATCGCTCGCCAGTCTTTAAAGACAGCCAGGCTTACTGCAGGCCGCCTTACTCCCTCGTCCTAGCTGCTCCACTATCACAAATGCCGGTTGAGTTGGCGCCACCTTCGAAAGGACGACAACCTACAGATCCTCTACGGAGCTCTGAGCCCAATCTGATGCAAGTCTGTTGCCATCTGTTCACAATCCTGAACAGTTTGACTTAGGACAAGACTGATCTAAGGACTTACCTGCTGATACTCAGCAAGAAACGATCAAGACTGCCAAAGAAGGAAGGAAAGACGGGAAGTACAAACCTTCTGGGCACTGCTCTGGGCACAGAAGGAGGGCAAGGCGCATGCGCAGTAACTGCCACTTGGCATGGAGCATGCGCACTGAGTTGGAAGCCCGATGTGGGGGCTGGGATTTTCCCGCCTCAGCAGAGACATCCGCTCTTGCACAACGACATCCTTTAGCAGCCCCCTTCCCCTTTTTCTTCCTGCAAGAACTTACTCTCTACCATGAACATTGAGAACTCACAACCCTAGGTTACCTTTAGGAAAAGATGTGATTCAGAAAGACCCACCGGTGGCCGGGTTTGTTGATGCACCCTGTAATCCCAGTGGCATGGGAGGCTGAGTCAGTAGGATCCCAAGTTCAAAGCCAAGCTCAACAAACGCAAGGCACTAAGTAACTCAGTGAGAGCTTGTCTCTAAAATGCAAAATAAGGCTGGGGATGTGGCTCAGTGGTCAAGTGCCCATGAGTTCAATCCCAGATAGCAAAAAACAAAAACAAAAACAAAAAAACCCAGAACCATTGTGAAAGCAATACTTAGACCCCCCACTCACTAGCGATAGAACAAAGGAGTACTCTACTACTGAGTCACATCACAGCCCTCTTTACTTTTTTTTTTTTGAAAAAGAGTCGAGAAGTTTTGAGGCTGGACTCATTTTTTCCTTGAATTTTAAAATTTATCCTAGTTATGCATGACAGTAGAATGCATTTTGACACATCATACATAGATGGAGTATAACTTCTCATTCTTCTGGTTGTACATGATGTAGAGATACACCAGTCATGTAGTCATATATGCACATAGGGTAATAATGTCTGATTCATTCTACTATCCTTACCCCCAGATCCCCTCTGCTCCATTTGTAAGGTAAAAAACAGCCCTTTTGTAATTTTCACATCCCCTCTCTAAGAGCCCAAGGCAGTTCCTGCCCCAGGGGGTTCCTCTCCCGAATCTTCTACCTGGGAAACAAAGCCTAACTACTCAGGTTAGCACATCAAAAGAAGACCACTACTGCTTATCTGTCCCGCGGATTTTAAAGTGACCAACCCCTGGCTCGCCAAGCGGTTTGTAGTGGGCTCTATAAAATCCCTCCTGCGCGTCTCCTCTCTCTATTTCCTCTTTCCTTCGCTCGGGCGCCCACTCCCCTGAATAAAGGATTTTCCTGGCTGCTCAGAGGTGTCCGTGTCTGGCTGGCCGATACCCTAACATTTGGTGCTGGTGACTCGGATTAGGGCGTAATTCTCTATTGAGACCCCTCATCCTGAACCGCCGACCACACCTCATAGCCTTTGCTCATTCTTTCGATCGTCAAGTGTCCACACCCACCACAACCTTCGTTCGCTGAGTCCCCTTTTTGAGGAGAATAAAACTTTGAAGGCAGAGTCTCAGAGGTGACCAGCCGTGGATCATCTGGTGGTCCCTCTGACTGCCTCAAAGGGAAGACTGCACCCCACCACGATCTTCATGGTTACGGTGGACTTCCAGAATCTCCACCCCACTTTCCTAAATTCTTCATCCCTCAGGTCCTTTACTCCCTCTCTCTCCCTCCTTTCCTTTTAGCTCAAATTCTGCCGCCTGGGGGTAGCTTGATCCCTCCCTGTTTACCTCCCTTCGCCCCAGGTCAAATTTTCCGACTCCTCCGGGAGGGGTCTCCAAATCCTAGCGCTAGGTTGATGCGAGGCTCCGCCTCTCCAGGAGAGGTTAGACCCAGGGGGACTCAGGTGACGACCTTCTCCCCCTGTTGGTCTTATTCCTGTCTATTGATAGCTTCAAAGGGACGCTTTTGAGGCTGTTCTAATAGACATTTCTAGGTGACAGAATGGGATCGAGCTCTTCCCTCCCAGCAGACTCTCCATTACATTGCCTTCTTGAAAATCTTTCCACTCTGAATCTTCTTCCCGATATTAAACCCAAAAAACTTATAAAACTTTGCACTCAGGATTGGCCCAACTATCATTTAGATACCTCTAACCCTTGGCCACCTACAGGCTCCCTAGATCCTGGTCTCCTTAGAGACCTACATAATAATTGTGTGCGATGGAAGAAATGGGCAGAGATCCCTTTATTCAGGCCTTCTCCCTTCTCCAAGCCAACCCCTCCCTCTGCACTCTCTCTAAGTCTCACCATGTCCTCCTAACTTACAAACCAAATTCACTCAAGTTTCTGTCGACTCTGAAATTTGCCTCACATCGCTTTCTTCCCTGGATATAACAGACTCCAATCACAAGCTTCTCAGCCATCTGCCCTCTTCTGGCTTATTTACACCTCCCCTCCACCTCCAGCTTTCCCTTCCCCTTACAAGCTGTCTTCTAAAACATCTTGACAAACTTTACTCCCTTTTTTTAAAAAAAATATGGAACACCCCAGGTAACCCCATCCAATCCTTGGCTTCTTCTGACTTTTCACTCAGATGAAACAGCCAAAGCTCTTCACAGCCTGGCCTGCTGCAGCAGCCCCTCACCCATAAATCACTAGGTTTGCAGCTTTTCACAGATGCCTATGCCTCGTTTTTTTTCAGACCTCAGCTCAAGGGAAAAAAAAGGGTAAAAGGAGTTTAATTTACATTTACCTAAACTGCCCCACCCATTTCTTCTTCCTCCGTTCTCTCTTGTTGCTTTACTAAAACAATGGCCATAATTTTTTATCTCTCTCTAGGACTCTTCACTCTTACATTTTTAAAACTTATAACTTTAATTCTGCATGCTAAAGTTGAAACTTCTGATCAGATGTATTTTATCCAACTATAAAAGTTTTTTTTTTTACACTCTACTGAGACTAGGTATACCTACCTTTAATTCAAAAGGCCTTCTTCATGTTTTATTTTTTGTGTTTATGTAAACCAAGCACTCATAAACTAAAACTAAAAATGGA
>CM053417.1:82048622-82120888 GCA_028644305.1 Xerus rutilus | reverse complement strand
CTCATCTTGGGAGACCCTAACCTTTGGGGCCTGGGTGCTCTACCTTCTTCCCCTACCCCCCATCCTGCTCAACAGACGTCGCCCCAATTCCGCTAGAAGCAGCCAGAAGAGCCAATGTCATCCACGTTCCCATCCTTATAAAATCAAAAATGGGGGAATGTAAGGTAAAAAACAGCCCTTTTGTAATTTTCACATCCCCTCTCTAAAAGCCCAAGGCAGTTCCTGCCCCCAGGGGGTTCCTCTCCCGAATCTTCCACCTGGGAAACAAAGCCTAACTGCTCAGGTTAGCACATCAAAAGAAGACCACTACTGCTTATCTGTCCCATGGATTTTAAAGTGACCAACCCCTGGCTCGCCAAGCGGTTTGTAGTGGGCTCTATAAAATCCCTCTCGCGCGTCCTCTCTCCCTCTTTTTCCTCTTTCCTTCACCCGGGCACCCACTCCCCTGAATAAAGGATTTCCTGGCTGCTCAGAGGTGTCCGTGTCTGGCTGGCGGATACCCTAACACCCTTCACTCCCTTCGTCTAACCCAAAGTACCTCTATTCTTCCCTAGCCCCCCCCCTTATTGTGAATTAGCATCTGCATATCAGAGAAAACATTTGGCCATTGGTTCTTTGAGATTGTCTTATTTTGCTTAGCATGATACTCTCCAGTTTCATCTGTTTACCAGCAAATGAGGATGGCCTCTTAGTTGCAATCCTTCTGCCTCAGATTTCTGAGTCAGTTGGATTACAGGTGTGCACCACTGCAATTTTTTGCATGTGTTTTGAACAGAAAATTCCATTCTTGCTGCTGCTTCTCGTTTGTTTTTCTTTCATTCATTTATCATGATTTCATCATCCTTTTCCACTCCTATAGAATCAATGCATTCAGATATATTTATACTTCAGAGCACATTATGTGCATTTAAAATTCTGAACTTTTCACAGATTTCACTGACCATGCCTGTGGTCATTCACCTATAGCTTAGATATATCCTTAGATATTGGTCCTGTGATCTAAGCTAAAGTTATTGTCACCTGATGCATAGCAGCATTGAAGCATGTAGGATAGTGAGGACATTGGTTTCCAATTTTTCTTGGTTCTTGTTAATGGAACATATTATTCTGTGCTCCCCCCCCAGGATAAATTATTTCCTAAACTGTTATATCATGACAGTTGTACTGGCTTTATATTTATTTCTTTCATCAGAGCAGTAAAAAGACAAATAAACTTGACTCTCAGTCAACAGATTAGAATCACATTCAATCAGTGTAATACTCATAGGACTCTCTACTTCTCAGAGTAACCACATGGGAGTCTGTCACCAGAAGATTTGTCTGAGTCTATTTCAAATACATTTCCTCATGTATCATCATTTATGTAAGTTTCAGAAATTGTTCATCTTTACATAACTGTTTTATTTGTCCAAATCTTTCCTAGGGTGGTAATCCAATAATTCTCAGTCTTCTCAACTGTAGTTACTCTGGAGCAGTCCCTTTCTTGTGAGGGTAGCATCAACACTTTCTCCCACTTACAGGTTCTCTGTTGTTAGCTATTACAATATGAAGGAATGAAAGACTATGGCAATATGTTTCCATATTGAGCTAAGCAATGAAACCAGTTATCTCCTCTTATTTGATAACTTGAAGCCTCTGGATAACATGTTCTTATGAAATTTCTAAAATTGGAATTAGAATATAAAATAAGTATTGGCTGCAGTTTGCATTTGCATACATTCACAATTCACAATTTTCACAGATTTTTCCCAAAACATGTGAAAATTAATGTCTTTATTTTGCTACTTTTCATCCAACTAGTTAATTCTTACTTTAAGTTTTTGTCATATTTTTTAGCATCTAACATTTAAATGACTGTTATCATCTTAATCAGAGTAAGTTCCTCTCTATAAAATTCTTTAGGGAAAAATAATAACGGAATTAAGTTTGTATATGTAATTTATGTAACCTATCTAAAGTACAATCATATGTTTAAATCTATACATATCCTTAAAAAATTGAAACTCCTTTGAGGGGAACAGGCTATTGAGTGTCCTTTTACCTCCTTGTTGCTTCAAACACACAAACTTATGATTATGGATGAACCTTACCAAAGAAATGGTACAGAGCAAAGCTGTACAAAAGATAAAAGACTGACAGAGAAAATAGGAGACAATAAATGAGAACTGATGAATAGAAATCCAACAAGACAGCAAAACTAATTAGATACCCTGAATACAAGCACATAGACAAATGAGCTGAAATGAAAGCCCAGAACTGAATTCATGCACTTACGGAAAATTGATTTTCAAAAAAGTGAACAAGAAATACAAGGAGAGAGGATATTTTCTTCAATAAATAGTGCTAAGAAAGCTGGATATCCAATAGATTAATTTTCCATTGTTGTAATGAAATACCTGAGGCTGAGTACTTCATAAAGGAAAGAGGCATTTTTACTTCAGAGCTTTGATGGTAGAATGTGCAAACAGCACAGCAACAGTCCTGGCTCCTTGACTGTATCACCTAGCATATAGTGGGAGCCCACGTGGAAAAGAGATCCCAAGGTGAGACAGATATTCATAGAATATTAGGGATCAGGTATGTTCTCTTACAACTACCCTGTCTCAAGCAATACCCAGAGGTCTCGTGAGAACTCTCTTAGTCTGTTCTGAGGTCAGTGCCACATGACCTAAAGACTTTCCACTAGATCTCACCACATAATGATAACATCATTTCTCACATTGTCATGATGAATATCAAGCTCCCAAAACACTAATCCTTAGGGGACAGAAAGGGACAGACAGACATCCATATAGTAATATGGGATGACTTTAATATACCTCTCCCACAAATACATAGGTCATCCAGACAAAATAATCAATGAAAGTACCACAGAGTTATACTATACTTAGATCAAATGGGCATAACAGACACTACAGAATATATTATCCAATAGCAAAATAAACTTTCCTAGCCAATGCTCTTGGAACATTCACCAAGATACAAAGCAACTCTTAGGAAATAAAAGTGTGAAATAATATTTTTGTATCTTATCAAAGCATAATAGAGTGAAATTAGAAATAAACAGCAAGGAAAGGTAGTGAAACTGTACAAAAACAGAGATTGAACAATACCCCTTTGAATGTTGTGCAGGTCATTGAAGAAATTGATGGAAAAATTTAAACATTTTTTATAAAAATATTTATTTTTTAGTTGTAGTTGGAGAGAATATCTTTATTTTATTTTTATGTGGTGCTGAGGATCAAACCCAGTGCCTCACACGTGCTAGGTGAGCAGCAAGCATGCTACCACTGCACCATAACCCCAGCCCCTAAACATTTTTTAAAAAATATTTCTTAGTTATACATGGACACAGTGTCTTTATTGTGTTTATTTAATTTTATGTGGTGCTGATGATCGAACTCAGTGCATCACACATGAGAGGCAAGTGCTCTATCACTGAGCCACACCCTCAGCCCAAATTTAAACATTTTCAAACTCAAACTAAAAGAGAAATACAACGTGCCTGTATCTATTGGATACACTGAAGGTGGTTCTAAGAGGGAAATTTGTAGCTGTGAGTGTCTTCAAAAATCAGAAATAGTTCAAATAAATAAATTAACAATAAATCTCAAGGACCTAAAAAGACAAGAAGTAACCCCAAGTGTAATAGAAGAAAATATATAATAAATATCTGAGGGTTGGGGCTGTGGCTCAGTGGTAGCGTGCTCGCCTAGCATGCGTGAGGCACTGGGTTTGATCCTCAGCACCACGTAAAAATAAAATAAAGATATTCTGTCTGCTTACAACTAAAAAATAAATATAAAAAAATAAAATAAATAAATATCTGAGCTGAACTTAATAAACTAGACAAGAGAAGAACAATACAAAGGATTAACGAAAGAAAGAGTTGGTCTTGTATAAAGATAAACAACACCAATAAACTCTTAGCCCAATTCACAAAAAAGGAGAGAAGACATAAAGTAATAAAGAGATATATCAGGGAATTCAAATAGACAACTCTGAAATATACTGGATAATTAGGGAGCATTTTGAAAACATATTCCAAGAAATGGCAAAATCTAGAAAAAATGGGGTCATTTCTAGATTTACAAAAATGGAACCAAGAGGACATAGAAAACCTAAACAGACCACTAACTAACAAGCAGTAGGATTGAAGCAGTAATAAAAAGATTCCCCAAAATAAAAGCCAAGCCCCTGATGAATTCACTTCTGAATTCAGACTTTTAGTACAGAACTCACATTGATGGCCCTGAAATTATTTTGTAAAATAGAAAGTGAGAGAACATTTTCAAATCCTTTCAGTGAAGTCAAAATCACCCTACATCTAAACCAGACAGGGAATTATCACAGAAAGAAAATTGCAGACAATATTATTGATGAGCATATTTGCAAATATTCTTAATCAAATACTTGCATACCAAATTCAACAATACTTTAAGATATTACACAGCTTGGTCAAACTGGTTCCATTCCAGGAATTCAAGAATATGGCTCAATATACACAAATTAATAAATGCATTTTACACAGAGAATGAAAGACAACAATTGCATGATTATCTCAATAAATGTGTGAAAATCTTTGACAAATCCAACACCTCTTCATGAGAACAACCATAATGGAATTAGGGATACAAAGAACCGTTCTCTACATTGTAATGGCTGTATAGGACAAACCCAAAGCCAAAGCCAAATGGAGAAAAATGCAAAGAAACTTATCTAAAATCAGGAACAAGAAGGATGTACACTCACTACTCTTAATCAATGTAGTAATTAAAATTTCAGCCAAAGTAATTAGGTCAAAAAATAAAAAGAGATATAAATAGGAAATGAAAAATCAAATTATCCCAATTCGCAGATTATATGAGCCTGTCCTTTGAAGACCATAAGGGCTCCACCAGAATACTGATAGAGCTGAAAAACAAATTCATTAAAGTAGCAGGATATAAGATCAATATACAAATAGCATTAGCTTTTCTATATACTAATAATGAATGAGTCCAGTGAGAAAGAAATCAGGAAAATAATTCCATTTACATTATGCTCAATAAAAAAATACATGGAAAAAGATCTCTTAAATTAAAATTACAGAACACTGAAAAAAAGAAATAGAAGACTGTAAGATGGAAAGACCTCCCATGTAGATAAATAGGCAGATTTAATATCATTTGAATGTGCATATTATCAAAAAGATCTATAGATTCTTGTGCAACTCCCATGAAAATAACAATCATAGTTTTCACAGAAGTAGAAAAGTGGGCTGGGGTTGTGGCTCAGTGGTAGAGCGCTTGCCTCGCACATGTGAGGCACTGGGTTCAATCCTCAGCAACACATACAAAATATATAAATAAATAAAATAAAGATTTTTTTTAAAAAAAGAAGTAGAAAAGTAATCTTGAGGAAAGTTCATATGGAAAAGACAAAAGACACAGAATGGCCAAACAAATCCTAAGCCAAAAGAAAAAGAAAAAGAAATGATGAGGGCATGAAAATACCTGATTTCAAATTATAATACTGAGCCATAGTAACAAAACAGCATGGTACTGGCATAAAATAGGGATGTACTACAATAGAATAGAATAGAAGACACAGAAATAAACCTACATAGAGACACAAGTCAGTCTTGACAAAGGTACCAAAATCATTTGCTGGAGAGATTACCTCAAACAAATGGTGCTGGGAAAATTGGGTACTCATATGTAAAAGAATGAAACTAAATACTTACCCATCACTGTGAATGAAAATTACCACAAAATATATTAAAGACCTAAGCATACACTAGAAAAATTTTAGCTGATACAGATAAAAACAATGGAAGCACTAAAACATATAGGTGCATGCAACAACTTCCTGAGTAGGACTCCTATAGTTTAGGAAATGATATCAAGAATGAATAAATTGAATGACATCAAATTTAAAACTTCTGCACATCAAAGGAATAAAAAGTGTGAAGAGAGTATCACCAGAATGGGAAAAAATGTTTGTGAGCTGTACTTCTGACAGCACATTAGCATTCAGAATATATAAAGAACTGAAAAATCTCATTGCTGAAAAAAAGATATTCAATAAACGGACAAATCAACTACACAGACACTTCCCAAAAGTACAAAGGGCCAAAAATTATATGAAAAGATGTTCAGGGCCTTTAGCCATCAGGGAAATGCAAATCAAAGCTACACTGAGGCAGTTGTAGTGGCACACACATGCAATTCCAGTGGTTCGGGAGACTAATTGCAAGCTCAAAGCCAACTTCAGCAAGTGAGACTCTAAGAATCTTAGTAAGATCTTGCTTCAAAATTAAAAATAAATACAAAAAAAAAAGTACACCAAGATTTCGTATGGCAATCACATGGTCAGAATGGCAATCACAAAGCATACAAATTATAATGAATGCTGGTGAGGACACAGAGAGGAACTCATATACAAATGTTGGTGGAAATGTAAATTAGAATAGCCAGCATGGATATGTATGGAAGTTCCTGGGAAAAGTGAAAATGGAAATAAATCACATGATCTACTTATACCACTCCTCATTATTTATCCAAATAATTAAAGATAGCATAATTTAGAGACATATACACTCTGTTTATTGTAGCAGTAATCACAGTAGCTGAGCTATGGGATCAGCCATCAATAGATGAATGGAGAAAGAAAACAAGTTATGTATACACAATGGAGTTTTATTTGGCCTTAAAGAAGAATGAAAACATGCTATTTCCTGATAAATGTATGGAACCTGAGAGCATAATACTAAGTGAAATAAGCCAAATTCAGAATGTCAAGTGTTCTATGTTTTCTTGCATGGGTGAAAACTGGAGAGAATAAAAGGAAAGAAACCTGTGGGGGATCCCATGAAAATGAAAGGATGACGAGTACAGTTGAAGAATGGAAGTGGGGGAAGAGAGGAGGGGAGGGATAGAGGAAAGACTGTGGGAAGTTATTGACAAATGTACATTGCTATATAATGTACATGTGTCAATATATAATAATGAATCCCCATATAACATATAATTAATGAACCAAGAAGCATATAAAAAGCAATGGCAAAATGGCATTCTGGAATGAGTAGAGTCTTTACTGTCTGCTATACCTAATTCTCTCATCCTGCTGCATGGTCTAGGTATTTTTTTTCCACATACTTGGTGGCAAATGGCATATCTTACCCTTGGTCTATTTTTATTTGAACTCTAGGTTTTCAGTAATTTTGGACAAGCAAATGTTTTTTATATACATGAGAGGGAGAAACAATTGCTTTTTACAACTCAATGACATAATTTAAGAATGGTATGTGTCTGCTGAAGTTTACAATGCAGACTCTGCTGCTGAACTCATCAAAAAGACAGCATACCTTACTCCACACACAAATTAAGGCCACTCAGTACTCAGCTACATTTTACTACAAAGAATAGAAGACACAAAAAACAAAAATTAGCAATTAGACTATGTAATTCCTACCCCATTCAAGTTGGTGTTATTCTTAATATATTAGACAATGTAGTAGAGACCTGCTGATAGATGCTTGATTCCTGATACAGTTCTTGATTTTTTTTTTTAATGATGGTGCTGTTGTTAAATGTTGAACCCACCCTTACTATATAGGTGGCAATTAGGGTTATAGATGTCAAAGTTGACACTGGGTATTTATCTTAAAGCTGTACACCTGTTGCTGACATTACTGCCATTCCTGGCTCCCCCTTCCTCTAAAAGTGGCTTAAAAGTGATTGAGACACTTCAGTATCACAGAATAGAGATCAATCACATCTCAATCAACAACAGTGAATAACACTCCACACACAATCTAACAACACCCAAACCCTGACATAACACAAACTCAAAGAATCAAGTAGACAAAAGCCCCCAAATCAACAACAAGGACTCAAGGAGGAACAGAGAGGGACTCTAGGTCTTATTCCTTGACATCTACTCATATATCAAAAACAGAGCAAAATCCTAGAACAAATAATGTAGCTACACACAAAAAGACATGTAAATAAGGGAAAGGTGGATCCACCTCAATTGTTGCACAAGTCCAGTACCTCTGAAAACATGACGAACAGGCAAGCAAATCTCCCCCAAAATTTACAATCCCCCAACAAAGGTTTCCACTGACATTGAAGTGGACAAAATCCCAGAGAAATATTATAATAAATTGATTAATAAAATGTTCAATGAAATAAAAGAAGATCTAAGAAGAGATTAAGAAAGGAAATACAGGAGATGAAAGACCACTAAACAAAGATAAATAGTGAAAACACACCAATCAGAACTCCTAGAAGTGAAAGATATAATCAATCAAGTTAAAAATTCACTGGGAAACATTACTAATAGATTAAATCACATAGAAAATAGAACTTCAGCCCCTGAAGATAGAATTTTGGGACTTGAAGGCAAAGTATATAATCTTGACTACACAGAATGAAATAAAGGGGAAAAATACAGAACATGAACAGAACATACAAGAACTCTGGGAAAATATTAAAAGACCAAACTTGAGAATTAGTGTGATAGAAGATATGGAGATACAATCTAAGGGCATAAAGAACATTTTCATTGAGATAGTTACAGAAAACTTTTCCCATATCAGAAATGAGATAGATATCCACATAGAGGAAGCTTATAGGACCTCAAATAGACCTATTCAAATAAGAAGCTCTCCACACCATATAATAATCAAAATTACAAACACAGAAAATAAGGAGAGAATATTAAAAGTTGCAAGAGAGAAATATCAGGTCACAAAGAGAGACAAATTAATAAGGCCCACATTTGACTTCTCAATTCAGATCCAAAATCAAATAGGTCCCGGAATGATCCAAGCTCTAAAAGAAAGCAACTGCCAGCCAAGGTTACTATATCCAGCAAAATTCAATTTCAAATTTGAGGGGGAAATACAAACTTTCCATAACAAGAATAAACTAAACGAATTTATGAACACAAAGTCAGCACTACAAAGAATACTCAAAGATAATGCAATACTTAAAGGGATGCAAGGTTGGTTCAACATATGCAAATCAATAAATGTAATCCATCACTTAAACAGTTTTTAAGACAAGAACCATATGATCATCGCAATATATTCAGAAACTCCCTTTGATAAAATCCATCAACTATTCATATTAAAAATACTTGGATAAGCTAGAAATTGAAGAACATGTCTCAAAATCATAGACCATGTATGACAAGTCCAAAGCCAACATCATGCTGAATGGAAAAAAACTAAAAGAATTTCCTCTAAAATTAGGAACAAGACAAGGCTGTTCATTCTCACAATTTCTATTCAATATAGCCCTCAAAACCTTAGCCAGAGCAATCAGGCAAAAGAAGCAAATCAAAAAGATAGAAATAGGAAAAGAAGACAAACTATCTCTGTTTCCTGATGACATAATCTTATATCTAGAAGACCCAAAAAACTCTATCAGAAGATATCTAGAGTTTATAAATGAGTTCAGCAAAGTAGCAGGATAGGAAATCAACACCCATAAATCAATAGCTGTCTCATACTGTAACCATGATTCAGTCAAGGATGAAAACAAGAAAACCATCCCATTGACAATGACCTAAAAAAAAAGAAAGACAAACACTTTTGAAATTAATCTAACCAACGAGATAAAAGAACTCTACAATGAAAATTATAGAACACTGAGGAAAGAAATTGAAGAAGATTTTAGAGGATGAAAAGGTAGCTCATGTTCTTCATTACACAGAATTAGTATTGTCAAAATGTCCATACTACAAAAAGCAATACATGGATTCAATGCAATCCCACTCAAAATACCAACAATGCTATTCACAGAATTAGAAAAAATTAAATCAATTTGGAAAAACAAGAGACTCAAAATAGCCAAAGAAATACTAAGCAAGAAAAAAAAGTGAAGCAGGACCTGATCTGAAATTATACAACAGAGATGTAGTAATAAAAACAGTATTGACATAAATATAGACACAAAGACCAAGGGAACAGATTAGAAGACACAGAGACAATCCCAGATACTTACAGCCATGTGATACTTGACAAAGGTACCAAAAATATATTTAGGGGCAAAGAGAGACTTTTTAACAAATAGTGCTAAGAAAACTGGATAGCTATATGTAGAAAAATGAAACTAGACCTCAATTGCTCACCCTGCACAACACTAAAATTGAAATGGATTAGATATTTAGGAATTATACCAGAATACTTGTGATTGCTGAAAGAAAACATAGGGTCAACATTCCATCATATCAGTGCTGGCACAGACTTCCTTAACAAGACCCCAAAGCACAAGAAATAAAAACAAGAGTCAATAAGCAAGATGCCATCACACTAAAAAGCTTCTGCACAACAAAGGAAATGAGTAAGAACATGAAAGGACAGCTACAGAAAAGGAGAAAATCTTGGCCAGCTGCTCCTCCTGTAGGAGATTAATATCCAGAAATTATGAAGACCTCAAAAATCAGCAAAAGCAACAACAACAAAAAAATACTGATGTAACCCAATCAATAAATGAACAAAAGGACTAAAGAGAAACTTCTCAAAAGAAAAAACACAAATGGCCAACAAATGTTATGAAAAACTTTTCAACGTCTCTATCAGGAAATTGCAAATCAAAACTACACTAAGAGTTCATTTTACTCCAGTGAGAATGGATCAAGAACACAAGCAATAATGAATGCTGGCAAGGTTGTGGGTAAAAAGATACACTTGTGCATTGTTGGTGGGACTGTTGACTAGTACAGCCACTCTGGAAAGCAGTATGGAAATTCTGCAAAAACTAGCCATGGAGCCTGGAACAGTGGCATATGTCTATAATCTCAGTGGTTTGGGAGGCTGAGGCAGGAGGATCACAAGTTCAAGCCAGCCTCAGCAATTTAGCAAAGCCCAAACTTCATGGGACCCTAAGCAACTTAACGAGATCCTATCTCAAAATAAAAAAAAGAAAGAAAAAAACAGGCTGGGAAAATGACTCAGTGTTTAAGCACCCGTGAGTTCAATCTGTTACTCCCATCCCCCACAAAAATACACAACTAGGGATGGAACCTCCATGTGACCCAGCTATCCTACTCTTTGGTATTTTCCCAAAACGTAAAATTGGCATACTTTAGTGATACAGCCACCTCAATGTTTATAGCAGCATAATTCACAATAGCTAAATTATGGAATTAACCCAGAAGTCATCAATAGATGAATGGATTAAGAAAATGTGCTACATAAGACACAATGGATTTCCACTCAGCCATAAAAAAAGAATGAAATTATGGCATTTACCACTAAATGGATGAAAATGGAGAATATCATGCCAAGTGAAATAAGCAAAACTAAGAAACTGAAAGGTGGATTTTTTTTCTCATATGGGGAAACTAGAGTAAAATAAAGGAAAGGGAGATGGAAGGATAAGATATAATAATGATAAAAGGGAAGACCAGTAATGTAGAAGAAGGAAATTGAGAGGCAAAATGGAGGGATAGGTAAGGAGAGGCTATGTAGAATGTGCCTACATAATACATCACAGGGAATTTCACCTTTATGCATAGTAGAAAAAGAACCCAATAAAATATATATAAATAGATAAGCAAAAGCAATTCTAGTAGACTAAAAAAGGGAGAATGTAGGAAGGAAGGGAGGACAGGAGGGAAAAGTGGGGATCATGAACTATAATTGAATTCCATTCATGTATGCATTTGTTGACATGAATTCAACTACTATATGTAAGTATAAAGCTCTTTTAAAAAAATAATGGAGGGCTGGCTGAGTGGCAGAGTGCTTGCCTCGCATGTGTGAGGCACTGGGTTCCATTCTCAGCACTGCATATAAATAGTAGTAATGATCCATCAACAACTAAAAAAATATTTTAAAAAAAGAATGGTGTGTGTGAGGGTATGGTGGCACATGCCTGTAATCCCAGTGACTCAGGAGGCTGAGGCAGGAAGATTGCAAGTTCAAGGCTAGCCTCAGCAACTTAGTGAGACCCTCTCTCAAATAGAAAATAAAAACATCTGTGGAAGTAGCTCAGTGGCAAGACAACCAAGTGTTCAATTACCAGTTCAAATAAAAAGTAAGGTGTATATATTCTTAATAGGGTTTTGATGCAGAATTACCCTTTTTGGTTGTGTGGATACAGATGTGCCTGACTTATAACTCATGGATCGTGTATTGTATTGGGAAGAAGGAGGGAAAGAATCATTGGAAGGGCTTCTGTATGACATATGGTCATAATGAGGGTGAGAATTTATTAAGAGATAAAAGAAGTCTCTTTTTTCCATGCCTTTTAGTAACTATTTGCAGAAAGTTCAGAAATGTTTGCAGATGATGTAGCATTGTTCCATGGAACATGTGACAACAGTTCTGTGTCTCCAAAAATGTTCCAAGTAAGATCAGTAATGTAATTATTTTTTCTACAGCACGTTAAAATAAGGATTACTAAAAAAAATGTAAAGCTTACTTTTGTCCCAATGATTTCATTAGGATACCCTGTGGTGACAGTGTGCTACATTTTCAGAAATCCTTTAAGACAGAAACAAAATCTCTTGTGCTAAACAATAAAATATATAGCCATAAATGCCTTATGGACCCATCAGGTTACTACTATAATCAACACATACAATATGAGCTCTGTAGACAACATGCATTTGTTTGAGAAAAATCAAAGGTATTGAATTTAGACCTTCCTTTAATCCCCAAATCTGCATTATTGTAACTTTTATGAAAGATGTTACATTGCTTGAAGATGAAATAGAGTCATAAACAATGGAATCCTCACACAGAAAAGTGGCTAAGAAATAACATGCACTGTGTGTAAGTTGCTATTATATCTATCTCTATTTAAAAACTCAGTAAATATAACTATTGTCATCATCACATGCAGGACTACTGGCCGGCCTGCATACTCAGGACTATACAGCACAGATCAAAATTACTATGCAAGTTTATGGAATGGTACTTTTTATCTTTTTTTGCATAAAAGGTTATTACCAGCATAGAAACAGAAGCAGGTAGTTTTGAGAGGGACAGCCCCATTGTAGGTACCTGGCAGTGAAAATAGTTGCCTTGCACAGTCTGAAATCATGGAGGCCTAGACCTCTTTTTTATCTTTGTCTTTTCAGGAAGGTCCAATGATGAAATGAAGTGACCCAGAAAGAGCTGGACATTGGAAAATCTAGCTTAACATTACTCAAAGCCTTACAGAGACTTTAGTTTCAGAGAACAGGGAAAGAAGCTTTTCCCCCCAAGGCATTTATGAAAGTAGTGTTTCCATGGTACTGGTTTTGCCCATCCATTATTATAAAAAAAAAGTAAAAAATTGTGATGTTTAAAATAGCAGAAACAGGCTGATATTTTTCAAAGATGATATGGCTGTGTATTTTTAAAATCAAAAAGGACTGAGATATGGAATAAACATGTTTAGTAACGTTGATTAAAAAAATCTATATATGAACATTATACCCATATATACCAACTCTTGTATATTCAGCTTTAAGTATAAAACTTCGAAAATGATATAATTTTCAATGGTGTCAAATATATAGAACAAAAGTTAACAAAAAATACGTGAGACCCCTTTGGAGAAATCTGTAAAAGTTTATTGGGAGATTTGAAGTTCAGTATTCAATATAACAGTGGCCTGATTGGTTTCAGCTTGTCTTCATTTATACCTCTGGTTGCCCTTCACCTAGAATATAAACATAGCAGTTGCAAACATTACTCAGCAGAACTTTATTTACATGATATTAAAGACATAGAAACAATACCAGAGTTTTGCTTCTATAAAATGAACACAATAAAGAACTCAAAGAGTCAATGTTTTGCTTATATTCAGTTAGACCTCTGTGGAGTCTTTGAAGGAACACTTCCATGCACATATATTACTACTTTTTTTTTTGGTACTGGAGATTGAACTCAGGGGCACTCGACCACTGAGTTGCATCCCCAGCCCTATTTTGTGTTTTATGTAGAGACAGGGTCTCACTGAGTTGCTTAGTGCTGCGCCTCGCTGTTGCTGAGGCTGGCTTTGAACTCGCGATTCTCCTGTCTCAGCCTCCCTAAGTGCTAGGATTACATAGTACTGCTCTTCTTTCAATACACCATAATTTTTATTGGTAGAAGAAATCAAGAGACTGGATCATACACACATTAAATGAAACAAATTTGTCCTCAGAGATGAAGATAATTTTGAATAGAAAGCAAACTTTTAGATATCTTTACTAAAAATTCTCTGCAACACATAAGAAAAACCATGAAACAAAATGAGTTAACAAAAAATAGTTTAGCTGAAATGTACCTAGAAATAATACCTTGAATATATGATAGCTAAAATAGTTAATGTTACATTTGGAACTGCATAAAGGTTGTGAAAGGGAAGTTCAGTATTGCGTTTGTCTTTCTCTACAGTGGAAGACAGTTGGTTTCTGATAGTTTATCTCCAATTGGTTTTTAAGTAGGGTAAACATGATTCCTCTGTTTTTACCTACAGACCATCTGTGACTAGGAATAGAGCCTCATTTTTTACAGTTGAAAGCATTCTAGTTTGTAAATTAAATTATATAATCATATTAGTCTTCAGGCATTACCATTCTTTTCAGCATCAGAATGTGAAGAAGATATACACCAATCTCATACTAAAAGAAGTAAGTGAAGCCAGGTGTGGTGGTGCACACCTGTAATCCCAGCACTTTGGGAGGCTGAGACAGGAGAATTGTGAGTTCAAAGTCATCCTCAGCAACAGTGAGGCACTAAAAACTCAGTGAGACCTTGTCTCTACATAAAACACAAAATAGGGCTGAGGATGTGGCTCAGTGTACCCCTGAGTTCAATCTCTGGTACCAAAAAAAAGTGAATGTTTATGCAGTTTGATAAAGAAAGATATAGAAGGAAGAAATGGAGGAGAGAGAGGGAGAGTAAGACACGTGGAAACTCCAAACTTTTGTGCCTAAAAATACTTTGGAGGGCAACTTCTAAAGTTCAGAAGTTCTTCCATTATATTTGTGATGTTTAGATTTAGGTTCCACTTAGATATAACATATAATGCATGCTTTCTTCCAATGTCAAAAATTTCAGTCATACTTTGAAAATACTAGATTTCAAAATGCATTCACTTTTAATTATACAATATATTGAATACCTGTTATTATTATTTATTGTTTGGATTATCCCATTTTCTTTATCAATATGTAATCTGAATTGAGTACTTGATTCAAGAATCATCTTGCCAAACAGTACTCTTGTCATTTATTAGTTGGATTACTATTTGTTTTACTAAAAAATAATGCATACAGGTATTTAAGTAACTCTCTTTTACTGAGGTTTACTCTGTTGCTCTTATATAACTTTTACACTGCACGTACACATACTTTGTTAACAATTTTAACAACATATTCATTTAAAGGAATGATATTCCAAGCACTATATTTTGTCATGTTCAGATGAGTGCTAGAATTAATTAGAGAACAATTTTACAATGTAAACAGTCTAACAGAATGGTTCAGCATTGTGGAGAAAAAAATGTTTGGAAAACTAACCCAAGGTAAATTCTGTCTTAAATATGAATTGCCTTATTAAATTCAGAAGTCCATGTGACTAATCATAATCAGTTTGTAAAACACTTGTAAAACGTACTTATCTTGACTACACAGATGATCATACTGTGTTTAAACTTCAAATTTTATCCATTATTATGTCAAGGCAGAAGCTTTTAATAAATAATACAAGATATGGGTGACATGAATATCTCATATGCTGTCCACTGCCTTTTAAAAACAGTATCTCATTACCTGCCTAAGTTCCCCTGCTTCCATTTTTGGCTTTGAGGACAGGATCTGTCTGACTGACTCATCTTCACTATTCCCTGCAACTGAGGTTGCTTTATACAATATGTGCTAATAAATATTCTTATTTGTGAATTGCATAAATGCATGATCTGCACCAAGAGAGGAGGCACACATGTGTAATCCCAGCTACCTGGAAGATGAGGCAGGAGGATTACAAGTTTCAGGCCAGTCTGAGTAGCTCAGGGAGACCAAGTCTCAAAAAAAAAAAGAACAGCCAGGGATGTGTTTCAGTAGTAGAGCACCACTCCTTGCATTATAAACCACAAAAACTAGAAACTATACTGCCTATTTCTATATCATTATTCTTTCATTCTGGAGGGAAGGATTATAAACACCATTATTCTCTAAGAACCAGCTAATTCAAAACCTGACAGATTCTTACAAGAGACGAATATTCAACATTCGAAACATAAAAAGAAAACATCAGACTTTTTGCTCATTAGTTTAGTGACAGCAAACACTCTATAGTCATATATTTAATTTGACTGAAGCACAAATTTTATGATAAACAAGTCATGCAAAACAGAATATCACTCCAATCTATCCAACAGGACCAGAGAATGCAAAAATAAGAAGTGAAAATTACTTTCATGAATATGATTTTGAATTGACTATTTTTAGTAAAAGAAATGATGGTTGTAGAAGTTAAGGATCATCCACAATCCCCAAAAACATGTTAGGGCTGGTACTAGAATCTTTTCACCACATCAATTTATTTCATAGGAACTGCATTATGTAGTTCTTTTTTAAAAAATATTTTTTAGTTATACATGGACATAGTGTCTTTATTTTGTTTATTTATTT
Source organism: Xerus rutilus (assembly GCA_028644305.1). Classification (NCBI taxonomy): domain Eukaryota; kingdom Metazoa; phylum Chordata; class Mammalia; order Rodentia; family Sciuridae; genus Xerus; species Xerus rutilus. The sequence goes on along the minus strand of CM053417.1, from coordinate 82,104,283 downwards.
TTATGTGGTGCTGAGGATCAAATCCAGTGCCTCACACATATGAGGCAAGCACTCTGCCACTGAGCCACAACCTCAGCCCCATTATGTAGTTCTTAAAAATATAAATTATAAAAGAATCAGAAAATTACAATCTGTGAAGAGATTCATACTCAGAAATTGGAAACAGCTTCTGCATTTTATGACTTAATAATGATTTTGACCCAATTTGTTTTTATAAGGCAAATCTGGCATTTGGGATCTGAACTAACTTGAACTTTTATACTTCAATTCAAGTTTTATTGTAGCAGTACTATTATCTCTACATTATTAAGGATAAAATATTGTGAAACACAAATCACCATAATTTTGCAACATAATCGATTACATACCTGCTTCAGGCACTTGAGTGGGATCTAGACTGGTGACAAACTCCCCCTTGACATCAGGATCATCAGCTTTTTTACCTCCAGTCTTTATCAGAGATAGCTCCTGGAGATCAGCTTCCAGGCCGGCCACTTAAAAAATTATAAAAAAAAAGGTTCTTGAGTGAATTCAGCAAGATGGAGGTAAAGGAGGCTCCTCATTTTACTTTGCCCCATGCACACAACAAATAAACATCTACAGTCATCAATTCCCTCCAAGAGAAACTTAGAAACTAGTTAAGAGTCCTAAATGACATAACAGAGGGAAAATATCCACATGTACATGGGTAGGATAATTGGAGAGACATTCTCATGACATACCCCACCCAAGTAACAGCACCTTACAATCAGATGGGAATACCCAAGTCCCAGCCTTTTCCAAGGAGTGAAACATTTGAACCACACATACAGCTACTATAATTTTAGTTTTCCCATTCTGAGGGATTGGCTTTCTAACTCACATTTTGCAATGCAAAATTTCAGAGTTCCCTGAGAACAGTGAGAAAAAAGTGTTTTAAACAGGCATGGATGCATGCGCCCCTTGTCCCTGACCTCAGTGCTGAGTAAGCAGGCAATAATGACTGGATCTCTATTGCTCCCTGAAAGATATTTTTTTTCTACCCACTTTCCCACTTGCTTCCATAGGACTGGGCTAGAAAATTTAGCCTCCATATATATGTCAGTGTGGCAGATAAATAACAGACTACCAAGAGCTTGAATGGGCATATGTCTACTTCTCTTGCTTTCCCCTCAAACACCTGCTCTGGGGATTAAACCAAGTCTCCAACTTCTCCCTGGACAGAGTTTGTGCATGTATCAAATGTTCTACCTTTATAGCTCTCAGCCAAGGAAGAAGCTCCTGAATCACCCTGGTATGGCAATTTATGGTGCTCTGCATTCATGAGTCCCGCTGACAACCAAGAATGAAATACCCTTTTACAGATGAATAGTGTTAATGTTTTGGACATGAGGAATCCCCCAAAAGCTCATGTGCTGGACAATGCAAAAATGGTCAGAGGTGACATGATTAAATTATGAATGTTGTGAGCCAATCAATAGATTAATCTCTGATAAGGGTTAACTGAGTGTTAATGTAGATAGGCAGGTATATCTGGAGGAGATAGGTTACTGAGGATGTGCCCTTTGGGTTTATATTTTGTCCCTGGTGAGTGGAACTACCTCTGCTTCCTGATTGCCATGTACTGAGCTGATTTACTACTCCATGCCTTTCCACCATTATGTTCTACTTCATCTTGGACCCAAAGATATTAAGTTGACAGACCATGGACTAAACCTCTGAAACTATGAGCCAAAATAAACTTTTCCTCCTTTAAGTTGTTCTTGTCATTTTTTTTGGTTGCAATGACACAAAAGCTGACTAAAAAAATAGACAAAGAAACTCTGGTGGGTATATAAATGTACATATACAATGGAATTTTGCTCCACTTAAAATAAGAGATCCTGCTACCTGGGACAACGTGAATGAACTTAGTCTCTCTCCACCATGCTAAATGAAATTAGCCACAGAGACACAGGAAAGGACTGCATGATCTCACTTGTAGGTAATTCAAAAAAGTGTTGAAGAACATAAACCAAGTAAATCAGTAGTGGGGGTGGGGGAAAGGGAAAATGTCAGTCAAAGAGACTAAATTATACTTATGTAGAATGAATTAGTCAGGTACAACATGATGATTACTTAATAACCTTGTGCAGTAACTGGAAATTTGCAGAGTGTATATTTCAGGTGCTCTTACCAAACACACACCTAAATATATAAAAGTTAACATGTGCAGGGATGAATATGTTAATTTGATTGGCTGCAGTAATCATTTCACTCTATGTTCATCAAAACATCATTTTGTGCGTGTCAAATTTATACAATAAAAACAAAAGGATAACAAATTTGCAATTTACCGAGTAAAATGTGCAATATGAAATCAGGAATGATACTATTCACCTCATGTTATGAAATGAAACCTGTAGACTGGGGTGTAATAATGCATTATTAGCATTATATGCATACCCAAAGAGCATAAGAACAGATCTCTGCTTTTTTTCTGAAGAAGCAAAGCAGAATTTTGCAAATATTATGCTTTTCCTTTCTAAAGACTCCCTTCAGACAACTTCGCTGCCTCCTTTGTACTTTCCTATTATTTTACTCACGTGAAATCCAAGATTTGCAGGGCTCTCTAACTATATTATGAGTCCAACTTTGAAATTATTTCTCTTATTAATACTCAGGCCCATGACACCTAGCTAGTGTTATATGACATGAGTAGGCATCAATAAATACTGAGTGAAGAATGTATTAGTGATTCCTAAAGCTCAGTAAATTATACCAAGAATCAATAAGTGGCATGACAGTAAGATAAAAAGTTTCTGCTGGGTGAAAAAAATGAGTGTGAAGAAAGCCTGTAGAATGGGGGAAAAATCTTTTTCCATATACTATTCTGACAAAGGATATTAATCCAGAATATATAGAGTGCAAGAAACTTAACACCAAAACAAAACAAAACAAATGATTCCATCAATAAATGGGCAAATGGACTAAATATATTTATCTCAAAAGAATACATATCACCAACAAATATATGAAAAAAATGTTCACTATCCCCAGACATCAGATAAATGCAACTCTAAACTACATTTCATCTCACTTCAGTCAGAATGACACTCAGCAAGAATAAAGATAACAAGCTGGGCACAGTGGCACATGCCTGTAATCCCAGCAAATCCAGAGGCTGATAACAGAAGGATTGCAATTTTGAAACCAACCTCAGCAACTTAGTGAGACTCTATCTCAAAATAAAAGGGGCTAAGGTTGTAACTTAGTGGTTATGTGCCCCTGGATTCAATCCTTAATACCAAAAGAAACATACAAACAAACAATAAATGCTGAAGAGGAGGCAGAGAAAAAGGTCCAATTATACCTTGTTGGTGGGAATGCAAATTAGTACAACCATCATGGAAATCAATATGGAGGTTCCTCAAAAGCCTAGAAATAGAACGTCCATGTGACCCAGCCTTTTTATTTATCCAAAAGAACTGAGTCTACTACTGCAATACATGTATATCCATGTTTATGGCAATACAACTCATAATAGCAAAGATATAGAACCATCCTAGGTGTTCATTAACAGACAAATGTGTAAATAAAATGTGCATATGTATACACACACACACACCCACATATACACACATACACAATGGATTCTTACTTGGCCCAAAAGAAAAATGTATTTGTGTCATTTGCTGGTAAATGGATGAAACTGGAGCATGCTACCTGAAATAAGTCAGACACAGAAAGTGAAGGATCAAATGTTTTCTCTACTATGTAGATGCTAGACAGAACAAAAGGAATGACAAAAGTGATCTCAGAAGTGTATTGAGAGGAAGGGGGATGGGAAGGCAAGGATAGGTCCTAGGAAATAAAATAGAACAAATTATTCTATGTCCACATAAGAATATGCCACAACGAATCCCACATTTACACATAATTACAATGCACTAGTTTAGAAAATAAAAGTGGGACAACTGGAGGAAAAGATTGTGACTAGTATCAGTGAGAGAAAGGAGAGAATGGAAAGTGAAGGCACTGGGGAAAAGAGTTATCAAATTATTTTATATGCATGAGTAAATTTGTTCCATGGAGTCCTATGAAAATGTACAATTATAATGCACTAATAAAAGCACTGAAAAGATTTAGTAGACAATTGGCCTCTTCTCATTAAAAATGTCAGTGTCGGGATAGACAAAGACTGCTAAGGATGTCCAGAATAAATAAGACTAAATATATGTGAAAACACAATTAAATGAATTGAATTCTTGATTACAAAAAATAGTATATTGCTGGGCATGGTGGCACATGCCTGTAATCCCAGCAACTCAGGAGGCTGAGGCAGGAGAATCACAAGTTCAAAGCCAGGCTCAGCAACTTAGCGAGGCCCTAAGCAACTTAGGGAGACACTGTCTCAAAATAAGACAATAAAAAAGGGCTAGGGATGTAGCTCAGTGGTTAAGCACCCCTGGGTTCAATCCCTGGTACAAAAAAAGGCTACAAAGATATTATTGAGGGGCTGGGGCTGTTGCTCAGCAGCAGAGCACTTGCTTAGTACATGTGAGGCACTGGATTCAATCCTTACCACCACATAAAAATAAACAAATAAAATAAAGGCATACTGTCCATCTACAACTACAAAAATCTTCTAAAATAAATTTTAAACATTTTTTTAAAAGATTATTGGGACAAGTGGGAAAATTTACATGTAAAATGTATATGAAAACTGCATTTTCTCATTGCTAAATTTCCTCAATTTGGTCATTGTACAAGGTTATACAATTCACTTATTTTTTCTTTGTAGAGCATACACATAATTAAGGTAAAACTTTCAAAACACTTGAACATTAAATGATTCAGTATTAAAACAAAAATATCATTAAGAATATAGAAAATGGATATGAACATCAGTATATGACATTGTGGAGGAAAACAGATATTGGCAATGAGATAAAATGATAAAGTAAGGAGGAAGGTGGACACGAAACCAATGGCAAAACATGAGTAACTGGTGAATCTAGGTGAAAATGTATGAGTTTTAACTGTACCACTGTTATAAAATTTTCTGTAAACTGTATTTCCTTAAACTATAAAGGAAAAATTTAAAAGAATATGTAATAGCTATATTATAATTCAATAAGACAGAAGCTATTTTTGTAACATTAACAGCAACTAGGAAAGGACTTCACATTGTTGTTTTCCTCTATTATAAAAACTTATTCTAAATGACTGTGTATAAACACACTACTTATTTCTCAGAAGGAATGGCTGAGAGGATTTGTAGGTCTATATTGAATAGAATCGTGGCCCTGTGGCCCTCATCCTTTTAATCAGAAGTGATTTTATATAAAAAATTATATTTATGCCCAGTAGCTCTCTATGGAACATGCCATAAGTGAATCTCACATATAACAAAGTACCACAAATAACAGCAACATAATTTGTGACTGCAAAACTACAGTGTTACAGTAGAGTGAAGTGGACTTAACGGGCATTTTTGTCAGTCACATTCTGGAAACCTCTTCACAAGGAATTGGCAAAAGAATCTGTGACCTGAATTTTGTAGATGTTTAATATGAAAATACTGTTTTTTAAGAAGTTATTGTTTTATCATAACTTTGTAATACTTTTGAGTTTGTTAATCCTAAAAGTATTCAAATACCCATTAAAGACACTTAAAAAGATACTAATAGAGCAATCTATATGTCACTATCCTGAATTATCCAGCTTTTACAATCTTTACAGTTAAACAACATCAATCAAAGACATAGTGGTTATCTTTCACCGAGCTCCTTCCTCTTTTAACTGTCTCTTCCTGGGTCTGTGCTGAGGGATTTGACATTATAGATATTTGAAATTAAGCATTTTAATCAAAATAATTCACTTTCTTATACAAAGGGATAAACACTGAGAAAACACTATGTTGGAATTTAAGTAAAGCTCTGTTCTCCTAGGCAAGTGTGCCTTGGTCAGACCCAACATCTAAGCCTTGCTTTTCTCATGTAGGAAAGGAGTTAATATTCCCATGTAAACAGATACTATTATGTTATTATTATGTGTTGACTTGATACTCTCCACACAGGCTAATTTTAAAAGGTGCTTCTCATCATGTACAACCAAAAGACTAGGATCCTAATTAGAATAAGATATACTCCATATTGGTATAAATATGTCAAAATGTATTGTCATGTATCTCTAAAAAATAAAATATATTTCTCAAAAAATAAAAAGATGCTTCTTCCTCTGATAAAATAAGAAATCATGTACAATTTTTTAAAAAAAAATTTGTTTAGTTGTCATTGGACTTTTATTTTATTCATTTATTTATATGCAGTGCTGAGAATTGAACCCAGGGCCTCCCTCACACATGCAAGGCAAGTGTTCTGCCACTAAGCCACAATCCCAGCCCAATCATGTACAATTTTATGATTACAATTAAACATCATTTCCTTAGATTTGCTACTGTAGAGCCAGCCCTGAATAGCAAGATTTCAAAGACCCATAGAGTAATTCTCCAAGGCAAAGGGAATATTCTTTATTGCAAGGAAAAGCACAAAGCTGCAAACTATACTCTCCGCTTTCCTAACCAATGTTCAGGATGTTTGAAATCTTTTTCCAATGTTTTCCTTCCTTCTGTCATGAATGATGTTGTAATTCATAATACACACATACCCTTACCCCCAGACACATTTTTCTTGCCCACCCCATCACCTTGATCCTCAGGTTGTCCTTCATTTTCTCTTTCCTGAACAGGTGTAATATCCTGTCTTTCACCTGGTGGCACATCTTGTTCAGATGGTTCAATACCAGACTGCTGGGTCTGTTGGAGAATGTGTGTATAAATGAAAAGTTTGGTTGATACTACAAATACTAACTTAAATGTGCATTATACATTGATATAAGTAACCTAAATAAAGGTTAAATACTTTTTTAACATGATTCTATTTACTTATTTTTAACAAAACTGCTCTTCCCATGGTGAGGTCACTCCCACAGGAGTCAACTGCATGATTTTAACCTATGTTGGGATGAGTGTGTGCAATCTATTGTTAGTAAACATCAAAGGAAGTCACCAGGGGTATTTCCTGGGAATATAAGAGCATCCATGCAGGCCAGAGCAGAACAGAAACCTCCTGAATCAATGCTTTCTTCAGAAGACCAATTGTCACCCCTTATAAGCATGGAAGAATACCATCAGTATATCCGAAATATTCAACGTTTTCTCAAAAATAAGTTTCTGTTACAGAAAATACCAAATATGAGAGCACTCACGACAACAGGCTCAGCAGGCTGAGCAGATTCTTGTTCATCTTTTCTTCCTCTAGAATTAATTTGTGGTCTTCCTTGTCTTCTCATACTTTACACTGAAAGCTAAATAATGTGACTTTTAACATGTGTTTAAGAGGAGAACATACCTGATTATTTCTATGGCACCTAGATAAGGTATAATTTTTCTAAATGTAAAACAAAAATCTTTCAAAATAAGTCCCAGAGTAATTGTAATTCAGAATGCTTCCCCAGTGCTTGCAGAGTCTTTATTTTTGCATACATGCAGGCAAACTGCTTTAAGGCACATGGCAAAAGACAGTATATTTTTGAAGATATTTGGTCAGATTTTGGTCAAGTGTATTTTCCATCACAGAGACACATAGGAAAATATTCCTGGAGAATTAAAATTCAAGGGAGCACTGCTTATGACACACCCCCGGCAACTAGATCCATTTTCCCCTAAAATAACATTTTTCTGGAATGCACAGCCCCTTAATTCCCTCCCAAGCTCTCTAGGGCCATTTTGGTACCATCCATAGTACAGGTGAGATGTTGAGATACAGATTTCTAGATACGCCACACTCTAGTGCTCAGCACATCTCAGTGATGCAGTCATGACCACACATTGTTACCCACACTTCCAGGCCCATTCCTCACAGACTTCCCTGCTCCCCACCGCAGTTCTGATGGAGGACTCTATTATGTGGGCCCCCGCAGACACCTCCAGGATTCCTATAACTCCATCACCACCCCCAACATTCACTCAATCTACAGACAGCCATCCTCACCACAGTCTTCCTTACTCCCTCCTCCCTGCCGCTCCACAATCACAAACGCCCACGGCACATGGCCACATGGCGGTAGCGCCACCTGTGAGAAGACTACGACCTCCAGACGCCTACTAGGGAACCCTGGGCCTGAGCCGCTGGAAGTCCGCTGCCTTCTTCTCACACCCCCACACAATTGGACTTTGGACAAGACTGACATAAGGACCTACCTTCTCACGCTCAGCAAGAAAAAAAGTGAAGACTGCGGAAAAGAAGGAAGATACGACCCGCCTTGGCACAGCTCTAGGGACACGCGGAAGACAGTAGTGCACATGCGCAGTAACTGATGGAAAAAAACAGGGCGCATGCGCACTGAGTTAGGCATTTGGAGTGGGGGCTGGGCCTTGGGCATTTCCCGCCTCAACAGAGATCCTTGTGCAACCCTCCTTTCCCATTGCCAGAACTTATTTTCTCTACCAGGATCTTTGAGAATAGACAGCCCTAACTTATCCTTAGGGGAAAATGTGTTTCAGAAAGACCTGCTGTTAAAGCAATACTTATTAAGGAATTTAATACGTTGTGTCTTGTTTTTGTTTTGTTTTTTTGAATTTTTTTTAGTTGTTGATGGATCTTTATTTTATTCGTTTATTATTTATATGTGGTGCAGAGGATCGAACCCAGTGCCTCACGCATGCTAGGCAAAGCGCTCTACCACTGAGCTACAGCCCCAGCCCTTTTTTTTGTTTTTGTTTGTTTTGCTGTACTAGTGATTGAACACAAGAGCACTCTACCACTGATTCACATCCCAGCCCTTTTAAATTTTCTTTTGAAACAGTCTCATGAGGTGAGGCTGGCCTTGAAGTTGCAATTCTATTGCCTCAGATTCCTGAGTCACTAGGATTATAGGTGTGCCAACTCGCTTGTATTTTTCTAAGTGTTTTTTACTGTTTTGTGTAGTTTGGGGTATCAGGGATTGAACCCAGTGTAGTAGGAACAGTCGAGGCAGATGGCCAAAGACAGCAGGAAGCGGATTTATTTGACTAAAGCGGGTTCAGAGGGTATAGCTTTCACTGTAATTAATTAATCCCTCTGAACCCCAAGTTCAGGCAGCTTCACAACTTTATATCCAGCGTGTAAGGGGAGGGGCTCAGAAGTTCACACAAAAGCATCTTTTTCTTTCACTGTTCTGGGCAAATTAACCCTTCAAGGACAGCACCTGGGAAGGGGAGAGCTGCTTTTCTCCTTTCTTTCCTCCCCCTGCCAGCTGTTACCATGGAGCCCAATCAGTAACATCTTCTCTTTGAAATGTAAACATCTCTGTCGAGGCCAGAGGCCTTGTTAAGGACCTGCCTTTCCTACTAAACTTTGCATTTGGAAACACACTCCTATAACCTGTTGTATTGTTACTACAGTAGATAGTCCATAATGTTTGTGGAAAAACTAGTAAAAGGGGCATTCAGCACCTGGAGTACCGATCTCTTTCAGGCTGGTGGCCAAGTAAGATAGAACAACAGGAAATATGAAGCTTAACTATACTGAACTCTTTTGTAGAGACTCCTTTGCTGATAGTTCTTAGATCAATTATGGTGAAGATTTCTGGAGAAGCTTAATTAAGATTTTCTGTGGAGGAAGGGGTACCACTACACCAGCAGCCCTTAACCACTGAGCAACATCCCCAGCACTTTTTTTTGAGACAGGGTCTCACTGAGTTGCTTGAGGCCCTACTAAATTGCTGAGGCTGGCTTTGAACTTGTAATCCTCCTGCCTCAGTCACCAGAGCCATTAGGATTATAGGCATGTGCCACTATGCCTGAATTCTAAGTATTTTGAACGGACAATTCCATTTGTGCTGCGGCTGCTTTTCTTCTTTCTTTCTTTCTTTCCTTTTTGTCATGATTTCAACATCTTCTTTGATTCCTATAGAATCAATGCATTCAGACTTGTTTACTTTGGGGGTGGGGAACATTGTGTATATTGACCAAAAAGTCAAAGGTAGAATATGTTCTCTGATATGTGGAGGGATATAAGGTGGTGGATAAAATAAAAAGAAAAGAAGAAAATCAGTGGAGTAGACAAAGTGGAATGAAGGGGAAGGTTGGGATAGGGAAAGACAGTGGAATGAATCTGACCTGACTTTCCTATGTACCTATATGAATATACCACAGTGAATCTCACCATCATGCACATCCATAAGGCACTATTTAAAAAAAAACACTAAATAGCAGGAAGAGTAGTAGAATAGAGGGAAGGGAACAGAGGTAGGAGGAAGGGAGGGAAGGAGAAGTACTGGGGATTAAATTAAAATTAATTATATTTCATGCTTTTATAATTATGTCAAAATAAATTTATTGTCATGAATAACTAAAAGGAACCAATAAAAATTAATTAATTAATTAAACTCTGCACTTGTAACTGATTTCCCTGACTATTCCTGTTGTCATTCAGCCAAGGTTCAGAAATATCCTTACATATTGGTCCTAAAATCTAGCTAAGGTTACTGACACATGATGTATAGTGGTAATTACTATGCTTATCATATATAGATGATCATCAATAAGGCAATAAGGCAAATCATAAGACAAAGCTGACATTTTCATGTAATGCTGTAAGGGAGCAGTGTACCTCAACAGAGGTGGAAAGACTTACAAGATACTTAGTCTCATTTCCCATTTTGAAATCTAATGTAGGAAGAGATCATTTAAGGTGGATGATGGGGGTTGGAATTCAGAAGGAATTGTGATATAATGTTTTTGTGTTGATGGACTCAGCAAAGATATTTTTAAATTTTTTAGTTTTGATTGATCCTTAATAATTGACTATTTTGAATATGGTTTAATATTTCAATAAATATGTGTACCATGTATAGTGATCAAAATAGGGCAAATAGCATTTCATTTACCTCAAACAATTATCATTTCTTTGTATTAAAAATTCTATCTCCTAGTTTTTCTTAAACACATGGGTGGTTGTTTACTGCAGCCACCCTACTCTCTTATAGAACCCTAGAAATTATCCCTTCTTTTTTATATCTTCATTTTATTTATTTTTATGTTGTGCTGAGAATAGAACCCAGTGCCTCACACATGCTAGGCATGCACTCTACCACTGAGCTACAATGCAGACCTCTCATCCTTATTTCCAAACTGGATATTCATCCTGTCTATTCCCTTCCCTTCTTTTCCTTCCAGTCTCTGTTGACCCCTGTTCTACTCTCCACTTCTACGAGGTTAAATTTCTAACTGTCCACATGTGAGTGAGAACACGTGGTATGTTTTTCTGTGATGAAGACATGGCTTTTGAGACACGAGTTTCAAAGAATGTTGGGATGATAAAATGTCATTTGACATTTTTATTATGGAGTGATGGGCTTTTCCTGTATTTGGTAAAATGAGAGATCATAGGGCAGTGAAGATGGTCATGGGCATCCTGGGCAGCATGGAGAGGCATTCCCGAGGCATGAAGGTGATGTTCTTGGGAGAGAGGATTGTGTTAGGGGCTATGTTAGGGTCTATGGAAAACAGCCTGGGAAAGATCCAGGTCTCACTGTAGTAGGTCCTGTCTAGCAGCTGTGAGCTGGGAAGAGCACCTGGAGCATTTTAGGAAAAAAATGTCATCACAAAAGTTGTGTTTGGAGATGACAGTATTTCAAGGGGCAGAGTGGAAATGCAATAGCTTCCACACACAAAGGGCATGAACAATCGCTGTGCAAGGAGATAAATCTGTTCTAGATTGTAGCCCTGTAGAGGCCCAGGAACTGGAGAGACACCCATTCTACCTGCAGCCATGGAAGGGGCAGACATATGCCTCCTGTGGAACTTTGGGCTCTGTGGCCCCTTTCCCAAGGATTTTAGGACTGTGAACAATTTTTTCATTTATTCACTATTTCCCAATCAGCTTGGGACACAGCTCAGGTTCAGAAATGTTGTGAATTCATCCAGGCCTTATCCTAGAAGCTACAGACTCAGCATGTTGAAGATCAAATACAAGTTTCGTAGTAGGGGGAACATTGAGCAGTAGAAGATATAGCAGAGAGCCTAAGCCACACATCCCCTATGTCAGGTACTGGGAGACATACCCCTCAGGGGCCAGGATCCTCCATAGGCATCATTTTTAGCCCTTGCAGGCATCTACCTGCTCCTGATCAGAAAGGAAGGTCCCCACTTACCATACTATGTGGACACAGAGGCTGTGGGGAATCCAATAGTAGAAAAGAGACAGAAGACACTGGCCAACATCTGGGGATTTTCCATGAGTGACAGGTGTCTCTATCACTGTGCTGCTGTTGAGAGAGATGCTAGAAACCCTCTCATGTGTCCCATGCCTCAACAGGGTACTGGTGCAAGTGCTGTTGGGAGCTGTCCTGGATTCACAGCTTTGCAGCCCTTCCAGGCCATCTGGCAGCCCCTTGACTATGTACTAGGTGCTAAGGGTAAGTGGGGAAGTGGTCCCTGTTGAGGAAAGCTCCAGGCACACAGCTAGCTAACTTGAGGCCCTTGGAGCCATTAGGCTATCCTGGCATCTCTCTGCTCCTTCCTGCACACACCTTGGCCATCCTGGTTTATTCCTTCTCTTCCTGCTCTTCCGGTTTTATTGCATTTGGAAAAGGAGTGAATTCAGTCTCATCCTCAACAGTCACACTGCAGGCACATGCCTGACCTGATTCCAATCACCATGAATACAGGAGAGGAGGAGATCTAGGCATCCAGAGCTCTGAAAACTGCCCTGGGCTATGATTTGGGCTGACCAATCAATGGACTAATACATTTGGTGCATTAATTCATTGATAGCAGAATGGACTACTGAGAGGTGTGACATAATTGGAGGAAGTAGGTCATTGGTGGTGTGCTCTGGAAGGGTTTATCTTGTTTTTGACCCATTCCTGATGCCCCTACTTTCTGTCAGCCATAAGCTGAACAGCTTAACTCCACCATGCCTTTCCATCAATATGTTCTGCCTCACCTTGGGTCCACAGCAATGGAGTAGGCTGAACATCACTAAACCTCTGTAACTTTGAGCCCAAATAAACATTTCCTCTTCTAAGTTGTTCTTGACAGGTATTTTGGTCATGGCCACACAAAGCTGACTACCACAGAGAAGAATGGCTGGAGGGTCACACAGGAGGCTGTCTCCCATACTAATGGGGTCAGACCCTTGATCCTTGGTTCAAAGCATTTCTTGTAGCCCTGGCTTCCTTACCTCCTTACTTTGTGTCCCGGCAAGTGAAACTGCTCATCAGCAATCCAAGTCCCAAAGTTAACAACTTTGAAGCCCCATCCATTTTCAAGCTTCTGTCTCTCTGCAATGTTACCGTTTCCTCTCTCCCTTCCAGCAAATAGGTCCTATTGCCACTCAAGGCACCTGTCACAGTATCAGTGCCTAGGAGAACTCAACAAACATCTGTTCATAGGTCAATTTCTGCAAACCTTACTTAATCCCACAAGGTCATTGTGGAGAGCACCTTAGTGAACTTTGTGACTCCTGGAACTTCTCAGATGCCCTGGGAACTTCAGTTATGTCATATCATTTCACTGTCACACATTCTCATTCACTGTCTGCTACATTTTTAAAAATATTTATTTTTTTTAGTTGTAGGTGGACAGAATATCTTTATTTTATTTTTATGTGGTGCTGAGGATCGAACCCAATGCCTCACATGTGCTAGGCGAGCACGCTACCACTGTGCCACAATCCCAGCCCCTGTCTGCTACATTTTTTTAAAAATATTTTTTTAGTTGGAGATGGACACAATGTCTTTATTTTATTGCTTTGTACGTGGTGCTGAGGATCGAACTCAGGGCCTCATGCATGCGAGGCAAGCGCTCTACCGCTGAGCTACAGTCCCAGCCCCCTGTCTGCTACATTTTTAAACTTCCTTAGAGAACAGAAATTTCCTCATGTTGCAGTGTCTATAGAGCATCATGTATGATTACATGCATAATAAGTTATTTTGGTGATATCTATTAGTTATGCAAGTGAATAATGACTTGTAGAGCACCTGTTTGTGATTATCTCTCAAGATTTTTTTTTTGGTACCAGAGATTTAACCTAGGGGTGCTTAATAACTGAGACACATCCCCAGCCCTAAACCCTAACCCTAGGCATGCAGAAGACAATGGAAGGAACCATTTTGCAGCTGTGGCATGGGGACCAGCAGCTGGAGGAGCTGATTTCTGGCAGACTCAAGTATGGTTTGAAAGACAAGCTGAGCAAACCCATGCTGCATGACAGAGTATGCCTAAGTAACCAAGAGAAAATCAAGCATGGAGAGAGGTTTAAATAGTGGAATACTTGGGCTGGGGTTGTGTCTCAGGAGTGGAGCACTTACCTCATACATATTAGGCACTGGGTTCAATTCTCAGCACCATAAATAAATAAATAAATTAATTAATTAATTAATTAATTAAAGGTATTGTGTCCATCTACAACTAAAAATATTTTTTAAAAGATAGTGAAATACTGGTCACACAAAACCACCTGTTACTGCTTCCCTGCCAATCTTGCTGCTTGTAGGACCAGCTGGGAGAGAAGTTCCTGACAGGGAATTCAAAAGGGTGGGGGCAACAGGGATTGAGTTTGGAAACTGAATCAGAGACCAGGAATCATGGGGTCCGCAGGCAATATAGTGGGCTAAGAACAGGCTCCTAAACCACACAAGTGGAATCCAAAGGAGATTCCTTGGGTGCAGTCTTCCAGCATGGTGGACTGGCAATTGCTGGGCCCTGGAGGTGTGCTGACTTAAAATCTACAAACCAATTGGCATTCAACAAAGAGAATACCTAAGCCTACACCCTACCTCCAGGAGTTCCACCCTGAGGATTAAGCCTCTCACACTAGCAACCCCAACCACCCTAAGGGTGGAGCAAGCATCATACTCCAGACAACTCTACCTAACAGCTGAGAAGAGAAATGAGAAACTTCTGAAATCCAATGGAAACAATCCTTCAATTTTTCATCAAGGTTTTTTTTCTTTACTTCTTTTTTCTTTGACATTTCTTCCATTTCTGAAACCAATTATTTTTCATGCATCAGTTTTTGAGGACTGGAATGTCTAAATAGTATATTTCAGTTTTGTTTTAGATTCTTTTATTTTTAAATTTCTTTTTTCTATTTTTAATTTTTAAAAAAAATTAATTTATAGATATTTTTCTCATACTTATCTGTTTCCCTTGATTCTTTTTCTCTCTTTACTCTTGCTAACAACCTCTATTATTCCCTTTTTTACTCTTCCTATAATTTTTTACTTCTATCTTCTCTCTTCCTTCCCCATAAACATCACATCCCCCACCAATTCTGTACTCCTTTTGTCCACCACTTGCAATTGTAAGCACTTTTTCAAACTTACTCTTTTTATTGTAGGAAATAACTGAACACATCATTTCTGTTTATTGCTACAAAACTGTAGACATCTTAGTAGGAGCTATTTGGTTTAAGACTATACATTGTTTACATTAGTTGCTGTTATTATTTGTCTCCCCCTTAAAGGCAAGGTACTAGAAACCTTCAGGAACACTATAAGTCTACAGAGTAGAAATTGTACTGTCTCAGATCCACACTGCTAGATGGGTAGACACACAAGCAACATGAAAAAGCAAGGGAACAAATCACCCCAAACAAAGGAAGATGCTCCAATAATGGAATCCATTGATGCCACAGTGGAAGAAATGCCAAAAAAAGAATTGATAATGTAGGGCCTGGGATTGTAGCTCAGTGGTAGAGCACTTGATTCACATGTGTGAGGCACTGGTATCAATCCTCAGCATCACATAAAAATAAATAAATATAATAAAGATATTCTGTCCATCTACAACTAAAGCAAAATACTTTTTAAAAAAAGGAATTGAGAATGTACATAATTAAACTGACCTGTGAGATAAAGGATGATGTAAGGAGTGAAATCAGAGATAAAATTCAGGAGATGAAAGATCACTTCAAAAAAGAAATCAAGCAGAAATACTCAAAATGAAGTAATCAATAAACCATACTAAAAATTCAATGGAAAGCATGACCAACAGACTAGACCACTTGAAAGACCAAATGTCAGGCAATGAAGAAAAAATATATAATCTTGAAAATAAAGTTGACCATGGAGAGAAGATGTTAAGAAACCATGAGCAGAACTTCCAAGAAATATTAGATAACCTTAAAAGACCAAATTTAAGATTTATTAGGATAGATGAAGGTGAAGTGATGCAAACCAAATGAATGCATGATCTTTTCAATGAAATAACATCAGAAATTTTACTAAACCTAAAGAATGAAATGGAAAATCAAATACAGGAGGCTTATAGGACCCCCAGATGTAGAAAATTACAATCGATCTACACAAAGGCATATTATGAAAATGCCTAAGATACAGAATAAGAACAGAATTTTAAAGGCTGTCAGAGAAAAATGTCAGATCACATTTAGGGGGAAAACAACTCAGATCTCAACTGAATTCTCAACCTAGAACCACAAAGCTAGGAGGTCTTGGAATAATATATACCAAGCTCTGAAAAAAACTGGATGCCAACCAATTCTACACCCAGCAAAATTAAGCTTCAGACTTGAAGATAAATTAAAAACATTCCATGATAATCAAAAGTGAAAATAATTCACAACTAGAAAGCCTGCACTACAAAGAATTCTCTCAAAATAGTTCATAAAGATGAAATGAAAAATAAAAGTGAAAACTAGCAAAGGAGGAACTACACTAAAGGAAGAGTTAATCAATGGAGAAACTAATTCAAATTAAAAACCAGAAATAAACCAAAATGACTGGGAATAAAAATCATATCTCAATAATAACCTTGAATGTAAATGGCCTAAACTCATCAATCAAAAGACTTAGACTGGAAGATTGGATTAAAAAACAAGATCCAACAATATTCTGTCTCCAAGCAACTCATCTCATGGGCAATGACATCCACAGACCAAGGTAAAAAGATAAGAAAATCATATTACTCACATGGATCTCTTAAACAAGCAGGGGTTTCTATCCTTATATCAGATAAAGGGAACTTTGAGCAAAAGTTAATCAGAAGTAACAAAGAAGGACATTTCATACTGCTTAAAGGAATTATACATTAACAACACCTAACAATCAAAAATTTATGCCTCAAAGAATGGAGTATCTACATACATCAAACAAACCCTTCTCAATTTCTAGAATCAAATAGACCACAACACAATAATACTGGGTGACTTTAATACATGTCTCTCATCACTGTAGAGATCCTCCAATCAAAAACTAAACAAAAAAATAATAGAACTGAATAGTACAAACAATAATTTAGACTTAACAGACATATCAAGAGTATTTCATCCATCAATGATTGAATGCACTTTCTCCTCAGCAGCACATGGATCCTTCTCTAATATAAACCATGTTATGTAAGCTATCACATATGTTGGCATACAACTATAATATTACCTTAATATATTTTTAGCATCAGTAGAGTGTATTTTGGCATATTATACATACATGAAGTATAACTTATTCTAATTAGGATCCCATTCTTGTGGTTGTATATGATGTTGAGTTTCACTAGTCAAATATTCATATATGGTCCACTTTGAGTTTAGTTTTGTGCAGGGTGAGGGATGGGGTAAAATTTTATTCTACTACATATGGATTTCTAGTTTTCCCAGCACTCTTTGTTACAAAGGGTTTCTTCTCCAATGTATGTTTCTGGTACATTTGTCTAATATCAGATAACTGTTGTTATGTGGGTTTATCTCTGTGTCTTCTATTCTATTCCATTGGTCTTCCTGCCTGTTGTGGTGCCAGTACTGTTCTCTTTTTGTTACTAGAGCTCCATATTATAAATTGAGGGTTAGATTATGATGCCTCCTGCTTTGCTTTTCTTACTAATGATTGCTTTGGCTATACTGGCTCTCTTATTTTTCCAAGTGAATTTTATAATGCTTTTCCTAGTTCTGTAACATATTTTAAATAAAAGACTTCTTTATGAGTTTTTTTTTCTCTTAAGAGCCCTGGGTTGAGTGAATATCCAGATAATGATATTCTAAATCAGTGTATGACCTCTGCTGATACCAATGTCAGCACCACTTTAAGAGGTACTATGGACTCTATTAATTATAATCACTTCAGAGCCATACTTCATTCTATTCAACTTTACAAGAAACAAAAACTTGTTGTAAGTTTTTACCATTGTTTCTGGAATAGGTCAAAAATTAGTTTTAAGTTTAGTAAACTTACTATAACTTTACATGAGGGCTAAAAAGGAGGAGGAAGAATGATTGAACATTAGGAGAGGGGAAAAAGAGACCAAAACAAAGAGGAGAGAAGATATAAAAGAATAATCCATGCCAAATTAGAAAGAAGAAATAGATGGATGGTGGGTATTTGAGGTAGTAGCAGATGCCAGACAATGCGCAGGAGTTAATAAGAGCATGCATAACATAAAGCTAGGAAAATAAAGATAGGAAAATTGATTCCAATTAATGCTTTAAACAATTAGATGATATCAGTTCAAATGGGTTGAGAGTACAATGTTGACTACTGGGTTAATAATTATTACTCATGTTAAAAAGTTATTTATATGATGAAAGTTGACATTAGAGTTTGTTTATAGTAGACCATGTCAAGTGAAGTAAATTCTTGTTGATTTGGACTTCATTGGTTTTTGGACATTTACCAGCATCCACCAGTCTTTGACTGTGTATCTCTGCAGAGTTACAGAGGCACAGGAGCCAATTCCCCAGTTGCTAAGAAACTCCTACCAGCAGTTTCTGGTTTGTCAGCTCAGGGGCCTGCAGCTGACTGTTTGGAGGGTACAGTGTTTGTGTTGGCTGTTTCTATTGTGTGCAGGAATTCAGGATGCAGGCTCTGGAGTGTCCCTGTGATTTCTGTGGGTCATCATATACCTTCTGCCCTATACAGAATCCTTTTTGAAGTAGTAATGATCCTGGTAGCTGTGAGCACAGGAATTCTGGTTGGGTTTTCTGTGGGTGTTCTGTGGTGCAGAAGTATTGTCCTGGTCATTGCTACTTCCTCTGGTACTGTAGTGAAGTGTCTCAGGTGGTCCACCTAGATTCTAGTTTACAGTGCCTCATGTTGTGAGTTGTGTGTGTTGATTCACTCTGTTTATTAAGTCTGATGCAAGGTCCCACAAATATCCATGCAATGCCCTTACACTCACCAGTTGTGATCAGGGTTCAAGCTGTGCTCCAGTTAAAGCTAGAAGCAGCCCTTTCCTGCTGCATAGTCTCTGGTAATTTTCTGCAGGGTTTCTATGTCACTTGATATTCAAGCAGCTTAGCTATATATGACTCTGCAATCCCAGTGACAATCCCTAGGTTCCCATGGTGCCTACTCCAACTGTCAGTTGTCAGGCCCTGGTGAAACTACTTTCCTCTGTTTGGGATCAAAACTACTTCATTGCTGTCTCTGGATGAGTTGAGTGAGCAGATGCTGCACAGAGGTTTTTGTCCTTGCTTGGGTCACAGAGGCTAAGCAGGGTTAGACTCAGTTCCTGGCACAAGTCCTCACCACCCCCACTCCTCTCATTTGTGATGAGGGGGAGGAAAAAGGGGTTTCAGCAACTTTCAGCTATTAGTGGTTCCATCCACAGTTCTTTCTGGTTGAATTTTTTTTTTTAAATTTTTAGTGATAGATTGACACAATATCTTTATTTTGTTTATTTATTTTTATTTTGTTAGTTGTTGATGGACCTTTATTTTATTCATTTATTTATATGTGGTGCTGAGAATAGAACCCAGTGTCTCACACATGCTGGGCAAGTGCTCTACCACTGAGCCACAACTCCAGCCCCTGTTTATTTATTTTTATGTGGTACTGAGGATAGAACTCAGTGCCTCACATGTGTGAAGCAAGCACTCTGTCTAGCTGAATTCCTAAATGTTCCCACTGCAGGGACATCCTTCTGCTTTAATTTGAAGCTGTCTGGGCATTAGAAGACTCTTGATTTAAGGTGGGTGACTGGCTGAGTGCTCCACAAGATGACTATGGATCTCTGGCTCAGTTTTCTTTTCATGATTTGGTTTTAAGCTGTTTGCTGTAGTTTAAGGACTCTGCTATTGCCTTTGTGCTTTAACTTTTGTCATCTTTCTAAATGTTTTAAGTGGGTGAGTGTAAGAGAGTTTCTGCTTCCCTCTTTTCTCTCTCTTTTGCCCCTTGCCCCTTTCCAATCCCCATGTTTAATTTAGGGTTAGAGGATTCTTGTGTTCATTTTCTACTCTTCTAATTATCTTCCAATCTTTCTAGGCTTCATACTTTGTAATATTGAGTCTTGGAACATGTATTTTGTCACCCATCTCTCAAGTCTGCTTTTCTTTTGCTGTATCCTTACTGTGTTGTGAGAAGATTGGGACTTGCTATGTACTTGCTGTCGTTTCTGAAATCTATTATCCTGATCCTCAGAGACATTTCTAATCTTACCCTGGCCATTCCTCTATAGCTCTGCCATCTCCAAAGCACTAGCCACAGCCATTGAGGTGATTTGCTGGGAACTTCCCACAGGTCCCAGGCCTGTTCCCCAACTATAGTGCCCAAGGACAAGAAGTCCTCCCAGCTCAGCTCAGCATCTGTGCAGAGTAAGTGCTCAGCAAATGTTGGGTGCATGTTGCCCTTCATAGGGAAGAGAGTTTGCCACCAGGGGCCTATGGATTGTTGAGTCACCAAGGTCGCCATTGGCTGGTGTTCATTCCTGTAGCACTGGTGTGTGGGGGCTTCTTAGTAAACCCAAACTCCTCAGAATAAAGACCACATTCAAGAAACAGGTCTCAGTTTGGTAAGTTTAAATGTTGGCTCATTCCTTGTGAGTTCCACACAGAGGGCTCAGCATTTTACAGGAGCCATGGTCTCCTCCTACAGCAGGCATTGGTGCCTGCTTTCTGCAGATGAGTACATGGAACACAATGACACCTGCATAAAGGTCAGTGAAAGAAGTCAGATATTAAGGACAATGTTTGTAAGCTTCACTTACATGTAATGTCAGATAATAAGAAAATCTATATAGAGAAAATGGATCAGTATTTTCAGGGCTGCGAGGCAGGCATGCGAGAAAACTGCTTAATCACAGTTTTATTTCAGAGTGATGGAATACTGGAGCCAGATAGGGTGGCGGGTTGCAAAATATCATGAACTGTACTCTTTAACACAGTCAACTTTAGGGTATGTGAATTTCACCTCAGTAAATTATTGTTTTATATAACTTGTAGGTTAAACCTCAGATTTGGTGCTCATTGATCATGATCTTGTGCAGTTACAAAGACTCGGTTGCTCTGGGGCCCATCCTCTATAAATTTGTAGAAGAAATCTCCTCTGGCGATGGCTCTGGAGATTAAATGAAAATGAGATTGTGCCAGCACAGTCTACCTGAACAGAAAAGATGCCCAGTGACATTCCAGTCAGTCCTCTGATTCACCACCAGTTGGTCTGGGTCTTGCTGAAAGAGGATCCAGTAGGTTTTTAAAGAACTCATTTTGGTAAAAAGATCATCCAACAACATAGCCCATCTCCCATATCAGAGGCAGCAGGGGAGACTTTCTAGCCACAGAACCCTGGAAAAGGGGGTGGCAGGGATAGCCTTTTGTATGTTTGGGTGTGTATCATTTTTGCCTTCCTTGTGTTCCTCTTCCATCTCTGACCTGCTGCAGCTGTCTCCTCTCCCTTATGGCCTTCTCTGTGCCCTTTGTGTTGATGCTTGGATACAAATTAATACCAGGCTAGATTACACTATTTGACACATTACTCAATGTGTAATGAGCCCACAGTTTGAGATAAATGATAAGCTCTCAGGGAACCTTTGTGCCACAGAGCCCAGGTGAGCACAGAATAGTGAGGGATCCAAGAAAAAG
Organism: Xerus rutilus; assembly: GCA_028644305.1. Lineage (NCBI taxonomy): Eukaryota > Metazoa > Chordata > Mammalia > Rodentia > Sciuridae > Xerus > Xerus rutilus. Next base: position 82,082,465 of record CM053417.1, on the reverse strand, counting down.
GTGGAAATAGCAGCTTTGATACTGGAAAAAGACATGTCCATGTAGTGAATTTTTTTTCTACAAGAGAGAAGCTGACAGTGGGCAAGGGCATGTGGTGGAAAGAAGCAGCATTGGAGTCCTACTTCCTGCACAGGCAGAAGCTGGGTTCCAGGCCTTTGAGAAGCTCCCCAGGCTCCACATGCCCTGGTGGGTGAATGGGCCAATGTCCCAGGGCCAGACCAGCTTTGGGGTCCATGTCACTCCACAGCACTAGAGGCACTGGGAAAATCCACACTGCTACCTTTGGTAAACAAGAGTAACTCAGAAGCTGGGAGCAGTGGCGCACACCTGTAGTCCCAGCACTTTGGGAGGCTGGAACAGGAAAATCACAAGTTCAAAGTCAGCTTCAGCAACGGCAAGGCGCTAAGCAACTCAGTGAGACCCTGTCTCTACATAAAACACAAAATAGGGCTGAGGATGTGGCTCAGTGGTCCAGTGCCCTTGAGTTCAATCCCCGGTGCCAAAAAAAAAAAAAAAGAGTGACTCAGATATCACAAATGGACTGCTTTTGGAGGAGTGGAACATAATCAATCTTCATGTCCAATCCTTTACCCCCACCCTTGTTATCAAGAAAAAACTTAAATAAACCCTCTAGCTTTACTGGCTCTTAGTTGACTTAATATATGTTTAATATAATTTTAGCATCTGTAAGGTTATTTTGATGACTACCTTTCCATGATATTAATTTTTGTGTTCTTGCTTTTTACTTATTAGACTTGCTTGATTTCTATCAAATTTTAACCATATTATTTCTTCTCTATTTTATATATTTTTGCTCTTACTCCTATTTTTTCCTTCTTACTCTATAATTTAAAAATAATTTGATTGTTATTCTAGCTTCTTTCTGATACAAGTACTTTGTTATAAATGTTCATCTGAATACTGTTTCATCCCAGAGATTTTAAGCTTTTATTATCACTTAGTTCAAAGCACTTTTTATTTACTTTTCTTGTGCTTTCTTCCTTGAATTCTGAGATATTTATTTATTTATTTATTTATTTATTTGGTACTGGAGATTGAACTCAGGGGAACTCAGCCACTGAGACACATCCCCAGCCCTATTTTGTGTTTCACGTAGAAACAGGGTCTCACCGAGTTGTTTAGAGCCTCGCCATTGCTGAGGGTGGCTTTGAACTCTCAATTCTCCTGTCTCAGCCTCCCTAAGTGCTGGGATTACAGGCTTGTGCCACCGCGCCCGGCTAACTCTGAGATATTTATAAGTGTGCCATTGAATTTTGAATAGTTGACATGCAGGGTGGAGTTCTATATATCTTAAGGTGATTTATTTCTAATGTAATAAATCATGGAGTCTGTATGATTTCAAATTTTAAAAAATTAATGGAAATTCCTTTTATATTGATTTTATTGGTTACATACATGTCAAAACTGACAAAATTGCATACTTCAAATATGTGCAGTTTATTGTACTTCAATTTTACCTCAATAAAGCTATGGCAAAATTTTTTAAAAATTAAAAAATACACTCTACTGTCATGTATATCTAAAAAGAACAAAAATAAATAAATAAATATTTACTTCATTTATTTATTTTTTTGGTACTGGGGATTGAACTCAGGAGTACTCAACCACTGAGCCACATCCCCAGCCCTATTTTGCGTTTTATGGAGACAGGGTCTCACTGAGTTGCTTAGCACCTCACCATTGCTGAGGCTGACTTTGAACTCGTGATTCTCCTGTCTCAGCCTCCCTAAGTGCTGAAATTATAGGCTTGCGCCACAGTGCCTGGCTAAATAAATATATATTTAAAAAGTGGATCAAACACCTAGGAATTAGACCAGAAATCCTGCACCTGCCAGAAGAAAATGTAGGCCCAACACTCAAACTGTCTCAGAAACTGACTTTCTTAACAAGACTCCTAAAGTGCAAGAAGTAAAATCAAAAATCAATAAGTAGGATGACAACCAATTTAAAAGCTTCTTCACAGGAAAGGAAACAAGTAATAGTGTGACGAAAGCCTACAGAATAGGATAAAATCTTTTGCCACCTGCACCTCAGATAGGGTGTTAATTTCAAGAATATCTAAAGAACTCAAAAAACTTAACACCAAAAAATCAAATAACTCAATAAATTGGCAAAGGAACTGAACAGACACTTCACAGAAAAAAGAAATACAAATGGTCAACAAATATATGAAAACATGTTCAATATCTCTAGATATTAGAGAAATGCAAATTAAAATTATACTGAGATTTCATCTGACTCCAGTCAAAATGGCAATTGTCAAGAATATGAGTAAGAATAAATGTTAGCAAGGATATGAGGCAAAAGGTAAAATTATGCATTGTTGGTGGGACTGCAAATTAGTGCTAACACTCTGGAAAGCAGTATGGAGATTCCTCAAAAAACTAGGAATGAATCCATTATATGATGCAGCTATCTCACTCCTCAGCATATATACAAAAGTTTTAAAATCACTCTTCTACGGTAACACAGCCACATTGACATTTATAGCAGCATAATTCATAGTAGCTAAGCTATGGAGCCAATCTAGGCGCCCTTTAAGAAATGAATGAATAAAGAAAATGTGTTATATATACACAGTGGATTATTACTCAGCCATAAAGAAAAATGACTTGATGGCATTTTCTGATAAAAGGAAGGAACTGGGAACTATCATGCTAAGTGAAGTAGGCCAATCCATAAAAACCAAAGTCCAAATGTTTCCTCTGATATGTGGATGCTAATCCAAAGTAAGGGAGAGGGAGATAAAACAGCATAGAAGAAAGATCTGTGGAGTAGACAAAAGAGAATGGAGAGAAAGGATGAGAGATGGGATAGAGAAAGACAGTAGAATGAATCTGACCTGACTTTCCTATGTACATATATGAACATACAACATATATGAATATTCAACCATCATGTACATCCAAAAGACACTTATTAAAGAGGAAAAGAGGAAGCATGAAAAGGACAGTCAGCTCAGGGAACATGGGCCTCATCCAAACAGTGACTAATGGCAGGAACATTCCTGAATGGCCTAGCTCCAGGCTGCCCTAAGCTTGTTCTCTCCTCACAGTGATGCCAAGAGACAGAAAGGCATTGTCTTCTTACTCTGCTTCTTAGGGGAGGGCACTATAACCCAGAAAGCTCAGCAGAGCATTGGCCATATCCCAGCCCCCGTTCAAAGGAAGAACAATGTCCAGCAGTGACCACAGGCCTACCAGACTCAAAGCCTGCAAGGAGACACATGCAAAACTCAGGTCCTCTAAGCTAACGCCAAGGAAGGGTACTTTCATTTTGGGAACTTCAATGATTTTTGGAAAGCTTTAGAAGTTCCTGACCAATGGAATTTTAGAGAAAAACTTTAGTAAAATGAAGAAAAAATAATTTTGTAACATATTGAATGATAACTTCTGAGACTATCTGCTTGGCCATTCTGCACTCTTGTGCTCATGATTAGGTTTTCTCATAGTTGGAAGATGCAAATGTAGCTACTTAGCATCCTGATGTCAAAGACAATGGGCAGGGGCTGACTGAAAACACACAACAGAAACCCACATTTAAATCAACAGCAAATTCACATCAGTGGTCAAGACCTCCCTCACCCTGAACACCTGCACCTGAGGGATTAGCCATAAGCAAGCGGGGCCCAGCTGGAAGAGTCTGCAGGGACAGGTAGGCATAGACAGCCTTTTTAGAGTGACTGGTTTGCTAGTGGGTTTCTCCTTGTGTTTTAGGACTGATCTTTCCAAATCACTGATGCCTCATCAGGTCATACTTAGCTCCTGATGCTGCAATTGGCACCTCGGAGCCTTTGGGGCCACTGTCAAATGAGGTTGAAACCTTTTAGGCAGCCAAAGATTGGCTCCATCTTGCATCTACTTGGAACACCCCCACTGTTTCTGTGTGCTTAGTCCCACACTCCCAAGGGAGGAAGACTGGCATCTCTTATCACTGTGAGCTTGAGTTAGATTTAGGGGCAGCAGCTTGCTCTCTCTGCCTCATCCCTGCTTCACGGCCTTGAGCCTATCCTTGCCTTCCATGGTAAGGAGAGGAGCCTCATCCTGGAGAAATCTAAGCAGAGAGCTACCTCCCTTGTTCAGGTAGCTTGTGAGTTCATAGCATTGTGCAAAATGGTATCCAAATCCTATTCAGTGGAACAAGACCATCCCCTCATGCCACAACACACACCAGCACATAAACACCCTTCTGGGATCACACTGAAGAAGCTCCTCAGTCCTGTTAACACAATGATTCCCAAACTCACTTACCCAGTGCCCTTTTCTTTTCTTTTGGAAAAACATTAACATTTGGTGGAATGCTTGTACACTTTAAAACACTGTTACAGAAATTTCAGCCTATAAAATTTTTTGAATTTAACAAATTCTCTTCCATAAGCCTTTTAAAATAGTTTTATTGAGGGCTGTGGTTGTGGCTCAGTGGTAGAGCCCTTGCCTAGCATGTATGAGGCACTGGGTTCAATTCACAGCACTGCATATACATAAAGAAAATGAAGTTCATTGACAACTAAAAATTTTTCTTAAAAACTATTTTTATTGAGATATAATTTAAATACCATAGAATTCTCCCATGTAAGGTGTAGAATTCAATGGTTTTGGCATTCTCTGAGTTGTCCAATCATTACCATAACCTAATGTTAGAGTGTTTCATTATCTCCAAAAGAAACCTGCTGTCAGTAGCAGTCACCTCACATTTCGTGCTCCCTCCAGCACCAGGTGATCCTGCACTACTTTGTGTCTCTATAGATTTAGCCTTTCTGGACATTGTATATAAATGAAATCAAATTACGTTTGGTCTTTATGACTTATTACTTTCACCTAGCCTAGTGTTTTGGGAGTTCACGAATATTATAGCATGTTTTAATAAATCATTCCTTTTTAATGGTTGAATAGTATTCACACACACACACACACACACACACACACACACACACACAAACACAGAGTCATCCCTCAGTGTCCATGGGAGACTTTTTCCAGAAGCCTGCACTGATACCAAAATCTGCAAATGCTCAAGTCTCTTATATAAAATGGAGTAGCATTTGCATATAGCATAGGCATATCCTCCTGTATAATTTAAATCTCTAGGTGACTTGAAATGCCTAATACAATATATATACTATGTAAATAGCTATTATACATTATTTATTAGGGTATAATAACAAAAAGACTTTGTCTATAATTCAGTACACTCACTTTTTAAAAAATACTTTTGATCCACCATTGGTTGAATTCGAAGAAGGAGAGCCCATGGATACAGAGGGTTGATTTTATAGATCTCATTTTGTTGGTTGATGGATATTTGGGTCATTTCCATTTTTTAGCTATTTTGTGTAGTGCCTTATGACATTATTTGTTCTAGCCAGGGTTCTCCAGAGAGGCAGAACCAGAGAGATAGAATGTATCTACATATGGATGGATGTAGGAGAAGGGATTTATGAGTAGAGTGAGCTCACACAGTGATAAAGGCTGAGAAGTCCCAGGATGAGCAGTCTGTAGGCTGGAGCCCGAGGATGTCAATTGCTTATTTCAGTCCAAGTCCAGTGGCCAAGAACTAGGGAAGCCAGTTGAACCCCAAGTCTGAGGCCAAAGGCCTAATCCCAAGGAAATGCCAATCCCAGAGTCCAAAGACCCATAAGCCTAGAGTTCTGATGTCCTAGGGTACACACAATAACAGGATATGCCTGCTCCTGAAGGGACAATACATATTTCTTCTATTGTTTTGTTCTCTCCAGGCTTCAGCCAATTGGACAGCCAATGCACACTGAGGGCAGATCTTCTACACTCGTGTCTTGGTCTGGATCTCAGACTAATTTATATATGGCAGATTCATGGAGTGAATCACCAGCCTCACAACAGGATGGGTTTTATAAGCTTTAATATGAGATGATATAACAATAAGCAAGCAAGAGTTATACTTTACAATATTGAGTATTATATATAATGAATCAATAATACAGAAGAAAAGAAAGAAAGAGCGGCTCCAGCCCAATAAGCACTCACCAATCAATACCGGATAACACAACACAGGTTTGCAAGTACACTCAAAGCATCATCATCACCTTCAACACCCAGCCTTGGGTAAAATAAGCAACACCAAGAATGGGGTAAACACATAGGTGAGAGTCTTTCTTCTCCACTCAAAGCATCATCATCACATTCAACACCTATCCTCTGGTAAAAGGAGCAACACTGAGGGTAGGGTAAAAACATAGGTGAGAGTCAGATTCTTTCTTCACAAATCAGATTCCTTCTTCTCATCATCAGGTTCCTTCTTCTACACTCAAAGCATCGGATTCCTTCTTCCCCAGTTGGATTCCTTCTTCTCTTCTCATTCCCCTTTGGAGGACTTAAAAAGGCACAGCAACCCTTCCCAATATGCAGTCCAACATTATGCAACTGGTCTTAGGTTGTTTTTTCTCTGCAAGGTGGGAACTGGCCAGGTTCCAAACTCACAGGGTCAGAAGTTGTAAGTTCTGATGCACCAAGAGCTCATTAGTGCACCAGATGGCCCGAACAATAACCTTGAGAGTGTTTACTGTCTTCAAAGTCTCTCCAAATTCCTCACTAATGGGCCCTCCTCTCCTAAGTCACTTAAGGATGGGCGCATATTATTAACTATCTATACAACTTGGTCCCCCCAGCTCACACACTAGTCTTCTCCAGAAACAATTCTCAGGGTCATACTCAAGCTGCCCAGTCTTCCCCAGGGCTTCCCTTCTGGAATAAGAGAGATGGGCTCAGAGCCCATTGAGCATTGAGAATGATTAATACTCTGACAGAGACAAAGCAATGCTTTACCAGAACCCTGAGTATCCCTTAATCCAGTCTAGTGGACACCCCAAATCAAACATTGCAATTCCTACCACTTTTCAACTTGGCACCACACATATCTCCTTGAACCACACTTAATCTCCAAAGAGTAACATAAAACTGGGTGCAGTGGCACATGCCTGTAATCCTAGAACTTTGGGAGGCTGAGGCAGGAAAATCCCAAGTTCAAAGCCAGCCTCAGCAACAGTGAGGTGCTAAGCAACTCAGTGAGATCCTGTCTCTAAATAAAACACAAAATAGGACTGGGGATGTGTCTCAGTGGTTGAGTACCCCCGAGTTCAATCCCCAGCCTAGCACCAAAAAAAAAAAAAAAAGAGTAACACAACACAGTTCCACTATGATACATGTATCATCATGCAGCTTTCCTGTGTGCAAACAAAAACACATAACTCCCTTCCCTAGCAGGTAACTCCTCCAGTGATGTTTAATTCTCTTCTCTTTTTTTGGAGAGGGGGGACTACCGGGGATTAAATTTAGGGGCACTTGACCACTGAGCCACATCCCCAGCCCTATTTTCTTTTGTATTTCATTTAGAAACAGGGTCTCACTGAGTTGCTTAGCATCTCACTTTTGCTGAGGCTGGCTTTGAACTCACAATCCTCCTATGTCAGTCTCCCAAGCTGCTGGGATTATAGGCATGTTCCACCTTACCTGGCTAATTATCTTCTGATATCCCATAATTTAAATACATTGATGTATAAATAACAAGGCTTAAATAATGATATAAAGACAATATATCTCATAGGATAAAGAAATAATAGAAGAAACAAAGGTATTTTCTCAATGCATAGTTATATGAACGAGAAGGTATTCTTAACAAAACAGAATGAAGTGCTGGTAGCAATCACAGACCTTGCTTCTATAGTGGTCTTGTGGTGTGGCTGGTATTTACTGACACCTTCTCCCCCTGCCATCCTAGGCTCCTTGGTGTTCAGGAATCTCCTCAGAGGTCCTGGCTCTTTTCAGAATCTCCTCTTGCTCCTTTAAAGCCAGTTCAATTCCCTAATCCTGGGTCTTGCCACCACTCCTCTTCCTGTCACTGTGGTTTTGCCTTTTCTAAATATTATATAAATGGAGTCTTGCTGTTTTCTGCCTTTTAGTATGCCTTATAATTTTTGTTAAAATCCAGAAATTACATATAGGTTAAAGGAGCTGCTATAGAGGCCTATCAAGGTGTGATGGTGAGCTTCTCCGGTTCTACAATCAGGTCTCCATTTTTAGTGAGCCTGGTCTCTCAACTGTGACCTTCTCATGTGCTTCTTACAACCCCCAGGGACAAGATGGCTAGCGTAGCAGAAGTTTAGTATTTCCCTTCTCCCATTCAATTACGCTCTGACAAACCCCAGCAGGTTGAGCTCTGGTTGGCTAGGAAGAGTGCGGCTTTGTTAAGAAAAGTAGATGCAGCCGGGCGCGGTGGCACAACCCTGTAATCCCAGCACTTAGAGAGGCTGAGACAGGAGAATCGTGAGTTCAAAGCCAGCCTCAGCAATGGTGAGATACTAAGCAACTCAGTGAGACCCTGTCTCATATAAAACACAAAATAGGGCTGGGGATGTGGCTCAGTGGTTGAGTGCCCCTGAGTTCAATCTCCAGTACCAAAAAAAAAAAAAGAAGAAGAAAGAAAAGTAGATGCTCTGGAGTACTTTTAAATGACTCATTTTCCTCACCCCATCAGAACCATGAGGGAGTTTTTATCCAGTATGTACTGTGGTGACCTTGTGGAACTCCAGGAGGTAAAGCTCACAATACTGTAGTGCCCCCATTACCCAGCTTCCTGGGTTTTTTTTTAGTTGTTGATTGACCTTTATTTATTCATTTATTTATATGCAGTGCTGAGGATAAAACCCCATGCCTCCCACATGCCACATGCGAGGCAAGCACTCTACCACTGAGCCACAATCCCAGCCCATTCTTGGAGTTTTTAATTCTCATGCTTATCCATGCAGAGCCTCCAGTAGTTCAACTTTGACTCAGCCTTCCCTACCTGGTACTGGTTTCCACAGAAGTTTCAGCTCATGAGTTTCTTACGTTGTGATTTTCTTCATTTGTTTGTCATTCTCTCCAATTTTGAGTGGGGTTAGTTCGTCCTGTGACCTCAGTGCTCTGAGAGATCTAAAAAAGATTTCTCAGATTGTTGAACTTTTCTCAGATTGTTCAGTTTTTTACTTGTTAGTACAGAATGGCAACTTCCAAGATCCTCATGTACTAAACTAAAAAGCAGAGTCAGCTTTTTAAAAGCTTTTTTTAAAATTCATGAATTGCTTATTAGCTACATGTATGTGCTTTTATTTTTAGTGATGGCACCAAGATTTGCAGTGCCCATTTCTGAGGCAGCACAGTCTACCTCACGGTGATAAACATCATTCAGGTAAGAGCAGAATTTACATGGCCACACTTGACTGTAGCCCATTCTGCCCTGGTATTTTTGAGGTATATACATTAACCCGATAAGTGCTATAACCCTCACAAGACCTCATTATTGTTATTTCTTTAAGCAGTTAGTTATGTTTTTAGATCTTATTTTAGCTTTATTTTTACTCTTGATACCATTGCAGATATATAATGACCATGACATATTCACATCAATTATCTTTTAAAAACCTTAAAACTAAGAGATATATGTTTCCTATTGGCCCACATATTTATTTCTGGAATTCTTCATCTGTATAGATGCAGTTTTTCATCTGATATCACACTCCATCTACCTGAAGAAGACTGCTACTGCTTTTCTGTCCCGCGGATTTTAAAGTGACCAATCCCTGGCTCACCACGCGGTTTGTAGTGGGCTCTATAAAATCCCTCCTGCGCATCTCCTCTCCCTCTTTTCCTCTTTCCTCCACCCGGGCGCCCACTCCCCTGAATAAAGGATTTCCCTGCTGCTTAGAGGTGTCCATGTCTGGCTTGCTGATACCCTAACATTTGGTACCATAACAACATGTCCTTCCAGAAGAGAGGAAGATACAGTGTATCCATGATTAAAATTAAATTTAGTAAATGAGAGATCCAATCATTTATATCTCAGAAAGAAAGCTCTTGGGACTTCCAACAAATTCCTCTCCCAGTATTGCTCATTGATGCTATGTATCTCCCAAAGGTGCTAACCTTGCAGTTTCTCCTAGTCCTTGTAGCACTTTAGGGATCCTTAATGACACCCAGGGTTTCAAGGAAACCTTTTCTTTGTGAAACAATGCTCTCAATACATCTTCTAGATGTTTCAGTTGTAAAATTCCAATAATACCCATGTCTGCCTACCACCCCTTATATTTGAAACAGTTTGTCTCTTCAACACATTAGCAATATTCTAACTTGTATTTTGTTAGTTTTCACCCCAGCCTAATTTTGCACCAGAGGGCAAAGAGCTGGCTCCAGTGTAGGGTCCACATATAGCGTCATTTATTTACAAAATAACTTCACCTTAGAACCCAGGTATTGCCATCCCTTTCATGCCACCAAGTATTTGGTGGGTGCTAAATGGGGAAAGCCCAACATTCCCTTCACTCTGTGAAGTTTGGAATTTTACTAACCTTCAGTTTCCTCTTCTGTAAAATGGGCATAGCAGTCTCTTGCTCACAGCAGATTAGTAATTTTGTACTAAAGCCCCTGCTACAGAGTAGGTATCTAATAAATGAAGACTGTAACACTAATGTATTTTCTCTTGAAAGAAAATAAAATTTATGCAGCAAATGTGGCATTTCACTGCAGCTGCTTGAAAGCCCATCAGCTTCTCTATCCCCATATCACCCACCTCACTCCTCCTTGGAAATGCCTCCCTTCTGCTTTCACTCCTTATAATCTCCCTTCACTGGACAAAAGTTGAGACCTTCTGACAATGCTCCCATGGGAGGGTGGGCTGATAACCTTGTAAGTGCTGATATTTCTTTGTCTCCAGCCAGGCCCTTCCCACAGTCAAGGCCAGGCAAAGAGCAGCTCACTTCCCTCTCTGCTTCCCCCCAACACACAGTCATACTCTCTGGCCAGTCACAGCCACTCCAAGAACACTAGGCCTGGGGGCTGAGGCTATAAACCACTTCCTCTTGTCCTGCTTGTCCAGCCAGGACTCAGCAACCCTGAGAGCGCAGGATGCTAATCTTTCAAGACCCTTCTTATTATCCCAGACTGTAATATGCAGATTGCCTCTATTCTTCTCCTGATACCTGAATTGCCTTACAGGAGCCAAGGCTGCAGGATCAGGCCAATGGCCTCCACCAACTTTCTCTAAAAAAGCAAATCAGGTGGTTGGGTCTGGAAAAGTCATCTCCAGTTGGGAGCCCTGTGCAGGCTCCCAAGAGCTGCCTGCTCTGGTGGCTGTCAGACAGATAGGTGTGAATCTGCTCAAGTGGGGCTGGCCATCTTCACAGAGGAGAAGCAGAGTCACAGAACTCCAGGCACAGCAGGATCCACAGAGAGGTGGCAGCGGCAAAGTAGCTGCAGCCCCACTCCAGCCCTTAGGAGTCTCTGGTGCAGCTGTAAGGACCCAGTGGCCATGTGGCTTCATATCCAGGAGCTAGCTTGCCAGGGTAGGCCACTGGTCAGCCCTGTACTTGTGTCAGGACTTGGACTGAATCCCCCATTCATAAACTAGGGTCCAATTCTGGTCTGCAGCATGTGGTCTTACTTGGAAATGAGCTGCTGCAGATGACTTTGGTTAAGAGGAGTCCACTAGGACTGGTGTCATTATGGAAAGGGGTTTTTGGTTACAAACATACTCACTGGGAGGAGGTGGTATGAATGATGTGATGCAGCCACAGCCAAGGATCTTCCCCACCAGACAGGCCTCAGGCAGACCCTCCCCTAGAGCCCAACTGGGTCTCTAGACCCAAGAGAGGTAAATCCCTGCCTCTAAGCTACAATGACCCACAGGTCATTTCAGGCTTACAGGAGAGACAGCTTCATACAGGACCTGGAGATGCTACCTCCTGAGCATGGGACAGTCCTCGAGGGTGAGGTTCATGCCCCTGTCCTGAGTCTGCTTCTAGGTTTCCTTGTGCTGCACACCTTGCTCATGACACCCCCAGGATGCCTGCATTCACAGTGTGTCCACACACTCCATCCAGGGACCCTCAGGTGACAAAGGCCTTCTAACATTGAGGTGGCCCCCTTGCTGCCCCACAATTTCATGCACAGAGGGTTTACTTTCCCTTGGATATCTGTGTATTGCACCCCAAGTACTTGTATCAGCCTGAACTTCATAGTCAAGCATGTTAGCAGTGCCTGGCTGTCCCTCTCAGTGTGTCTGAGCTTCTTTGTGGGGGCCTTGGGTGGGGTCCTTCTCAGCAACTCTGGCTTTGTTGATGGCAATGCCCCTTCCTGGGTCTCTCCCAGGCAGTTGCAAGAGTGAACATCTGGACTTGAATGCTGGTGGCAAAGCCCTGCACATGGGCACCATTATCTGAGTGATAAATGCCATTTGCCCAAAAAACTCTGGGGAGGGTTTGTGAGCAGGTCCTGTTCTGAGCAGGTCCTCAGGCTGTGGGCTCAGGCCCACTTGGCCTAGGTGCTTGGATGCCTTCAGATAAGCATGGACCTAGCAAGGAAGACTGGATATTTAGGTCTGTGGGTGGGATGTTTAGATTACCCACAGGAAAGCAGGACCAGATGATATAGACAATGATCCGCATATAGTATTTAAGGAGGCTGGATATGCTGAGGCTCAGTCATGTACTAGAGCAGCCAACACAGCTGCATATGACTAGAGCATCCATCACACATTATCCATCAAGTAATTACTCTTTTGGTTGTCTTTCATTCAATGCCTGGTAAAAATATTACTTATTCCCACAGAACTAGGACAAAAACTATCCTCACTACCTTGCAAGGGATCTAGTCTATGAATACCCTAGGACTGTCTCCCTTCCCAGGAAGGGATACAGGGCATGGAGCCCCCTAGGGCCACATGCCACCAGGACTTAGGGACACATGTTCTGGGCATGGCGATGTCCAGGAAGGGAATCTGGAGCTGAGTGCTGGCAACTCATCAATCTAGTAATTCTGGAAAACTGGCAACAGTGAGGCTACAGCAGGTGTGGTCTGTTAGGAATACTGAGCTGGTCACAAGAAATCAGACTTGCAATAGTTCTGCAAGGCAAACTACTTCTGCAGAAGGGTGCACTATGGAACATAGTCTGACAAGCAAGCACACTTGGGTGGGCAGTCCGCCTGTTTTCATCCCCAATGCAGCACTGCCCCTTGCTCTGAGAGGAGGTTGGGGTTACCTTCTACATGATTGGATAATTTTAAAATGGGGAAGGGAAAAGGAAAGAGCTATAATTAAAATGACTGTGATTGGATACAGGTTTGTGAGCTTGAAATGGCTACAATTGGATACAGGTTGGGAAGCTCAGAATGGCTATGAATGGCTACAAATTTAACTTTGAAGAAAAAAAAAAGAGAACATTAATTGCCCGGGTCAGCCCCAGAGAGTCCAGGGGTCCTGAAGGAGGTGTAGAGTCAGCACAATGGAGAGACAAAACGAACTTAATTACTGCATCAGAAGGTCTCTCTTTCTCTCTCGAGTGACCATTAGGTTTATTTTTATATCTTGCTACAAGGAATTCTAGAACATTGTATTTTCATGAATCATCTAGGACATTAGCTCTCTAGCTGTGTTTATTATATAGAATTTCATTTTCGTACATGTTCTATCACTTTTCCTTTTGGTGTCCTACATATAACTTATAACTCTATTGACCTTATACAATCTTAAAGTCATACAGAGTCTGCATAAGTGTCTGCATAAGTAATGGTCATCATGCTAAATAAAGAAGAAAAAGTACAGAATTCTATTTTTATCTCCCACTAAGTCTATCAAGTGGTAGGTTTAATTTTTATTCATATTCTCTTAGGTAATGTCTGCAAGATAATTTCCTATAATATCTATTTAGCTGCTTAATTAGGTCATTTCTACTTTTCTTGTTTTTCAAATGCCAGAGACGAAATTGTCCCAGTCTCTTAAGAAAGGGCAAGCTTTGTACGTCAACCCATTTACCATCGGTATTTACCATTGTCATCATAAATTCCAGTATAGGGTAAAGGAGGGTAAGTGGGGGGTGGAAAAGTCATCTTGTTTACTTCAGCTCCTCTAGGAGGGAACCATAATCATCCTCCAATTTTGTAAGCCACATATAATGGTCCCTGGATCATAGGAACCACTCTCTTATGGGAATTTCTATTTTTGAATAATCTTAAAGTTTTTGGTTTAGGTAGGGAAGTCAATAATGAAGCATTTTCATGAACTCCCTGTTTGCCTTAGCTATTTCAGTAGAATTAGTTTTGTTTTTGTAAGGCAAGTCAGGACATAATTGTGTACACTTGGTTATATATTCGTAATCTTTTTTTGTTTTACAGCATTTCTCAGAATGGGCCAATTGTTTATTTCCCCAGGTGATTATTCCCAGCATTGTTAGTGTTCTCAGGAGAAGCAGCCTGAGGCTTGTTTAGGAGCACAGGCCTTGCTGAGTTCCCCTCCAGGTTTGGACTTTGTCAAACACCTGGAGTGACATTGCTCACACCAATTAATCTTACAAGGCTGAGCATCTTAATTTCTAGGAGGTGCAAGAGTGACCCCATAATGCCAAGACCCTTCCTGTGGCCATATCCCACTGGAAAATCCCAGCCCACCTCTTGCACATATGTTCTTCCCTATTACTGCTTTTTCTCTCCATCAGGACTCATCATCACGCACCATGCTATATACCTTTCTAAGCACTACAGTAGAATCTAAACTTTTGAAGAAAAGGGAAGTTTGCTTTACTTTCCACTGTTTCTAGATCTTAGAATTGTGCCTGCTCACAAGGTATGCTGCAATTAGTTAAATGAAGAAAAGAAATCTCTTGACTAGAAACACTGGCAGGAATGAGACACTCAGAAGGAAGCAGCAGAGCACACCAGGCCAGCCCACACCTTGCTTCATGCCTCCCCATCCTCCACAGTGCACTAAGTGCCCACATTCTTGGCCCATGATCTTTGGAAGCCCCCATTCCTGTTACTCCACACAGTCCTTCATCCGGACCTCAACAGACTAGGCTGCCTTCTCCCCAGGCTGTGGCACATGATGTCCTTGAGGCCTCTTGGCTCTCATTCTTAGCTTCAATGCCCTTCTCAAAAGAGACACCTTTGGCCTGCTCTCAAATGGTGGCACAATCAGCTAGAAAATCACAAAGTAAACAGTGGCCATGGGACAGCTTTGTTCTGTTTTTTTTTTAATTTGTTTGTTTTGCTTTTAAGAAGAAAAATGGGAAATAAAAAAGCAGCACATATCACACTGGTCAGGTCAGGATTGTTCCGTGAAACTTCTGGGTTTTTTGGCATGCATCTATGCAGGTAGGTGATTGTGAGCCTTGGATACCACTGAAAGCATGCTTCCTGTGGGAAACCTACGTTCCAGACCTCTGCAAGTTGTTGTTCTGAAGCCCTGGCCATTTCCTCTGGCATATATGTTGCAGTTGTGATTCTGGTCAGTTTGGTTTTGTTTTCTGTATCTCTCTCATCTCTGTCAGTTGTTGTGGCTGTATTTTGGGGGTCATTTCCCAGGTTGAGTCCAGGTCTGCAGAGAGTATGGGCCTGGTGTCTGCTGGTCTGGCAGACTCAGTTTCTATTGGCACCATTCTCCACCAGCACCAGCATGGCAGCTACCATGTTCTGCTGCATGAAGACTCACATACCTCATTTTACCCAGGCTGCAACTGAGTCTGTTGCCCTACCTGGCTGACAACACTGTGGACACTGTGGGAGCTAAGCAGCCTCCTACAGACAGGATACCCCATATGTCTGCTGCAAGTCAAGGTAGATGGATTCCACAATGTGTGGCCTCAGAAGCACTGGGAGTGACTTGCCTGTTAACCACATCTATAGCCATCCATCAGTCCAGCAGTTCAAAGCTGTGGTCTCCACCTGCCTCCCCCTCCCTGTTCCCAGACTCTGTCTCTTCCACCAGGACACTGTTTTCTCCAACTGTTCTTATAAAGGTGAATTTCTTTGCTTCTAGGATGCTGTGGCCATGTGAAATGGGTACAAATCCTACTAAATTAGCTGCCCTGACCCTGAGCTCATGTGCCAGGCCCCATGGCCTCTCAGACACACACTTGTCCATTGGGTTTCAGAGGTAGCAGTGCTGGGTCTTCCTCTCCACAGAGATCAGACAGCACTTTTCAAGGATGGACAGTGCGTGAGGACTTGCTAGAATAAATGAACAGTGAATTCACACACTTGAAGATTGAATGACCTCCAAGGCAGAGGCTGTACAATGTTAGTCCCAAGAGTAGTCAGGAGGGCTGAGCACAAGGATCAAGGCCTAGGCAAGTGCTACTCTATGATCCATGTTTCAGGAATTTCATCCCATGCTTCAACAGCCCTGGGCAGGGAGGTGGGGTGGATGGGGAGGGGTCTTCCTTGAGAAAGCCTGAGTTATGGAGACCATAGCAAAACCCTGGAGAAAGGAAGGCCTGTGCCTGTGAAATGAACAGGTAGGCCACTCAGCTATCTTCTATGAAACAATAGGAAATTGAGACCCAGGGAAAGGGGAAGCTTAGTGGCCTTTTTATGTCTGCAGTAGCAGCAAGTGAATACCACCTCCAGAACTCATTAAGCTTCAATTTTCTGCTTTTCTTGAGGCCGCACTTGACTCCTGAGGGACCAGGAAGATAAGAACTTCACAGGAAGAAACTTGAAGCTGGAAGCAAGTGTGGCTGGGAACCACTGTGTGGGGCCTTTCTGGGATGGAGGGATGGGCAGATTGGGCAGAGATTGAGCAATGGCAGCAGATGCCTTGGGGGATGCAGCCATGTCTGCATAGAACCCACCCTGCCACACTGGGCCAAGCTCAGGCCTGGTAGCCTGGGAACCCTCTGGGCCACAGGGACTTGGCCAGCTTGACCCTTGCAGTGAGCACCATTGCCCTGAGGGTGGGCTGGGTAGTGAGGAGTTTAACTCACTATGCACTTGGGCTGCATAGAAGTCTGCCTTGGCTAGAGCCCACAGTACATTTTATTTACCCTACTTTGGTTTCAATTATAGCTTTTAAATATTCAGGCACACAGTGTGTGACTTCCATGCCATGAAATGCCTCTAAGACAGCTTTGCAGTCAAGATCATTGTGGTTCAAGTCCCCATGCCAGTGCTGTCTGTCCTGTGCTGAGCCTGTGTGTTGAGGTGGTGGGAGCCTTGCAGAGCCAGCAGATCAGGCAATTGTGGTGGGCTGAATGGTGCCCTTTCCCAAAGTCAGGTCCCTAGAACCACAGGGTATTCCCTGATTTGAAGGCAGAGTCTTTGCAGATATAGCCATGTTAGGGTGAGGGCATTGGGGTGAACCCTCAACCAATGCTGGTCCAGAGAAGAAGAGGGAAGTGTGAACAGATCCATAAGGAGAATACCACATGAGGACAGAGGCAGGAAACCCAGGACTGGCCCCCATCAATAGGCTTCATTCTCCCATCTGCCTGGGGGTGGGGGTAAGTGGCACCCATCTCACACGTCTTGACTTGAGGGCAGCAGCTTCTCCCAGGTCTAGGTTGCCCAGCAGCCCCCAGGAGAAAGATGGGCCACTCTTCCCTGCTGACCTCTGTCCTTCCCTAGGTGTCCCCACTCAGCCTGGATGAACTGGTTAGGCACTGTCCTGTGAGGATGAGAGGTGACATGTCTTCCCTCCCTAGAAGGACCCTGGTCATTGTTTAACAAAATGGGTGCTGGCCTTTTTGAGAGGATTTGCTCAGCTAGAAGCAGAGCTGGGGTTTCAAAAGACATCAGGAGTAGAGTCAGCTCATGGCGGAGACACACCACTGTCCCTATGCACTCTGGGGGCCAGCCAACCCCTAATTTGGTTCATGTTGTTGCCAGGAGCCATCCATGAACTGTGCTTGAACTAAAGTCAATGTGGAAGCCATTGGGCAGAAAAGCCTGGGATCAGGAACTCCCAGAAGCAATCTTACTGGTTTGAGAATGTTTGATTCATGTGGCTTCCTACCCAGCTCCTTCTAAGTTCAGCACAGCATCCAAGATGGGGTGACCCACTGAAGCCACACAGCCACACAGCCTCTCAGAGATGAGTGTGGCTTGCCAAGGTGCCAATCAACCTGTTTGCTGCAAGACTTCTGCCACCAAGAAGCAAAACTCTTCCTGCTGAAACCTTATCCCTGTTAGGGTATGGGCAAGCCAGACAGGGACACCTCTGAGCAGCCAGGAAATCCTTTATTCAGGGGAGTGGGCACCCGGGCGAAGGAAAAAGGAAAAGAGGGAGAGGGGACGCGCGGGAGGGATTTTATAGAGCCCACTACAAACCGCGTGGCGAGCCAGGGATTGATCACTTTAAAATCCGCGGGACAGATAAGCAGTAGCAATCTTCTTTTGATGTGCTAACCTGAGTGGTTAGGCTTTGTTTCCCAGGTGGAAGATTCGGGAGAGGAACCCCCTGGGGCAGGAACTGCCTTGGGCTTTTAGAGAGGGGATGTGAAAATTACAAAAGGGCTGTTTTTCACCTTACAATCCCTGCCTTTGATGTACTCCTCTTGAATAAAGAATTGGAGCCATTTTTTTAGTTATTGAGTTCCAGCTCCTACCGAGACTGGACAACCACTTCCTTTAAATCTACTTTCTGGCTCTGTCTCTTATTTCTTTATAATTATTTCAGACTTTCTATTTCTCAGTCAACTACCCTAGAGGGATGCTGGCTACCCTGTGATATATTGTCGCATCAGCTAGTACCTGGGGAAGTTGCCTCTGTGGGGAACCCACAGCTGGGGTTAACAGGCATTCACTTCTAGGTTGGACCTACTCTCCTCACCACCAACAGCCTCTACTCTCAGTGTGCAATCTCTTGTGGCATTGGGAGGGCAAAGCATGTGTTGGGCTTAGATGCCCCGTCTCCACTGGCTCCTTGGGGACTCTTGCAGGGTAACTGATGGAGTGTTCTTACTGCCATACCCCTGCCTCCACTATCTCCCTAGGAGATGTTCATAGCCCAGGAGCTAACTACCAGACACAGTGTTGAGTTTGTTCAACTCCATAAAAGACATAAAACAGTTCCAAGAGAACAAAGACCTGACTGGTGTTTATAGTTCAGATCCCCATGTTCAGTGACCAGCTTCCTTCACAGACTCACAGCTCACACAGGGGCACAGGGTCTCCTCAGTCCAAGCTCAGCCAATGTGGATCTAACAACTTTGCAGCCAGAACTGAAGCTGACTGGAAGAGAGTGACCCACTTCCTGTCATCACATCCTCAACACCTCATATGTCAAGAGAGAGAAAACCTTAAAAAGATTTCTGTGAAATACAATCACAAGACTCATGGGGAGGCAATGTGCTCCAGAGTGCCTTATCTGTGCCTCTAGGTCTCAGAATACAAAGGAGAAAATGTTACGCTGTTTTGTTTCTGGTGTCATACATCAGAGACCTATTGTCACAGTCACTGCTCTTGGAGGTGATGGTGTCCTAAACAGGCATTTTAATTCAGTAGTCCTCAAGATCCACAATGCTGCCACAATAGTGGTCAGGATGGCCTTTTCCAGAGCCCACTGCAGGTCATCAGGGCACCACAAGGAAAAGTCCTCTCCACCAAGGAAATGAGATTCCTCTCCTAAAGTTCATGTCACACCTGTCTATACCAATGCCACCATGCCAGTGTGAGGCAATAGCATATTCCATAAAGAGGTTAGTCATGGCCATAAATTACAGAAGCAGTCATAAAAATACCAAGGTAAACACTGAGGGAACCTCAGACTGTGCTCAGGGCAAGGCCTGATTACCAAAAGGGGCAAAAGGAAATGCCTCTCCTGGCTGGCCATCATCTCTCCCCACAGCAGCATTGCTCCCTATGCTGATTTACTTCCCAGAACTGACAATGGCTCCCTTGTGGTACAGTCCCCTTATCAGACTGGGGAAACTTCTGGGAAGCAATTCATGCCAGGTGGGGCCACAAGCCTGACACTAATGTGGATTCAAATTCCATATTCCCTAGAGAAAAGAACCAAAGACAGAGCGCATGGAGCAAAGTCCATAAAACACACTCTAGTAAGCTTGGCCTTTCCCCTCCCTCTTGTGGGTCCTTATACTTCCTTCAGGGGAGGGGAGGGTCGACCTAGTTTTCAGTGAGCTCCAACCTCGATAACAAAGCACCAGACTTAAAGATGGATGTTTATTCCTCATAATTCAGGAGGCCAGAAGTCTGCAACCAAATGCCAACACAATTGCATACTGGAGAAGATCTCCCTGGCTCATGGATGTTGCCTTCTTGTGGTGTCCACAAGTAGCAAGGAGAGGAAGCAAGCTCTTGGATGTGTCCTCAGGAGGGTGAGCATCCCAGTTCAGGACCACATCCCATGACCTGGCCTAACCATCACCTCCCAAAGACCTGCATTACAGCATCATCACAGTGAGACTCAGCACTCAACATACATGTTTGAGGGAACACAATTCAATCCATAGCAACCATGCACCAGGCACCTCCCTTTGAATTCTTACTGGATAAGCCAAAGCCTCTTCTAGTATGTTGTCACACCCCAATGAAGTGGTTGGTACACAAACAGTGATAATTGAGGGCAGAAAGTTTCTCCAAGTCCAGTGGTTCTGTGTTCTCCTAGCTATTCTTCCACCTACTTCCCTGCCCCTCCACACTATAAATGACTCTAAGATGGTGATATTGGGGGCACCATATCTTCATTTTTGGACACAGTAGGAGATAAGGCACATGAGGAGTTGGATGGAGGTTACTTCACAGATACTGCCTGCAACCCCAGGCCTAGACTGTGAGTTGTCCTTGATCTTGTTGCTGCTGCACCCTTAACAAGTACTGCCTATGAGGCTTAATATTGATATGATATGCAGATTTACCCTGGGAAGATGAGAGGGCTAATGACCCCAGAGGACAAAGAAAGCCCAGGCGTCCACTCCTAATGAATGAAGCACTCTACTGGACATCCATTTGCTCATTCAACACTGAGCATTTTATAGAAACCCTCGCCCTGCATGTGGATCTGTCTCAGCACTTTGCATCTGCTTAAGCTTCTGTGCACTTCCCATGTCTCACACAAAATTGTTCTATGGTAAAGTCCAAAGTTGATGAGAAATTATGGCACAGGCAACCTTCAGGGTTTCAGGTCAGAAATTTCTACACTATAAAATTTCAGTCCTGGAGAATAACATTGTTATTTGAAATAAGAGTGATTATTCATGGAGCTCATATGAATGGGTGCATCTCCTGGGTTTTTCTTATCTATAAGGGTGTCTGTCCCATCAAGAAGCAACTCCTCAGGACTTGGAGAAGAAGGAGGGTTTGAGGCACACCAGAGGGTACTGGAAGAGAGATGGCTGGCCCTCAGATGGAGCCCTGCAGAGAAGTAGAGAGACCAGCCCAGGAGGGCCCCTTAAGCCACTTATGGGACACCATAAGGGTGTGTGAGACACCAAAGGACTGTGAAGGGAGAGGCTGAATGTCTGACCACATCACAGAGAGGCCAGAGAACATCCCAGTGTGAACTCGCATCTACAGTGGCAGCATGGAGCAAACAGAAGCTGACATCCCAATAGGAGGGGAATAGTGAAAAATATTGTATATTAGAAAAATATGTAGTAACAAAAGGCATCCTCTTTGAAGTGAAAATAAAAACAATATAAACTCCTGATCTGAAAGGAAGTAATGTGCTTCTTCACCTACCTGTCAGTGGAGGGCCTATTATGTGTCCTCTTGCACAAGTACTCTGGGCATTAGTGTCTAAGACTGCTCTCTTCCCAATATTTGGGCTTCTTAGAGTAGCTAACTTCACATCTTGGTACTAGGAGAATCAGTGTGGGCCTGAAATAGCATGTTGCTCCAAGGTGTAAGAGAAGATTGAAAGGGCCTGGGTGGGCAAAAAGGGATAAGGTGACCAGCTGAGGAGGGATAGAGCCAAGTTGTGACCAGCCATGAATGTGGATACTTCAGAAGGGCAGTGATCCAGGAAAGGCCTGTGGGAGTTCCAAACATAATGGAAATCTCAGGTCCATCAGCACAGATCAAGTGAAGCTGACATGAACACTACAAACTCCACCAGGTCACATGGGCAGTAAAAGTCCCTAAAGAGGCAAGGTGAGGCTGGAAGAAAGCTAGGCTTATGACCCAGGGATTGTGACTCCCACGGGAAGCATGTGGCAGGGAAGGGCTGCAGGAAGGGGCTAGCAGGGGACAGCTTGTCCCTGGCACTCCAGTCTACTTGGTCCTCAGAGTACCCAAGCCAGGCTGTGACCAGATCTCATTCAATCTGAAGCAATTCTCCAGCTCCTTCCCTGAGCACATCCCCTCCACAGACTCTAGCAATAAGCTTATTGAGCATAGACATCTAGGGTTCTGATTTTTACAGGAATTTGGAGCCTCCATCAACATCAGAAATATTAAACTTGTGATTTTATCAAAACTTTCGAGGGTATTATGGTTTAGACATTAGATGTCCCCCAAAAGCTCATGTGTGAAACAACGCCAGAAGGTTTAGAGGTGACATAATTGGTTTATGAGAGTCTTAACATCATCAGTGTTAACCCCTAATCCACCGATAGAGATTAACTTGGTGAGAACTGTAAGCAGGTAGGGTGTGGCTAGAAGAGGTGGGTCGCTGGGGGCTTGTCTTTGGGATATATATTTTGTCTGTGCTGAGGGAGCTGTCTTTCTGCTTCCTGGTGTAATGTCCTGAGTGACTTTTCTCTACCATATTCTTCCACCATAATGTTCTGTCTCACCTCAAGCCCCAAGGAGTGCAGCCCCAATGAAACTTTTTCTCCTCTAAAATTATTCTTGTCAGGTCTTTTTCTCCTCTAAAATTATTCTTGTCTTGTCTTAGTCCTGCAGAAAACAAAAGCGATTAAAACAAACAGCTAGATGAGTCTTTGATCATTGTTAATATATAAGGTGGTAATTCCCAACCAGGTGTGACATTTATCCCCAGGGAACACTTGGCATGTTTGGAGATACTTTCTATCATCACAATAGAGAAGGTGGGGGCAGGGGTGCTACTCTGACCTAAAGGAAGCAGCTCTATTAAGTAAAGATTGTAAGCATTGTTTGGGAAGATCATATCTGTTAGACTTTTAGTTTTCCTTGTGAGTATCTTCCAATAAAAAGAAAATCAGATGTGGGATTTCTGCTGGTGGGTTGAAATGAAACATCTGAAGAAATTTAGCTGACTGACTGGAATAAATTACTTATATAAATTTGAACTGCAAAATTTATAAGCTGAGGATTAAACATTCAACCAGAGAAAATGAAGGCTGTCTTACTATAAAAATTCCCATGTTCATAAATAAAAAGTATAATTTACACCTACAGCCTTGAGAAATATTCTATTTTAAAATTTACACTGCTGATGAATGTCAACTAACATCAACAAGAGTCTTCTCAGTAAAGACCAGGCTGCAGATTAGGGCAAAGAAGAGGAGCTGCAGATTAGGACAGAGAAGAGGAGCAGCTTTTTTCTGCTAGTAGAGTCTGCGCAACTCTGACACTGTAGAAATGGCAGCATCAGGGCCACTTCAAAAGTTCTTGTAAGAGCTAATGACATTGACTGTACAGAGCAGGCACCTGGTTAGTGTTCTGCACTGCTGTTCTTAGCCTCTCAGGGGTGATGCCTGAGGGAGCTGCTTCTGGAAGCAGGATGGGGGCACAGAATGGGCAGCACTCAAAAGTGTGAGGAGGGACAACTGACAGGGATGCCACCCACCAAGATTCCCCAGAGGTACTTGTGACATCTGACCAGGGGCTATGCCAGTGAAGTCTGATTTCTTACCAGTCCTGTGACCTCTAGCCATGTACAGCCACCAGGATTGCTACAGTCCTGAAAGATGGTATTGTTGTCAGACTTTGCTGTAGAGGATGAAAGCCCATGGCCCTCACCCAAACTTACCAGCTGGCTGGACGTGGCTGCCTCACAAGGCATATCTATCTTTCTACACGTATGAATTCTTCCCATGTCAGGCAATATGGGAGCAGGGAGTGTCAACAGTCAGCATTCTTGCTCTCTCAGTATCCTCCAGGGAGCCTTTTTAAGTGCTGTGAAGCGACTAGCAGGCTATAATTATCAGGAATTCTCAAGCCCTGGTCACATTAGGATTTCCCCAGTTCTCCAATGCTCTGGAGGCCTCACCCTGTGAAGACTTTCACATACAGCAATGCATACCAATGGTGGGTAAAATTAAGTCTCACTACTCTGGGAAGATGTTAGATGTAAAGGTACCCCATTGCTATAATGCACTTTACCTCCAGTGCTCAGCCAAACACCCAATTCAAATTTGAAAACCTGAAACCCTGAAAAGATACACAAAGGTCTACCAAGTGTTATTTAAAAAGAGAATAACAGAGTAAGCCTTGCTGCTCAAGGCAAGGCACAATAAGCCCCTAACAGAATTTCACAACAGGTACAACCAGGTGCCAGCCTGCTCAGGAGAACATAGGGACAAGCACCCAGCTCTGTGTCCATTAAGTAACAAGCACAGGATGAATATTTATTATCCAGTTAATGCATGTAATATATATTAACATACTTAATAATAGAGTTAAAACAGTAGTGATGTCCCAGCAACAGTAACTTAAGACAGTGCTTCCCAGTCATCATCACCTTGAGAGCAGACAATATCTTCATAGTCCCCCCCATGGGAACAGCAGTAACAGCAGCCATGAGGGACTGATCCCCCCCCCAGACACTGTGACAGGAGGGCAGGGTGGAGCTGGCTTGAGACCTGAAGTGAAGTATGAACTCCATGTAGGGACTTCCTCATTAACCACCCATTTCAGTTAAGATACCACCCAATGCACCAGAACTTCACCAAAAGATTGTGGTGAAAATAACTTCTGACTCCACATTCAGAAAAAGCATCACATACTTCAGTAAGTCCTTAATTATCTTTCATTCTCTTCTGCCTTAGCCATAGTTCAACATTTCAAAAACACTGTTGACCATCTGTCATATCATTTGACCTCCCATTCTCACAGTTGACCTCTACACACACTGCTGACCTCTCATCCTTACTATTGCTCTCCCATCCTCACTTTGACCTCCCATACTCAAAGTGGACCTCATATCCTCACTTTTGACTTCCAGTTCTCACAACAGGCCTCCTATCCTCCTGGTTTTTTTTTTTTGTTTGCTTATTTTGGACTAGGGATTGAACCCTTGGGCACTTTACCATCGAGCTACATCCTCAGTCCTTTTTTTATATTTATCTTGA
Source organism: Xerus rutilus (assembly GCA_028644305.1). Taxonomy (NCBI): domain Eukaryota; kingdom Metazoa; phylum Chordata; class Mammalia; order Rodentia; family Sciuridae; genus Xerus; species Xerus rutilus. The sequence goes on along the minus strand of CM053417.1, from coordinate 82,057,432 downwards.
GACAAGGTCTTGCTAAGATGCAAAGGTTGGCCTCAAACTTGTGATCCTCTTGCCTCAGTCTCCAAAGTGTCTGGGATTACAGGCCTATACCACTAAGCCTAGCTCCATCCTCACTGTTGACCTCCACCATCAGTATAAATCTCCCATTCTCCCTGTTGATCTCCCACACTCACTGTTAACTTCCTATCCTCACTTTTGACCTCCACCCTCACTATTGACTTCCAGCTTCCCTGTGGATGTCCCATTCTCACTTTTGATCTCCCATCCTAATGTTGACCTCCATGCTCACTGTAGACCTGCTATCTTCACTGTGGACCTTCCATTCTCATTGTTGAACCTCCTGTTTGTTGAACTCTCATCCTCACTATACATCTCCCATCCTCATTGTTGACCTTCCACACTCACTGTCGCTTTACTCTGTTGGACTCCAGTCCTCATTCTAGATCTCCCATCCTCACTGGCGACCTCCCATCCACACTTGGGACTCACTAGAGACATCAAATCCACTTTTTATATCCAACTTTCACTATACAACATCCATCCACACTCGCAGAATTTAATACTCAAAACTGTTAGCCTTGATGATGATGGTGGTGGTGGTGATGATGGTGATTTAGGGTTATGATGGTGATGATGGTGTCAATATGGTGATGGTTATGAAGGTGATAATTATGGTGGAAATATTGGCAGTGGTGATGATGGTGGTGATGTTCATAATGATTATAGTGATGATAGTGGTAATAATGATAATGGTGGTGATAATGATGCTGACAATGGTGATGGAGATGTTGGTGATAGCAATAGTAATTGATGGTGATAATGATGGTGATTATTGTGGCAGTGGTGATGACAATTCTCCTATATGCCTGCTCTTTTCAGTAGAGTTGTATGCTCATCAAGATTGATGCCTTGCTTTAGTTAGATTTTCCATCACTGTGACCAAAAGTCCTGACAAGAACAATTTAGAGAAGGAAAAGTTTATTTTGGCTCATGGTTTCATAAGTTCAGCCCATGGCTGGCCAACTCCATAGCTCTGGACCCAAAGTGACACAGAACATCATGGTGGAAGGGCATGGTAGAGGAAAGCAGCTCAAGATGTGGTAACACAAAATCAAAGAGAGCTCAGCTCACCAAGAACAAAATATAAACCCCAAAGGCACGGCTCCAATGACCTACTTCCTCCTGCCACAGTCTACTTGCCTACAGTTATCATCCAATTAATCCATATCAGTGAATTAATCCACCAATTAAATTACAATTCTCGTAATATAATAATTTCATCTCTGAACGCTCTTGCATTGTCTCACACATGCGCTCTTGGGGGACACCTCATATCTAAACCATAACATATTCCAAATGATCTATGCCTATTATAATTATGTAAGTTTTAAGAGGGAGACATATAGGAGGCACCAAATGCTTTTATTTACAAACTGTGAAAAACATTGCTATGTGATTGTGGAAAAGGAAAAGAATTGCTCCTATGAGAGCTAATGTGGATGCTTTAGAATGAGCTTTTAAAAGTGAGTGGGTTAAAAAAAATACTTTTCAAATCAGGAATGGGCAAGGCATCCATCAGCCCTTGGAGGTCACATGATAAGGATGCAGAGAGAGACTACTGAATGGAAGAAAATCTTTGCCACCTATTCATCTCATAGGAATTAATAACCAGAATATAAAAAAAACTCAAAAAACTTAACAACAAAAAGCTCAATTGATAAACGGACAAAAAAAACTAAATAGACATTTCTCAAAAGAAGAAACACAAATAGCCAACAAATATATGAAAAAAATAATGTTAAATATTTCCAGCAATCAAAGAAAGGCAAATCAAAAACACACTAATAATTCATCTCACTCCAGTCAGAACAGCAATTAACAAGAATGCAAATAATAAATGCTAGTGAGGATGTGGACAAAAAGGTACATGAACATGGCATTGGTAGGACTGCGGACTAATACAATCATCTGGAAAGCAGTGTGGAGATTCTTTTAAAAATTAGGAATGGAACCACCATATTAACCTGCTATACCACTCCTTGGTATTTATTCAGAAGAACTAAAGTCATCACACTGTAATAATACTTGAATGTTTATACCAGCACAATTCACAATAGCCAACTTATGGAACCAGCCCAGTTACTCATCAATAAATTAAGGAATTAAGAAAATGTAATATGTGTACACAATAGAATTTTACTGAGCCATAAAAAAGAATGAAATTTTGGCATTGGCCAGCAAATGGATGGAACTTGAGGGCATCATGCTAAGTGAAATAAGTCAGACTCAGAAAATCAAGGGTTGAATTTTTTTTCTCATATGCATAAGCTAGAGCAAAATAAGGGGACAAAGCATGATCAGTTATCATAAAAATGTAGAGAAGATCAAAAAAGTACAATAAGAGAAGGAGTAGATATGAAAAGGGAGGCAATTAGAATGAGTTTACAAAGTTATGCTGTGTGCATGTATAGATATACCACAGGGACTTCCACCTTCATGCATATCAATCAATCAATCAATAAATAAATAGTATGACCAGCAGAGCAGAAGAAGGAGAATAAGGGGTGGGAGGAGGGAAGGTAAAGCAGAGGCACAGGGGACTGAAATGCAGTAAATTAAATTCCATACATGTATGAGTCTGTCAAAATGAACTTGAATTTTATGTATAACTAATAAAAGAAAAAAAATAACTAGGCAGTGCTGCCTGCTAATAATCATGTGAAATCCCATTGACTCAAAAGCAGAAGCCCATAAAAGCAAACTTTTGTACATAACATTTACTTTCATGATTTCTGTAAGTGAACCTCAGGTGCATGGTGAAATTTTTCAATGGTCATCCTAACACATGATGTTATTTGCCAGGATAAAGAGTTTTTTCCCCCCTCAGGGGCACTCGACCACTGATCCACATCCTCAGCCCTATTTTGTGTTTTATGTAGAGACAGGGTCTCACTGAGTTGCTTAGCACCTTGACATTGCTGAGGCTGGCTTTGAACTCATGGTTCTCCTGTCTCAGTCTCCCAAAGTGCTAGGATTACAGGCGTGTGCCACCATGTCTGGCTCAGAATAAGGTTTTGACAACATTTACCACCCCTGATAATAAAAGCTGGAAATAGAGTAACCAATAGGAGGAAAATCAATAAAAGTTTCATCTAATCTATGCTGGGTTACATTATTTCAAAAGGGATCTGGTTTCAGTCTTGCCCAAATATTGTGACATGTTAGGTTGATTTATGTCAAAAGATTTCCTTTTCTGAACCCTATGCAAAGATAAAAATGTTTTTAGAAATATTTTGTTGGCACTGTCCTCATCTTGGAATTGGGGAATTCCAACAGCAACAAATAAAAAGTTTACCTTTTATTTGTGTTTAATTACCAAAGCCAAACTTTCACATTTGAAATCTCAAATGCATTCTCTTCTCAAACCAAGAGATGAGGTGATTTAGTTCATGATACAAATTCTGCCATTGCCCTCCCTTCCACACCCTTAAGTATGGGCTTGTCTTATGCCATTTTCTGTTGTTATTCTAGGAAATCAGAGACTGCAAAATGTATAAAAAGAAAAGGTTCACTTTGACTCATAGTTCTGGAGTCTTACAGCCCCATCTGATGAAGACCTCATGCAGAAGACATAAGATCAAGAGGATGTGTGCAGGAGAGCTAAAGGGATCCAACCCCCTGTGATAGAAACCCATTTCCATGAGAAAGGCCTCGACCCACTTATGACCTAACACCTTCCCACAACAAACTACCTGCCAACATCTCCACATGGAGGGATTCAGGTTCCACCACATACAGTTGGAGCCACTACAACCTCATAGGGCCAAGAAAATGTAGAGAGAACAAGAATTGATGTCTTAAAGTGAGGATCCCAGATGTCAGTAGGAAATAAGAATACAATGTATGTGTTCAAATGTACCATTACACATGGCAAGTCCTGATGGGTCCATGAGGGAGGAAGCCAGGTGAGCTCCATTAGAAGGACCACCAGCAGCAGATCCTATGTTCTGAGGCCCTTTGAGCCATTATATAGGTGGAGCCAGTGGGGAATATATGGAATATGCTTTAGAAAGAAGCATGCAACCCAGAGAGTATTAAAGGTTGTCACTGAATGTAATTCACTGAACATATTATTGTGGTACATATATACATGCATTGGACAGCCATGATGCAATAGGCCCTCAACAGAAGCAGTAAACATGAAAGCAGACATGTCTTGCAGTGTTTTGTATCCTAACACTGGTCAATATTTCCATTAGCAAGTGCTATTATAGAATACAGATGTGTTGGTGCTGGTGTGCACAAGCACATTCACACATGTACACACATATGTGTGCACTTTATCCACTGCCATCTGGATTTCCTAACTGGCAATTATCTCAAGCTCCCATGTCAGACTCAACTATTTAGAATCTTCTACAACACAGACAGACCTCAGTGTTTCTCTGGCTAACTACAATCACTCTTCCTTAGAACTTCAGAGCAAGCACACTTCCCTCAGGGATTCCAGCCTTGACTCTCCCTTTAACTAATTGCATGCCTTCAGTTCCCTGTGACACACATTGGTCATCAAATTTACTTCTTCTTTTCTTCCAAACTGTCAGGACAGAGGTGGCTCTCAAGCTCAGAGCCACAATATTTCTCACTATGTTCATTATGACCAATGATCAACAGACAAGACATGAGTGTCTGAGCCTAGGTCACTTTTCAGGGACCTGAGGCCACTTTGGCTGAAAATTCTGACTCTTTGTTTGGGCCTGCAGATGTCCCATGAATGACTGGAAGGGTTTGAAAAGACTTGGCCTCTCTGCCTTCGTATCTTGTTTATCTCTTTTGATGCCTTAACCTGTGGGTCGGATTCTACTCAGCTCCGCATGTAGAAATGATGATCATTTGAGAAATGTTTTGTCTGGAACCACAATACAGAGTTGACTTGACCTGGACTTGCCTAGTGTCTATTTCTTCCCCATTTGAAGCTAAAGACACTTACCAGCTGCCATGATTATAAACACCAGACCATGAAAGGAGTGAAAAGTGTGGCATTGAGTTTCTGGAAGACCTCCGCCTGTCCCCAGAAAACAACATGAATATTCATCTCCTTAATTAGCCTACCCCTTTCCTTTATTATTCCTATCCTGTATCTATAACCCCTCAACCCCTGGAGTTGAGAAACTTATTTGTGAGCATAGCTCTCTCTTCTCCATGCTTTGGCCACTGAATAAAACCTGTCTTTCTCCTCAACTCTTATCTCTCAAATATTGGTTTTCCATGATATGAGCCTCCAGACCTGTATTTGATAACACCAGAACTATTCCTCTCACACCAACTGGGACTTTGAGCCAGTGTGGGGAGGCTCAGGCTTCCTGTATCTGCTGGCTGATTTAGTGCTCCAGCCCAGACCCTAAGGGATTCCTAGGATACCTTTCCTCTGGCCCACTCCTCCACAGCAGGAATGTCTCTGAGGAACCACATCCAACCCTGAACCTTCACAAGTAGACTGTGCAGCCCACATCCCTGAAGAAAGAGACCTCAGAGGAACACTGGGGGCCTTCCCAGGCTTGGGACCCTATTGGACCAAGCCCTCTCCCCCTGGTCCAGAGAATGATTTCCTGACTCCCATGTTTGGACAGGGCCTCACCTGCTCTGCAGAGTTTCCATCCAGAGATGCTTCTCCCAACACACCAGACCAGCCTTGCCTTCTTCCTAGGCAGGGTGAATTGGCTGGACAGTGCAAAGGCAGCTGCAGGCAACCCAGATTCCCTCTTGCAGAGGCCTTGATGCTGCTAGCAGAGTTTGTTGACTCACTGCACTCTCCATGCAGAGGGTGAGGAAAGCCCTTCCACAAGAGGTCCTGGATAGCAGACCTAGGTCTGAAGGGGTTCTACCCCATCTTGCCATTTTAGCAGGCACATGATTTGTTCACCTTTGAGGTGATGGCAAATAGCACATAATCTGGCAGGGTGTTTTCTTCTTGAAGAATCAAATGCCCTATTCATGGGGTTTCAAGTCCACTCCCTTTGCCTAAACTGACAGTACTGCCAGCAGAGGCCCTGGCTCCCCTGCTGAAGCTGTAGGCAGGCTCTCAGGCATATGACTTTCATTTTGCTGTGGTTGCTTTTGATATTGCAGGCAAGTTACCTTTTGTGTAGTTCAGTTTTCCTCTTTGCTGAGACAAATTTTAGTAATTGATATATTAATGATGCTTTGCTGTTTTCAAGCCCATCTTCAATTTTCTGGCCCTAACTTCAGCTCTCCAGTGCTATATGAGTTGGTTTCATGTCTGTCTTTCTGATAGGATCCTTACCTTGGAAAGGCAGGAGCTGTACCCAGACTGTCACCTACCTGCACAATACCCAGGAAAGTGCTGGGCACTAGGAAAGACCTAAAAAGGAGGCTGAGTGAGCCACTGAGGGAGGGGATGCATCCTCAGCATCTCCCCAAACTCCTATTCTTTCCTGTTGCTGGTCTTTGATTCCATGGATGTGGTAGAATACAAACCTCTCCCACAAAGTTCGCCAAGCATGGTGCCAATGTCCCAAACCTAACTCTTCCATAGATGACAGCAAGGCTAAGAGAACATTCAGCCAGACATGCAGCATGGAAAAAGTTACTTCCATAGTCTCAGGAGAAGCCTGGTGCCCAAAGGAAATACTTTGTCTCATTCTGAGCATCAGAAAACCAGAAAACTGGGGATCCAGTTTATTTAATCTTCTAGAGAAAACTTCCTTTTTCTAGAATCCAAGAATTAAATCCAGTCAGAGAGCTTCAGGACTTTCTGGTATTATGTGCAGAGCTGAGAGAGCAATGTGCTGATCCTTTCTTTAGCATACACAGGGGCTCAAACCAAGGGATAGGCAGGAGTAGGGCTGGACCATCTTGGGGGTCTCCCACCCTCACATCAAGTGTGGCTCTCTACACATTGTCACAAAGCTACTTAACCTTGAATCTCAAGTGTCTAAGCTTCAGGTGACAGGTGCTCACTGTTTCCCAGTCACTGGAAAGCCAGACACTTCACTATAGGACACCTCACTGTGGGATGCCTTGCTGTGGGACACCTCACCATGGGCCCCCACCAGACACTGCCAGGCCATGGACTCCCACAGGAAGTGGTGTGACCCTGCAGACTACTGCACCCAGGGCCAGGGTCGATGGAGCACCCCATTGCTGCACACAACACCTTTCCATTGGCAACTTTTCAATTCTCTTTTCCCCTTCCTCATTTTTACAACAAGAACTGTCATAAAAATGGCCTGAGTCCAGCAGTAGCCACGAGCAGCGTGACTTTGGTGGCGACCGGTGGAGCGCAGTTGCGGTGGGGGCTCTGGCCCAGGGCTCCAGCCAGGGATTTGCCCCGGGCAAACGGGGCCTGCTTCCACACAGTGTGCCTGGCCCCAGCGCCCACTCAGCCGCGCGGGACCGATAGCAGTTGCTACTGTGGGCGGACCGTCTCCTGAGCGGATCCCCGGCCATTGTTCTTTGTGGATCCACCTCTAACACGGTGGAACTTCCTACACCAGGGGGCATAGGTCAGCACCTGGGAGCAAACTTTGGCCACGGCGCAGCGCACCGTGGAACAGCGACTTCACCAGCGGCTCAGAGTTTCACCCTACTGTGGAACCAGCACCCAGGACACCAGCGGGGAAAATCCAGTAAGCAACAGACAACGCCACCTACTGGAGGTGAAAGGAACCATACCTGTTTATTTACATTGAGATATTATTTTTTAAAAAAATTCTTATCTTTTATTTTATCCTTTATCTTTTTCTCCTAATAGTTCTATTATTTAATCTTTTTTTAAATTTCTCTGCTCTCTTGTTCTTTCCTTTATTTCTTTTTCCTTCCCTCTTTTCTGTCTCACTATTTTCCTACCCTCTAATCACCAACAGTTGTGACATCAAATATCTGTTATAGAGTGGGATATGGTAGATTGGGATTTCTGAACTGTATACTAGAGTGGTATTATATAGTCTTGTAACTCCCATTTGTATATGTTTTATTTTTCTTACTATCATCTCTCCTCGCTGTACTCTTTTCTTCCTCCCTACTGGTCTTCCCCAACTCTCTGTTGCTCTTTCTAGTAATAGCCAACTCCTCTTGGATTCCTGTTTTATGCTCTCTAAGATATAATAACCATATCCTCACTTCCTACTATCCTGAAATTCTATCCTACACCCCACCCTCAAGTTTCCCTAGCCCACCAACAGATACTACAGACCCTTGTGCAAACTTATTGGTTACTTAATAGATTGTAAAGGAACACAAAATTGTTGTATATTGTGACTAAACTGTAAATGTATTTGGGAGCTGTTAGGAGCTACTTGGATTGAAATTATATATTCCTTGTATTGAGATCAATCAATATCGGTCTCCCCTTTAAAGGAGAGATAACAAAACCCTGCAAGGAAACTATACCCATATAGGAGCAAAAACTGTAACAACTTGGATCAGCAGAGATAGAAGGAAAGACACACAAACATCATGAGAAAACAAGGGAAGAAAGTGACTCAAACTAACCAAGACACTACGCTATTAGAATCCATGGTCAGTACAGCAGAAGAAATGACAGAACAGGAGTTCAGGATGTACATAATTAAAATGTTCGGTGACTTAAAGAATGATATAAGAGAGCAAGCCCAGTCAGCAAAAGGTCATTTCGATAAAGAGATACATAGGCAAATACAGGAAGTAAAAGATCACTTCAATAAGGAGGTAGGGATTCTGAAAAGGAACCAAACAGAAATTCTTGAAATGAAAAAAACAATAAACCAAATTAAAAACTCAATAGAAAGCATCACCAACAGGTTAGACCA
>CM053417.1:82006098-82048122 GCA_028644305.1 Xerus rutilus | reverse complement strand
GAAGCAGGAGGCATCACAATACCAGACCTTAAACTTTACTACAAAGCAATAGTAACAAAAACGGCATGGTACTGGCACCAAAATAGACATGTAGACCAATGGTACAGAATAGAAGACACAGAGAGTAATGCACATAAATACAGCTATCTCATACTAGACAAAGGTGCCAAAAACATACATTGGAGAAAAGATAGCCTTTCAACAAATGGTGCTGGGAAAACTGGAAATCCATATGCAGTAAAATGAAACTAAACCCCTATCTCTCACCATGCACGAAACTCAACTCAAAGTGGATCCTCAAAGTGGATCAAAGACCAGAGACTCTGCGTCTAATTGAGGAGAAAGTGGGTCCAAATCTTCATCACGTGGGATTAGGTCCTGAATTCCTTAACAAGACACCTATAGCACAAGAAATAAAAACAAGAATCAATAAATGGGATGGACTTAAACTAAAAAGCTTCTTCTCAGCAAGAGAAACTATCAATGAGGTGAACAGAGAGCCTACATCCTGGGAGCAAATTTTTGCCACATGCACATCAGATAGAGAACTGATCTCCAGGATATATAAAGAACTCAAAAAACTTAACACCAAAAAAATAAACAATCCGATCAATAAATGGGCTAAGGAGCTGAATAGAAATCTCTCAGAAGAAGATATACAATAGATAAACATATATATAAAGAAATGTTCAACGTCTCTAGCCATTAGAGAAATGCAAATCAAAACTACTCTCAGATTTCATCTCACAGCAGTCAGAATGGCAGCTATCCAAAGTACCAGCAACTATTAGTGCTGACGAGGATGCGGTGAAAAACGTACACTTAAACATCGCTGGTGGGTTTGCAAACTGGTGCAACCAATCTGGAAAGCAGTATGGAGATTTCTTAAAAAACTTGGAATGGAACCACCATTTGATCCAGCTATCCCACTCCTTGGCCTATACCCTAAAGACTTAAAAACAGCACACTACAGCAAAGCAGCCACTTCAATGTTTATAGCAGCACAATTCACAATTGCAAAACTGTGGAAGCAACCCAGATGCCCTTCAATAGATGAATGGATAAAGAAACTGTGGCACATACACACAATGGAATATTATTCAGCAATAAAAGAGAATAAAATTATGGCATTTGCAAGCAAATGGATGGAATTGGAAAGCGTTATGCTAAGTGAAGTAAGCCAATCCCAAAAAACCAAATGCCAAATGTTCTCTCTGATTAGTGGATGCTGATACATAAGGAGGGTGGGAATGGGGAACATAGGAGAAATGGAGGAACTCTGGACGCTGCAGGGGGGAGGTGGGGGGAAGAAAAGAGGAATGGGTATAGTAAAGATGGTTGATTGAGATCATCATCACTACCCTTGGTGCATGTATGAAGACACAAATGGTGTGACTTTATCTGGTTTGCAACCAGAGAAATGAAAAAACTGAGCTCTATATATGTACTATGACTTGAAATGCAAGTAAATAAACTATTTTTTTTAAAAAATGGCCTGATTCAAAAGTTGATTACATCAATGAGTGTTTGTCTTGGTTTGCAGCTTATTTGGTTAATACAAAGTTAAATTGCAAATTGTCCTATACTGCTAATAAACACATATGTTCTTAGTCATTTCTGTTGGGTGATGTACGGTGTGTTCAGAACTGTGTTTTGCCACCCTATCCAGTCCCTGTTCAGCAAGTTGCTAATTAAGAAAATACAATGTATGATGTACAGGCACTGTCATTTCTAGGGTGGGCTGTGTCAGTGACATTTATTAGGGATGGCATGCTTTGCAAGTGCTAGGCAGTTTGGAAGGTTTTCCACTAACAGGCTCTGTGCCAGTCACCCCACTTTGCAGATGAGGATGGCGGGGTACTAAGCTCATGCTACTGCTCTTTTCTGATAGTCGGTAAGAAGCAGAGCTGGAATCCAGAAGTGATCTAACCACTCAGCTAGCCTGCCACAGTGAGGTCCCAATTGAGGACTTCATTGTTCATCAAGCCCACACTCCCTCTTCATGGAGCACACACAGGTACTCTGTTTCCTGCTGTGGAGCCAGCTCCTGCCAGCAGATTTTTGTTTCAAGAACTGTCTCCTTTGTCATCTGTAACATAGCTATAAGATGTGATTGTTTTAATCATAAAGCAAAAATAATGCCTGGTGGGAAGGAACCCAGGCATCTGAGTGTCTAGAAGGATAGACCCACTGTATCTATCTACGGGGAGAAAGCAACACCCCACATCTGTAAGTTGCTGCCCCATGGGTCCTAGGAAGCAAATATGTGCCCAAATTGATTAGGGGAACCTGAACTCAGGACAGAATTGCTTGTTCATATTAAGGAATTTGACATAGCAAACACCCTGCACCCAGAATCAAGAAACCAGAATTTTCTCCTGGGGTGCATAAAACAGGCTGGCCCTGAGAGACTGAAGGGAGTGTATATAAACCATTTTGTCTTACTCCTCAGGTTGAGCAAGCAGTGCCCAGACACTGATGACCTTCTTTGATATGGCATTTTCTATTTGTCTTAGTTTTCTGCTGCTGCAAACAAACCACCAGACAAAGGAGAATAGAACCACACCTTCATTATCTAGTTTCTGCAACCAAAAGTCTATGTACCCTGCAACTTTATTCTCTGCTGGGAGTCTAAACAGGCTAAAATTGGTGTTATTGTTCTTTTATGTTCATATGAGCTGGGGGTCTCTCTTAAGCTCCTGCTTGCAGATAGTATCCTTCTTGCAGTTGCAGGAATGAGATGCCTGTTCCCTTCCTACTCATAGCCCCAGGAGGCTCCCAGTACCCACCTTTCACCATGTTTTGCCATATGGCCCCCTGTGCTGTGGCATGCAACATGAATGCTGTCTTCCCCAGTGGCAGGAGTGGGCCTCCCAGTTCCCTTCTGCAACCAACAGCAGGAAACTGCACTCAAAACTCATGAGATTAGGCCAGGACCCCACTTTCTTGTGCCGGTGCACTGGGACCTTTTTCATCACATGATGTTTCCTTCCCAAAAGCCCCAGGTTTATACTAAACAGTGGGTAGAAGAGCTGGGGTCTGTAGCTTTAGGCCATCAAGAGTCCACCAATTGTGTCCTTCAGAAAGAACTCCATATACTGATGTCCCCTGGCACCTCAAGAAACTTTGGGGATACAATTATCCTCCAAGAAAACCCAGACTCCAACAACAGATATGGCCTTGGACACATTGTCATAGCCCCAGCTTAAGACATCTGTCCTTCATTCATTCCCTCATTCATTCATTCGATGGTTATTCACTGAGTGCACTGGATTACGGGGTAGCTCAGGGCAACTCTGGGAACTGGGAAAACTTAGGTTTAAAGATGCTGGGAAGGAGTCCTCACCCTCATGGAGACTTATCCTCATGCTTCACATCCCTGGACAAACTGGTGTTAAGATGGAGGTGAAACTGAGAAGGAAGACCAACTCAAAGAAGATAGGAAAGATGGAGACACTAGGTCACTGACTGCATCAAGGGCTACAAGTGCATCAGACTTATTTGTCCTCCTTATGCTCAGGTGTCCAGAGCTGATGTGAGCTTTGCTAGTGCTAGTAGCACATGGGTCATGTGCCAATGCCTTCTCAGTGCTCTTTAGAAATCATCCATCAGATAATTGCTACCTTTACACAATTTCAAAGATCAGAAACATGACTCAGAGAGGTTGAGTGACTCAGAATGGCCTCACAGGGAGAGAAACTAGACCACAGTGTTCAACTGCAGACCTGGTACCACAGGTGATTTTTATGAGTCTGGAAGTATTAATGATTCAATGATGCTGAATAAGTGCAGATCCTGGTTTTAAAAAACATTGACCCATGACTTCACACAGAATGCTTATTGTGCCAGGGAATCTATGTTCCTAGAATATTGGCTGCCCACTCTTGAGGCAGAGAACATCCCTGCTCCAGTAGCACCCCTCTGTATGACATTTTCTATTTCAGAGGTAGAGCAAGAATCATCTCCTGCATTTTGAAGATAGGGCCTTCCCCACTCTTCTTAGTGCTGGTACCCCAACATGTCAGATTGCTCCAATTCATCCTAAAACCTAAGTGGCAGATAGATCATGTCTTCTAACAGTACTTCCTATAAAAAAGTACTTCATCATCTGGATCTAGATGCCAAACAGTCATAGGATATCCAGCAAAGGATATCCCTGCTTACTTGGAGTATATCTCTGGCAGGGGAGATGGATGAATAAATCAGTAAGCAAATGAACAGGGTCATTTAAGTAGCAGGAAGTGATTATTAGAAACAAAGCATGGAGGCATGCTAAATTGTAACATGCCCTGAGTGGGGAAGTTTTAAACTGGTGCCTGAAGGGCAGCCAGCACAAGAGCCCTGGGGTAGGAGGAGCTTGGTGTAGCCCTAAAGGCAGTAGAGCAGGGGCCAGGTCCTGGCTCTGAGGCTTCTGAGAGAGGTTGTTCCACATCACTCCTTATGCCTGGGGAACAGGCAAAGCAGATGGGCTCTGGGGATTATGAGCACAAACGCTTGTGGTAGCTAGAGGGATGCCCAGGAAAAAGCCTGGGGCCTTATAATCTAAACTGGCTGTGCTGAAGAAACACTTCACTTAGCTCACCCTCTGGAATATGAGGCAGCCAGACCAGCTATTCATTCCCTCAGGGGTGAGAGACCTGGCCCATCTCATCTGGGCTGAGGCTGGGCAAGAGGGTTCCCTCTAGCTCACCAGAGGAGGCCTCCTGGACATCCCTCCACTCACATCCAGTGCACCCCTGAAGCCCTGTCATCTCCTTGTCTAGATATCTGGATGGTGAGACTCCTCACCTAAAGAAGTGGATGAGGAGCACAGCACCAACTGCATACATGGGATGGGAGGTTCCCAGTGACCAGCCTCCCCTGCTCCTCACTACCCTCCTTTCTATTCTCCCTTTCTTTCTTCTTTCCCATTCTGCTCATCCTTCTTGCCTTCATATATGTGCCATGCCCACAGAATAGCATGTCTGTATGTCCACCTGCTACAAAGGTTGCTCCTGGATATGGAGCCAGGGCAGCCTCCGGAAGGAGATATGAAGCAGGAGTCCACCCCAGACTCAAAGCCACACCCCGAGAGAGGCTACTCAGCTGGGTCTGATTGGCTGAAGGAAGTGGTAGAAGGCTCTAGGAATAGTCACTGAAAAACCTGAGTGGCTGCCTTTTCACCAAATCCCTCAGGTCATCATGTCCTCCAAGGCTTTAGGAGGGTGCCCAGGAGAACAGAAGTTGAGTGTTTCCTTGTAGTCCATAGAAACTAAAGGCTCCTCCCAACTTGAATCTGAGCTCTTGTCCTCTTTCCAGGCCATGGATGGCTCTGACCTGCAGCCCTAGGGCCTATGGAGTGGCCTCTCAAAACAGTTTTCTCTCTGGAGGTCCCAGGTGCTATGAGCTAGGCCTGGGCTAAGGCCAGATCCAAACCATTTCCAAGAGAGGACAACATCCTCAGGCCCCACACGGGCAGTAACTTCTGAAAAATAGTGCCAGCTTTCAGGGAATGTACTGTTTTAGTGATAACTAAGAAATAAAGCAGATCAATGTAGCGCTTCTCTCAATTGTTAGCCCTTTTTATCAGTGGCTAAAAAAAATACAACATAGTCCCTCAGTACCTGGTATCCCCAGAAATGGTTCTGTTACAGAGCTGGGGCCTTCTGAGAAACTGAGGCAGTGCAAAGACCCACCCTTCAAACCCCAATTCTTGAAATAAAGTCAGAAATATTTCAGACATGTCTCTCAGAGTAGCAGCCATGGGGTTTGAAAGGATAAGAGGAAAGGGGACACTCTCAAAGGAGAGAATGAGTCCTCTCAAAGGACAAGGACATGTCCCTCTCCTGCACTCCAGTATTACTGAGGATCCCAGGGAAGTTTCCAGAGAGTGTTGACCAAGTTCATCTCTTGACTGTCTTTCAAGTCCTGGCTGCCCTAACAACTCTATGTCACCTTGACCCATGCTCAGTGACTCTAATTGGATTCTTAATCATTTTTACAAATTTTATGGTTAGGAGGAATTATTCTTATCTCTGGAATCTGGTCTGTGATAAAGATCACAAAAGTTTATCCCTTCAAAATAATTTGGGTTCTTCTTAACAACATTATTTCCAGCCTGCATTTCCTTGCAGATAACAGGTAGTTCACTGAGGAATGAGACATATTCTGTCCACTTAGGTCAGGCAGGGCTGAAGGTAAATTTCTTTTTGGTGAAGAAAGCATGTGAGAGTAAGCATAGTGGAATCACTTTATATAATTATTCTCTTACCATCCTCACCATCCTTATCTGTCTTTTCCCTAGCAGTTCAGAAGCTAGGGAATTAAAAAAAACACAATGTAGATAATGAATAATTGGGTTCAATCTGGAAGGTTGGGGCTATTTGAAAAGAAAATCAAATGCTACCCTTTCCCCCTGCTCCTTCCAAAGCTCTTCCCCCTGCTCCTGTTCCAACCTGTTGCTAAGGTACTCTCCCCAGGAATTTTTCCTCCCCACAGGGAGTTGTAAGAGTTATAAGAGTTGTTAATTGATACCCCCTGGCTGTTACCGTACTGCCTGGATCACTCCACCATTTGGCCCTTCCTCTTGCGCATTTGCTTCTCACCTTTTGGTGCATCCCAGACTGTTCAGTATGCAATATGGGGGGAGACAAAGGGGAAGGAGAGCATGAGAACATAGAGAATCTAAAATTTATAAAAAGGACAGGACACTCTCACTTCTTTGGATATCAACTCAGGGTCCCCTTATTTGTGGAGAAGTCAGTGTTACTATTCTTTAAACAAAACTTGCTTTCTACACTTGCCTCAGCATTTCTCTGATGTTCAAACTTCAACACTGGGAAAGCAGAACTCATTGTCACCGGTAACCAGCCATATCAGTTACACTAGGCCAACAAGCTGGACCTGAAAGACTGCAAGCACAGAAAGATCAAGGCGGCAGCAAACTGTGCAAGTCATTTCAGGCTTTATTCAGGAGCAGAATTACATCTACGGAGGTGGTGGACCCACT
This sequence comes from Xerus rutilus, assembly GCA_028644305.1. Classification (NCBI taxonomy): domain Eukaryota; kingdom Metazoa; phylum Chordata; class Mammalia; order Rodentia; family Sciuridae; genus Xerus; species Xerus rutilus. The sequence goes on along the minus strand of CM053417.1, from coordinate 82,041,134 downwards.
TTCCTGGTGGAAAATGAGCCCCTGAACAAAGAAAGCGACTGGGCTATTTTGGGGAGATGGTCTAGCGAAAAAAACCTGCCAGTTCTCCCGGTTCTCCTGGGCCCTTAGGAATTTGAGGCTCGTTTTGATCAATCAATGAGATAGTCAGGGAGTTGAGCCCTTGGGTCAAGGGTCGTGTGTTCTGGCTGAAGATTATCATCTCAGTGTGGTGAGGCACTCCTTCTTTTCTGCTCCTCCCTTTCTGCAATTAGCCTCAGGAAGGCATCTGTTGGGGGAGGTGGGGGAAAAACTTTCCTTTTCTCAGAGCACATTATTCTTGGCCCCCATACCTATTACAGACCATACCCAATTGCCTCTCTTTTTGAAGTTCTTTGTTCTGAAACATCAAACCAAAGCATAAATAAAGCATTTATTTCCTTCCTCTCAGGGTTGAGGGACTGAGGAGGAAGTGGATGGAGCTACAAGTGGGGGTGTACCGAAAGCTCAGTCCCTTTCCCCAATGCAAATCAATCTCAATTTAATAATGAGGACGCAGTTTTGAGAAAAAGGAAAAAGAAGGCTTATTCCTTTGCTAGCAAAGGAGAAACACAGTCCCAAAGGCTGTGACTCTCCCCATCGGGAGGGGTTTTAAAGGGAGTTCAAGGGTCACATTCCAGGTGTGCTCTGGTAGGGGGTCCCAGGGCACCCTGGTGGCACGTTAGGATTCACTTGTTAATTTGGGAGATATTCGATTCCCAGATCCTCAGCAGCCATCTCCTTCCTGTAATGGTTGTGTTCCAGGGCAGTTAACTAGGGGAAGAAAAAACAACATTGTCGGGGCTGGGGATCTAGCGCAGCTAGTAGAGTGCTTGCCTTGCATGCACAAGGCCCTGGGTTCAATCCCCAGCACCACTAAAAAAAAAAGGAAAAAAAAAGATAACATTGTCTCCTGAATCTTGTTAGGGAGGGGGAGGGGAGAAGAAAGAAAAAAAATTAAAAAAAATAAACCTTAGAGCAAGGAGGGCTATATTCAGAAGGTGAAGTGACCACTTTACAGGGGCACTGAGCCACCTTGGAGGCAGGTTGTTCAGCAGGTGCTCAGGCCCCACCATCAAGTCATTTGCACCAGTCACCCCCACTAAAAATTGAAATGGCAGCCTCTTCATCTCTTCACCTCCCTAGAGAAGTACAGTCCAATTCTGGAGCCTGCTGGGAGCTCAGACGCCCTTGAAGCCTACATCTACAGATCTTGCTGATACCCCCTGGAACAGTACGGAAAAATACCCTTCTTCTTGTAAGGGAACAAATAGATAAGGATGGTGAGAACACAAAGTTAAGAGAATAATTCTATAAAATGAGCCTACTGTACTGACTCCCCTCTTGCTTTCTTTGTCAAAGACCAATCTGCCTACAGCCCCAGCTGGCCTGAGAGGACAAGAAATGTCACATTTCTCAACAAACTGAGGCAGGTAGTGGAAGGCCTGGCAGTCAGTGTAGGTAATGAATTATGGTGGTTGAGAAGATGAGGGCTAGTAATCAAAGAAAAGACAATGAGTTGCTAACAGCTAACACCTCCAGGGATGCACTTCCCAACTTAAGCAATTACTCCCTGGGTTGCTTCCCTGGGCTGCTCCTTCCTGCCCTTAGCCACACAAGGAGAAGAAAGAGAAGGTGAGGGATTCTGGGGATCTATAAAAGAGCAAGACATACCCACTCCTATAGGCACCCAGCTCTGGGCCCTACTTCTTTCCAGAGAAATCTGCTACCTCTGTCTCTTTCTTAAATAAAACTTGCTTTCTACACTTGCCTCTGCCTTTTTTGGGTGTTTAATCTTCAACACGAGGGAATGAGGACCCCTTTTTGATCTCTAAGACCAGTATCACTCTAGCACATGATGGCCCTTAACATACTAGAGAACCCTCGTGTGTTGGTTGAGCAGCACAAATGGATAAGTAACTGAGTCTATGCTCAGCTAACTTTAGGGTTAAAGAGTGAGTAAGTCATCAATCCATTTATCGGGGATTTACACAGATGATTGTGATCAGATATATAAGAATGATGATAGATACATGCTAGATACATTGATAAATTGTGAATATATGAATGATTGTGATTAGGTACACCATGATGATGATGGATACCAATTAGATAGATAGATACCTAGGTGCATACATAGATACATAAATGCATAGATAGATACATTGATGGTTACATTGGCAGATACATGGTTAGATACATAGATGTATGAATAGATAAATTGGTAGATAAACAGATACATAGATACATGTATAAATACATAGTAACATAAATGGATATATTGGTAGATACATAGATACATGGATAGTTGATACATAAATAATTGATAGATGATTGGCAATTAGATACATGATCATGATGATAATAATGATAAATACATAGATAAATGATAGATATATAAATAATTATAGATAAATAAATGATAGATAATGATTAGACTTTAATGATGACAGATACATAGATACATAGATGAATGACAAACAGAAATTTTTGTTTCATAATTTAGTTGGAAGGGCTAAGGTGGATTGTAGTTTGGTACTCTGTCTAGGAGTTCAAAGAAGCCCTAATGGAGAAGACACTTGAAAGAACACCTTAGCCTACTCTTAAAATGAAACAAAACAAGAAAACTCTTATTATTTCATACAACACAGATTAAATTCTCAGCAACCTAGCCTATTTTTCTTCCATTCATTTATTCAATATTCCAAATATTTCCTAATCACCTGCTATATGCCAAGCACCAATGTAAGTACAGGGATGAAAGAGCTGATGAGACAGACCCAGGGGCCACCACAGGCCCTGCTGGTCCACAGGAGGGCACAGCCAGCACGTGGATTCAGGGGAGGCATAGCAGTGTAGTGAAAGAGTCAGCATGGGCCCTAGGCCTGCTTGCAACCTACACAGGTACCATTCAAGTATCTATGGAGGAAATTAAGTGATAAGAAGTTATGCAGACCATAAGAGGGCAGAAAGAGCAATGCAGCAAGTACAGAGATCCAGAAGCAGGAGCGTGAAGGCCATGCAGCTGGAGGTCAGTGGCTGGTTAAGCTGGGCAGCAGAAGCCACACTGCACAAAGATTGGGATGTATCTTGACATATGGTGACTGTCTGAGTCCATTGTGTGTTGCTGTAACAGAATGACAGTTATGGAAGCTGGGGAGTCACACATTAGAGTGCTGGCATCTGATGAAGGCCTTAGCACTGCATTATAACATGGCAGAAAGCAAGAGTGAGAGCAAGCCAGGGGCAGGAGAACAGGAGGGACTGACTCACTTTTCTAACATATCCACTTTCCAAAGGACACCCGATTGCCTGACAATAGGCCCCACACCAAGTGACAGCATAGGGACTAAGTCTCGACATTCAAATCATAGTCTGGATCCCCCTTAAGAGCTTTAGGTAAAGAGTAGCATGATCAGACCTTTGGGAGGGAATCACTGTAGCTATAGAGTGGGAAATGGATCATATAAGGACAAACCTGGAAGGATATTCACTGAGGAATCCAGGCTATAGTGGGAAAACCTGACCTAGGGCCATGGTGGGATTAGCAGGGCTTGTGGTGAGTGAATTTGGAGAATAGAGAGGGAGGAGATAAAGTAAGGCCTGGTCCCTGACCTGGGTCATAGGGAACAAAGAACCTAGGAGCAGCACAGCTTGGGGAGAACACAGGTTCCCTTGGGATCCAAGGCCACCATGATTACTCAGAGGCACAATCCATACAGCACAGAGATGCAACTGGAGCTTCAGGCTTTCCTCCAAGAGTATGTTCCTGCTAACCATCATCAGTTCACAAGGACAAGTGCTGACTGTGCTTAGGGTCATGCAGCCCATGGGAAGTCATTTCTCCCATTTAAGTGATGCCAAGCCAGGTAACAGAGCTGACTACAGGTAAAAGTACTGGCCCAGCACAAGGCAGGACACTCTGTTGGTGTCATAGACCTGTGGGCTCCTTCACCCTTGCCACAGACAAGGAAACTGAGTTTTATGCCCTAGGCATCACTGGACCAAGGTGATGTGGCCCAATGCTAATGGTAGGCCAGGGCCATATCTATAGATGTGGGCAGTTCCCATTGACTCCCACAGACTGTGGGCTGCTTGGCAATCACCCAGGATAAACCACCTCATCATCCAGAATCACTGCTTATTCAGAGGGCCCCAGTGCACAAAGACCTCCATCCCACTTCTTCTTTGTGCATATCTGTTAGAGGTTTCAGGGCAGATCATGTCCCCAGCAGAACAGAGCCTTGACCAGATTCAGTCACTTCAAGTCACCACTGTGACTGACAGCCACACTGGAAGGTGACAATCACAGGGCCCTCCTGCAAATGCAGCTCATTAAGCAGATGTGCATGCCCCTGAGGAGGCCAGAGGGAAGCAGATCCTGTTCATGACAGCAATGGCACTGTCATGCTCCTCTTTCTCCTTGGACCATGTGACACAAGGAATGTGTGGAAACTAAGTTAACCGAGGAGACAAATGAGCATGTCCTGCTGACAAGTATTTTCATTTGGGTGTCTCCCAGGGTTTCTTTGCTTTATTTCAACACCTACAATAAGAAAATCTTAGAACTCCTTGGGAAAACAAGAAGTGACTGGATGCAGTGGTGCACACCTATAATCTCAGCTACTTAGGATGCTAAAGAAAGAGGATCACACAAGTTGGAAGCCAGACTTATCAACTTAGTGAGACCTTGTTTCCAAACAAAAAATAAAAAAGGGCTAAGGATGTGTCTCAATGGTAGAGCACTTGCCTAGCATGTGCAAGGCCCTGGGTTCCATCCTCAATATCACAACAAAACAACAGACAATCAAGATAGCGGAGATGCTGCCCTGAGATATGAGCTTGGCTAGATTCTACTCTTTGGATAACTGGGAGCAGGTGTGGGCCAGCCCTATCCACCTCCATGCACATCAGGGAAGCATTGTCCACAGGCATGTGGCTACCACCTGTGCTGCCTTCATGTCGTGGAAGATTCCATCCACCCTGGAAACCATATCCCAGGAGGCCACTTGAGCTTTTCATAAATTATGCAAAAAACAACAGATTGTATACATTCTATTGCCTGCACTACTTCAAGCCATTTGGAATTCTCTGGGGTCACTTAGCTAAAATTCACACCCAAGTTCTTCTGGGGGCCCAGCCCAAGTACCTGAAGTCTTGGACTTGAGCTCTCCCTGTAACTAGCCCTGCAGCCCCTGCCAGGAGCCTTTCAGACTCCTATGACATTGCCAGACAGGAGATTCCCCCACCTGTAACCATCTGGGAAATTTCCACAGTGCAGCTCTGTGGGAGGGACTCCATCTTCATGATCCCTCAGAGAGGGTCTCCATCGCTGAGAGACACTCCCAGAATGTTCAAGGTAATGGAGACCTTCCCTCACAGAGCTCAGAGTGATGGAGACCCTCTCACAGGGCTTAGAGTTATGGAGACACTCTCCTCACAGATGCTCACAGGAACAAACATTCATTGCCTCCACTGCCTTAGAATATCAAGACACTTTGACTCAAGACTACTTAGAAAGCACTTGTTTAAATATGGCTGAAATGACTTGAACCACTGACAGCTTCTCAGTCAGTTAGTTACCTCTGTGAGAAGATAAGACCAAATACACCAGTCATGGGGCTGGAGGAGTGGCTCAGCAGTAGAACACTTGCCTAGCATGTGTGAGGCACTGGGTTCAATCCTCAGCACCACATACAAATAAATAAATAAAATAAAGATCCATTGACAACTAAAAAAATTTTTTAAAAATACACCAGTCATGCTTCCATGTACCAGAAACATCGCCTAACTCAGGATCATGGTAATGCTGAGTCTGGCCCAGTTGACACCTAACCAGTGCCTGCCTGGCATCCCTCACCCTTATGGGCCCTCCTTCCAGTTGACATGCCCATCATTTCCTGGAAGAGCAAGAGGTGCCACACCTCAAGCCTTTGTTCACTTGTAGACCCTCTACCTTCCTGCTCACCTTCCATGGCAGCCATGTTCAGCCTCTTCCCTCTATCCTGAGGTTGCTCCCAACCACTCTCAACACACTGAGGTCCTGGTGCCCCTCCCCATGGAGATGTGCTGTGACCACAGATTTAATCCTGTAACTCTTGACCAGTTTTTCCCCACCAGGCAGGAGACCCACCAGGTAAAGAATCCTCCTCTGTCCAGCACTGGGGCAGCAAGCAGATTACCAACAGAGTCCTTGGTCTGCTCTAGCCTCCTTGCCTCTGAGACACAGTCTTTTCCTCTCTCCTCCCTTTCAGGATGAGCCTATCCACTCCTGTGCCCTCATGCATTCCCCTGGCAGCAAGACCCTCTGAGACCAGAAGACCTAACTGGCCAAGTTGCATAGAATGTAGCATTCCCCAATACCTCCTTCCAGGCAGCTACCTCTGGATTTTGAATCACATGAGTGGCAGAAAATGGGAGACAAAGTCTTTTGTTACCAGATTCACAAAGACTCTGCCCCAGGGCACAGACATTTGGGAGGTCATCAGAGGTTTCCAACTATGCAACAGCCATGTGACATCCTGCTGAACAAACATCCAGCTCTCCTGACATGTCCTGGAAAATGGAGAGGCACATAGCCCCATATGGCCTGACAGAGAAGGATCTCAAACACCTGGGGGGTGCTGTCCACCTCCAGGATCTGACTATCAGGCCTCTGGCCACTGCCTAGATCCACCATGCCACTGTGCTTCCTCAGCTTACTTGGGCACTGACATATGCACACTTGTACAGGCACGTGCACACATGTGCACACATACACAAGCAAATACATTGCACATGTTAATATGAATAAACCAACAAGGATTGTATTCACTAAAACAAAACCATGCAATCTGAGTTCATACTTAAACATACCTGCACACACCTACTTCATGTCTCTTCTCCATGTCCTCCTGCATGTCCTCCTCCAGATTGCTCCTCCACACTCTCCTTCATGTCCCCCTCCATTTCCCTCCTCCACATCCTCCTCCATGTACTCCTCCATGTCTCTTCTCTATATCCTTCTCCATGTCCTTCCTCCACATTCCCTTTCCTGTTCCCCTCCATGTCCCTCTTTCATGTCCCTCCAACACTCCCTATACTGTGTCTCTTCTGCATCCTCCCCTATACCTTCCTCTGTGTCTTCTTCCATGCCCCTCTTCCATGTCTCTCCTACACACTCCCTATTCTATTTATTCTGTCCTTTACATCCTCCTCTTGCTTAGATTCTTTACATATGCCCACTTCTGCACTTTTACTCTTGGGTTCAACTGTAGCCTAGATTTTACTATCCATGCCCCAGACTCACCTCCACCCCTATGCTTTATTATCTTTAGTTTGTGGGCTTGGTTGTAGAGAAAACAGAAGGGCCCTAAGACCTCTACCCCAAAGTTCTCTGCTGATCCCTCTCTGCTACCAAAATCTTGGCATTAATTCTGGGCCTTAAATCAGGGACTGTGTTGTCTCCTTCTTATGGTTCCAAGAGATTATCACCTTACTGCACAAAGCTGAGGCAGCTCATGTGTGATGTGTGGCCCAACAATCATGAAAGTCAAATTTTTGAATGGAGGCAATGGTAAAGGAAGGGATCCTAGAGTGTCTGACAAATGACAGGGACATGAACACCAGACAAGTGTGCACCCTTGTCAATAGCCTCAGTGAAAATTGATACTACGGAGAGAAGAAGAGGACTTTCAGGAAAGACTCTAGATGGGCCAATAGGACATCACACAGGTCAGTAGGACATTAGACAGTGCAGCAGGCCATTAAATGGGCTAGCTGGCATTGGACAGGCCAGCAGGACATTGTGAATCCTGACAATAGAGAATAAGGAGTGACTGAAAGAGGATTGGCTAGCATCAGCATTGCATTTTCTCCTGTCCCCTCCATCCACCCACTGGTGCCCCCTCATCACGTATTGATCATGATTGGCAGGCCCAACTGCAGTAGCCTTGTAGGTCTGCCTGCCTGGAATCTGACAGATGTTTTAATTCTGTTTGAACAGGGGTTTCTGAAAGCTTTTCACAGCCATCTGTTTTTGTTTAGAAATATGTGGCCTCTATAACAGGGCTGTATTGATGGTGGCCCACATTAACCTTTCCAGGTAGGAAGATTTACTGCAGGAGATAGGCATGTTTCTAAAATCTGCAAGATAGATCATCCACTGTAAAATTGAATGTTCAGCTCTCTAAATACTCCTTTTTGAAAGGAAGTATTTATTTTATTGGCCCATCAAAGTACCTTGGCAGCACACAGCTTCCAGAACTGTTCATAGTTGGGCTCCTTGAGCCTCGTGACTTCTACACTTCCCTCAGTGCTGTCTTTGGGCTGCTGACCATGGCAACCTCTGGTTTCTGTTCTAAGCAATACAGAAATTCACCCAACAGGACCTCATCTAGGTCTCAGGAGATGAAGCTCAGGGAAATATCATTGCAAATGCCAAGGCAAGAAGATGGAATACCAACTTTGTATCACAGTTAGTAGAGCAAGTGGGAGGACATCTGGCAAGGCCAAGCTATAATACTCCTACCTCGAGGTTGAGGCCAGCCCTTCACCCCACACAGCATGTAGGATCTACAAGTTCATTGGGTTTGTACTTTTGCTTAAATAAATACATGTCTTACTGCCTTCTTTTTTTCTAGGGTGTTGTACATACTGGGCTTATCAAAGATGTTTGTTGAAATAATAATGATTTGCCATCTTCATTTGAATATGGTAAAGCCAGCAAGCTTTGGTAGGTTATAAATCATCAGAGGCAATCAGGAAAGGGGTTCCTTTATTGCCTGTCAATAAACCATATGTTTAATCAACTTGGGGAAAAAGGAAGTTTCTATCCACTGGGTACCTTGTGTTCCAGTTGCCTCCCCACCACCACAGAAACAAAATGTATGTGTCAGTTAGTGTTCAAAACGTGTTTCCTTAGAATCATTTCAATATATATGAGAAGATCATGCCCACTCCATGGAGGAAACAGGGAGATGAAAGAGTGAGATACCCAGCTTGGAGTGCCCAGTCAGTTGCTCCAATTGAGCTTAAGACAGTTTTCCTCAAAAATTGCTCTCTATCAGATGCCTCAGCTACACTCATAATTCCAGGAGAAGCAAGAAAGTTGGAAAAAAAGGTCATGTAATTTCCATTAAATAAGCTACTTTCCCCAAACTACACAACTGGCAGTGGGAAGATGAAGGATCCTAAACTAGCTCCGCTTGATGACAAAGCCACTTTATTTTTAGTATGGCACACCAGACTTGGCATATTCAACAGAAATTAATATATCTGGGCTAAGTGGTTTGGGGATTTCTTTTTTCAGTTCTGTAAGGAATCCCTTCTTTCTTTTTAAATTAGCTTTTCCTTTAAATTAGTAGGTAATGGATATTAATCTTTTCACCAAATAAACTCCATTTTCCCACTAGTATATACAATAGATACAAAAGTAGGGACAGAAATTCCTTTTCTTTATACTGCCTTTAGTTGGTGACAAAATAGGACCAGCAAACTTCAGGATCTTCAGTCATGCTTGTGGCCAGTGGCCGGGGTAGAAAAGGGCCCAGGAGCCAGGATATGCCCTGTGCAGAGAAAGGAATGAAGGTGGAAGCCTCTGACTTCCACCAGGTGGTCTCAGTGCCCTCAAATTCAGAGAACAAGATGGATAAATTTGCAGGTTGGAATATTACCATTCTTTCTTTATGCTCTCTTTTGAATGAAATTTTTGATATTAATTAAGTACAAATAACTTCAGTTTGCATTTCCTCTATTTTTCAATGTAGGATAGAAGATATTTTACTTAGCAATTTGTTGACTCTATTTTCAATTGTCCAGTACTGGAATATAATTATGTGAGTTCTGGGCCCACGTGCAGATACTAGAAGAAATCTACTCAACATTTTATCTGTTTCCTTGTGACCATTCAGCTGAAATCCAGGAGAAACAACCTTTCCCAGTAATCCAGCATGGGCCCCCATACCTTGGCTAGGGAAGCAGGATTCTTGAGGTGATAGTGCCACAAGGAGGGACTAAATGAGGGCCAACAAATGCTTTCTAAATACAGGACTAGGGTAGGGAGCAGAAAGTGCCACAAGAGCCCCAGAGCAGATTAAAATACCTTGCATCCCATCAAGTTGCAAGCTGTGGGGAAAATTGTGGGGAATGGAACATATGAATCTCGATGGGGGCCAAGGTCCTTCAAAACCGAAAAAAAAAAAAAAAAAAAAAGCACTGTGAAGATGTTAGAAGGAAGCATGAAGTCCCTGGATCACAGTGCAGAAACAAAAAACACAATAGTGGCCTTCCTCCCCTCTAACATAGGCTCCCTGCTCCTCAGCAGACCCCTCCTGAGCCATGTGCACACTGAGAACACACTTATTTGTTCCAGTTGGACATTATTGTCATTGCATCATTTAATTAGATAAGCCTTGTTCTGAGGGATTGAGCATGTAAAAACAGAGACATATGTCTATAAAATCTGAGACTCTGTAAAGAAAATTCACTAAAATTCCATGTTTGTTTAGATGTTAATGGGATAGCTGTAAATAAATGAAGAAGAAACAAACCAAAAATTGAATCAGACTCCTCTGAGTCCTCTCCATGAATTAAGTTTTTGCCCCACCTAATTCCTTGGTTGGCCTAGTGTTTTAAAATGGCTTCATTCTGCCTTAATATTTGGAGTAAATAGATGGTTGGATGGAGATGTGGTTCATTGGTTGGACACATAGATGTTTGGATGGAGTAACAAATCAGTAAACTTTCAAGCTGTTCTCTGGATAGCATAGAACAGAGCCCTGATTTGTGGCATTGAATGATCTGTCACAACCAATATTTAGGAACTAACATAAAGCTATGTTATGATGTCTGGTGCTATTTGTTGTGGTGTGGTGTGTCATTGTTTGGTGGGTGTGGTGTGGTGTTGTTAGGAGACAGACAGACGAGGATTGTGGGAACACAAGTTTAAGAGAATAATTCTACAAAACAGGCCTACTGTACTGACTCCCTCATTCTTTCTTTGCCAAAAAGCAATTTACCTGCAAAGCTATCTGGCCTAAGTGGATAGGATATGTCACATTCCTCAGCAAATTACCTATTATCTTCAAAGAAAATGTGAGCAGGAAATAACATTAATAGAAATCCAAGTTACTTTGAAGGGAGAGACTTTTGTGACCCTTTTTATAGACCAGATTCTGTGGTTTGTGAATAATATGTGGTAATGTGAATAATGTGGTCTGTGAAGGATAATTCCTCCTTACCATAAAACCTTTAAAAATGTGTGATTAAGAATCCAATTAGAGGGACTGAGGTTGTGGCTCAGTGGCAGAGCATTTGCCTAGCATGTGTAAGGCACTGGGTTCAATCCTCAACACCACATAAAAATAAATAAATAAAATAAAGGTATTGTGTTCATCCACAACTAAAAATATTTTTTAAAAGACTCTAATTAGAGTATGTGAATGTAGTAATCCCCTTATCTGAATCACATTTATATCTGGTGCCATTTATTTCAAGATAATACAAGATGAAGGGGTGGCAAAACAAGTTTAAATAAAAGGTATAACATGAAAAGTAAAGAAACATATATATAAATAGATTTATATTAGCAGATAATAAAGTAACTTCTACTTAAATAAAAAAGAATCCAATTAGAGGCCTGAGGTTGTAGTTCAGTGGTAGCACACTTGCTTAGTATGTGTGAGGCACTCAGTTCAATCCTCAGCACCACATAAAAATAAATAAAATAAAGGTGTTATGTCCATCTACAACTAAAAAAAATTTAAAAGAATCCAATTAGAACTGGTCAGTATGGACTAAGGTGACCTAGAGTTGTCATGGCAGTGGAGACTTAAAAGTCTGCTGTCATCTTGCTGTCAGTCAAAAGTCTAGACCTGGGTGGGACTCTCCAGAAAGTTCTCTGGGATCTCCAATAAAACTGAAGTGCAGGAGAGGTACATTGTCCCTCTCCTCTGAGAAGACCCACTCTCTTGATAGTGTCCCCTTTCTCTTTTCCTATTCCTTCAATAAACTCATGCCTGTTACTCTGAGCAACATGCCTGAAATCTTACTGACTTGATCTCAAGACTTGGAATATGAAGGGGAGTTTTGCATTGTATTCTCAGTTTCTCAGAAGGCCCAGCTCTGTAACTGTGAGGTTTCATGGTGTTCTGTGGGACAGTGTGAAATGGTGTGGCATTGTGTTGTGACATGTGGTGTGGTCTGGCATTGTGTGCCCCTTGTGCCACAACTCTGCAAGGCTCACCCAGGAGGCTAGGGCTGTGAGGCCTGAGTTGAGCACCTAGGCCTGCAGGATATCATTCACACAGGGTTCTTACTTAACCCAGGCACTGGGCCCTGCCAGAAATCATGAAAAGCTGAGGGATGGGCCCCAGCAGACCCTGAAACAAGTACAGCCCTGTTCTGTATGACAATGTTTTGGTCAACCACAGACCACAAATGTTCCTACCATTATAATGCTGTTGAAAAATTCTTATCGCTTTGTATTTGTATTGTACCTTTTCTTTGTTTAAATATGTTAGATAAACACATACTTACTATCATACCAAAGTTGCCTATAAGGTTCAGCACAGTAAATGCTGTGCAGGATTCTAGCCTACAGCCACAGGCTACAACAGCTAGCCTGGGTATGTGATAGGTCACGCCATCCAGGTTTCCTACTCTAGTTTGCAGAAGTTGTCTCAGCATGTGTCCTGCCCTCTAGTGACACCTGTAATTCATTCAGTAACTTGTTTGTTTCTCCTTCACTTTTATTAACAGAAGAAGAGGCCAATTAACATGATAACAAAATGCAAGGTACATGAACTGTTCAACAGGCTAGGCCATGTCTACCAGCAGTTGTCACTCCTCCCCCAGCCTGTGAAGACCCTGCTGGACTGTAGGACTGGGGGCTTTTGCTTGGCCCACTGAATTTCCCTGGCTCCTGAGGTGGGTCACAGCTGTCTGTTGAAGGCATGAGCTGTGCTGCAGTCTGGCCTTCATGATGCCTAATGTGTTTTATTTTATAGTTTCCAGTTAGTGAGAAAGCATTGGATGGAATCTACTCCTCTCCTTGATATAATGAACCTTTGCTTTTGCTGTTTCCATTTTGACCAGAGCTAGATTTTAGGTTTTTTTTTTAATTTTATTTTGGGGCACTGGGGCCTGGACCCAAAGCCTTGCACTCTCTAAGCAAGCGCTCTGCCACTGAGCCAAACCTCCAGCTTTAGAGCTAGGTTTTATATGAATGTACACACCATCCTCCAGTCTTAGTAGCCAAGCACTAGATGTCTCTCTGGTCATTTCACCTCTGCAGTCAAGTCCCATCTTTCCACCATCTGCCATCCCCACCCACGTCCTCTACAATATGTATGGCCACATTGTAAGCACCCTCACTCATTTCCTCTGTGTGGATCCTCGGCATGTGACCAAGGCCCTTTCCTGAAGCATAATCCTCTTGTTGGCTATTTTTCAAGCTCTAAAACTCAAGACCATCTATGTTTCTTTCTGACCAGTAAGGAATTCTTTTCATTCTACTAGGAAAGTAAGCATGTTGTCTTCCAAAGTGGCCCAAAAATGAAGCTGGCACATCTAAGGGTAGGCTTCTTCATGGAGACCCTGCACATACAAGACAATCACTGCTTCCAACCACGGAAAGCACAGACTCAAGGGGTGAGCACATGTGGCCACAAGGCTGCAGGGAGCAGCCATTGCACAGCTGCCTGGTCAGGATATGGATGGCCTGGAAGGGTGACTTAGCCTCCCTGGGCCTCAGTTTCCCTGGCTTTAAAATGGGAATTAAAGCCACATTCCTTGAATTATTATAAGGATTAAATGTGTTAGTTTAAGCAGAGCACATCAGGATATATTGGGACCCTAGGCAGACCAGCTGCTGTGGTATTGTACTTCAAACATATGACTTCTGAATAGTAACTATAACCTGGTGATGATGTGTACCACAAAGAGGGAGAAAAGAAAAAGTCTACAACTAAAATTTCAATTAACAATGAAAATTATTTAAATTTTTCCTTTAATATCCAGTTCTCAGTTCTCCAATGCTGATGAAGTCATAAAACTTCTTTATCTTGCAAGGTACAACACTTCCTTAGCTAAGAGGGGAATCTGAGATTAAAGTTAAGCCTTCCAAATACAAAAATATTTTCCTTTCCGAGAGAAAAAATTAGATGGAAAGCTAAACTGAGCTCAGCAACACACACCCTGTCTTGAGTGCATGGGCTATGCCACAGGTGGAATCAGGTTCAGCACTGGTCTTTCAGAACCACAGGCCAGGCCAGGCCCCAGTGGCACATTCAGCTTTTCAGGAAGGAGAATCAGCTCCTGGAGAAAATCTCAAGCCTGAGTGGATAAACCCAGCCCTCAGAAAAAGGCAGTGATGAGACCCTTAGGGTTCTTCTGTGGGCAAAATGACAGCATTTGAACAAATATTTGTTAGCAATTTAAACACAGGCCATGGTGACAGCTGTAGGGCCCCTGTGGAGGGTGAGCCTGGAGGCAGATTTCCAAACTCAGGAACTCTGTCTAAACACAAATCACCTCCAGTGTTGGTGCTGAGGGACCAGGAGTGGGAAGAAAGGTTCTGCTTCTCCATTTCAGATGTCTGGCCCACAAGTGGAATGAGGAACATCCAGCAACCACAAAGGACCAGAGCTCACAGGTGCTTGTCACAAAGGAAGAGACTGAAAGCATGGGCCTACGCTTCTATTGACCATCCATGTACAGTAGGCCAGGCTTGTTGAGGAGACATGCAATGGTTGGATGTCATTGGTTCCCCCAAAGGCTTGGCCCCGTGTGACAGTACTGGGAGGTGGCAGAACTTTAAAGAGGTAAGCCTGGTGGGAAGTGATAAGGTTATAGGGGAGCTGCTAGGATGTAATCCATGTAGTTCTCCAGTTAGTCCTTTTATGAGGGCTGTTGTAAGAGTCAGCCTGGCCACTCCCACTCTCTGACGTCCTGTCTGGTGATGTGACTGCTCCCTCTCTCACTTGCTCCCACCATGATGCTGTCTGCCATGAGACACTGCAGTTAGGGCCCCTCACCAGACTCCACACCATACTGTTTGAACTTTCAGCCTCCACAACTGTGAGCTAAATAAGCTTCTTTTCTTTATAAGCACTCAGGCTAAGGTAGTTCACTGTAGCAATGGAAAATTGGCTAATATAAGACAAATTCAGAGTCTCTATCAGGTATTGGTGAGATGTGGTCTACAGAGGGAGGCCTGGGCAAAGCAGTGGCTTCCCACCAGTGTGCTTTGGCAGAGATGAGAGTCCTCCTTCTGGTACCTCTTGGGAGGCATCCACTTTTCCAGCAATGTGCCTTTATTTAGGTAGTGTTGGAAAATTCCATTTCCATCCGGCCTTCAGCCCTGTAAGCTGCTTTCAATACTTTCAGAGATACATCTGCACATTCTTAGGATAGATTTGAATTGTGATACAACAAAGACTTCAGTGGGATCAAACCCAGAGAACATAATGTGAGAAAGCTTGTAGCACTTAAGTTGAAGATGCGCTGGGACATTGTTATGGTTTAAATATGAGGTGTCAGGTTGAGGTTGTGGCTCAGTGGTAGAGTGCTTGCCTAGCATGTGTGAAGCACTGAGTTCGATTCTCAGCACCACATACAAATAAGTGAATAAAATAAAGGCCTATGAACATCTAAAAAAAATTTTAAAAATAAATATGAGGTGTCCCCCAAAAGCTCATGTGTGAGACAATGCAAGGTGGTTTAGAGGAGAAATGATTGGGTTAACCAAATCAGTGAATTAATCCCCTGACAGGATTAACTTAGTGGTAACTGAAGGTGGGTAGGATGTGGCTGGAGGAGGGGGGTCATTATGGGTTCCTTTGGGGTATATATTTGTAAGTAGAGTCCCTCTTTCTGCTTTCTTTCTTTCTTTCTTTCTTTTCTTTTCTTTTTTTTTTTTGGTATTAGGTATTGAACTCAGGGGTACTCGACCAGTGAGCCACATCCCCAGCCCTATTTTGTGTTTTATGTAGAGACAGGGTCTCACTGAGTTGCTTAGTGCCTTGCTGTTGCTGAGGCTGGCCTTGAACTCACGATTCTCATGTCTCAGCCTCCCAAAGTGCTGGGACTACAGGCATGTGCCACGGCACCCAGCTCCTCTCTCTGCTTTCTAATCATCATGTGAGCTGCTTCCCTCCACCACTCTCTTCTGCCATGATGTTCTGTCTCACCTCAAGCCCTGAGGGATGCAGCTACCTGTCTATGGAGTGAAACCTCTGAAACTGTGAGCCCTCAACAAAACTTTTTCTCCTCTAGAATTGTCCTCATTGGTCTTTTAGTCACAACAGCAAAAAAGCTGACTAAAACAGACATAAAGGATTGCAAATGATGTTTTTTTGTGGTCTGGGAATGAATGATTCTTAAAGAGTACTCCAAAACTGCTTATGTAAGGTGTGCTCACTGGAATGAGTGCAAAGCCTTCCAAGGTAGCTGACGTCAAGGAAATGTATTCACATAATCCCACCTGAGTTCAGATGTTTCTTGAAATTCAGTCTCATTGTCTCATCCCTGTCTCATATAACTCATTCTTCTGGACTTGAGCGGCCTTGACTGAATCAACAACAGCTGACTCATGCATGTGAAATAATGGTCTCCACATGCCTGCCATCACCCACATGTACACCCATGGCAGACACTGCTTATTGATCTGGTTCTCTTCCCTCGTGGTATGTCTTCTCACAAGAGCCCAGGCAGCACTGCCAATTTACAGAAACTGGGATGATGGATAAGACATCTTCATCAACCCTGAGGAGAAGTTTGGAGAATCTGCACAAAAGAGGTAGATGAGATGAACTGGGCCCAGAAAATCTCTGTGCTAGAAGTTGGTTTATCCTCACTTGGTGGACTTCCCAGCAGATTTCACAAGCAGAACAAAAGGACTGTGCTCTTTATAGAATATGCTGGCACCATTCTGAAGTGACCCAACCTGCCACCTGCGTTTGAAAGGAAAGCCTCACTGGGACCCACTGCTGTTGAAATGTAGGAGTTGCCATTTCATGACAACAGCAGAGCTGCATGACTGTAGCAGGTCCATGACCCATAAGGCCTAAAAGATCTACTACTGGTCCTTTGCAGAAAAAATTGTTTGCAAATATTCTACACAGACCATGAAGGAAAAGCCAACACTCCCTGACCAGGACTTTCCCTTTCAAATTAGAACACTGCATTGTATCCTTGTGTGCTGGGATGATAAGATACTAACACAAACACAGTTCATTCCTAAAGTGCACAATCCCAAAGATATGCCCCTACTCCCTCCGCCTCACGCTGCCACACCTGCCTTCAGGCTTTTCTGTAGCTCATTATATGAAATCTTTGATGCAGTTTGAATAAGTAAACAGAAAAAAAGCAGAATGTTTCCAAAAGAAGGCAAAGTGGCCATCCAAGTATCCAATCCATAACAACTTATCCAGCCAGATGCTGATACTGATACTGATAGCCATGACAGGGAGATGTCTGCCGCCCTGCAGTTTCCACAGATGGTTTCAAAACTCCCAGCAGTAGACAGTGCAGGAACAACTATCCTGACTTGCAAAAAGTCACTTAAGAGATTAAATGGCTTATTTAAGGATAAAAAATGAATTTTGACAAAATAGGACTAGTCCTCACCTCCCAAGTCTCAGGCTCCTGACTCAGTTCTTCACATCCTAAAAACCCATGATCACAGCCATGTAACTAAGTGTTGGGAATTTGCCACATTCCTTAAGCTCTTTGCTTGAAATTTCCTTGACCCCATGAGGCAGGTCAGTGATAGCCTCATTCTGTAGACACTGTTCCCAAGTTCAGGCTCAGAACAGGAGTAGAGCATAGGCTGAAACAAGCAGGTAGGCTACAGGCCCAGAGAAGGCCTGGCCTGCTGTTTGCTGGAAGAGCTGTCTCTGTGTAGGAAGATACTCTCAGACTCCCCTCCAGATAAACATTCCCAGCCCTGTAAGATGAAAGTCCACCCAAGACACACTAACTACAGCAAAGAGGACAGGGGTCCCAAAAACCCCCAGGCATTGGACTCAGGCACTGATTTCATTTCTCACGCTCACTGTTCCTGTGACCAAAATGGAAAAAACTTCTACATCTTTCAAAGTTTCTATACACAGCAAATTAGAGAACATTGTAATAACTTGGCATATCCCTGAAAACATAAAAGGTGCCTTTCATGCACCCAGTGCCCAGGAGGTACAGATCTTCACCCAGCACCCAGGAGGCAACAGGCACCCACTCAACATGAAACCCATGACCCTGGAGGTGTCAGATGTCCATCAAGGAAGAACTCAGCACCCAAGAGATGCCAGGTATCCACCCAAAACCTGGGAGGTGCCAGATGTCCACCCAGCAGGCACCCAGCACCCAAGAGGAGGTGCCATTCATTGATGGTTAACCCATTACCAAGAACTCTTTCTGTATATCATAGAATATTTCAAGCCATATATTAGAAGAAGTGATCTAAGGAAATTAGTGAGTCAAAATGGACAGGTTCAAGTGTCACATGTGAGACATTTCTCTGGGGAACAGTATAATAACCAGAGACCACCTAATTATCTTGCCTCATGTGGAAAGAAGGTTAGACAGGTGAGAGAAGTCCCTGTATTCTCTAGTTCTCATCCCTCTATTCATCCAGAAATGGCCTCCTAGTAATGCAGGGCAAGCAGGGTCCCCAGGCCCAGGAGCTCACTGCCCCTCATCTGACCAAGTATATCCCATTATTTGACCTGCCACTAAACAGATTTTTGACATGTTGCAATTGTCTGAATTCAGAAATGTTAAAATATAAAACAATGCCATTTTGTGTGTATGTATGTAGTTTGTGTTTAGGAAACTAGCTTCACCTGGTCTCTCCTCCTGGGTTCTGGCATCCAGTCCCATGCCAGTTCTGGAAGCACAGGAGGCACCACCTCTCGGACCCTGAATACTTGGTCCAGCACTGTATTTAAAAGCTGCCCCCAATCTTCATCCCATCAGAGTCCAGCACCAAAGCTCAAATAAGAGATTCATGGCACATAGCCTAGACAGGTCCCAGAGGACCTGGGCTGGTGAGGATGGGAGTCAAGCCTGCTGCAGGGAATCAGCTTCTTTCACTCTGTATAACCAATACCCTCTGGCCTTCTGCCAATGGGTCTCTCTCAACTTCAGAATTCTGTTCTGTTGACTCAGAATTCTACTACTGGAACGAAAGAAGGCATGTGAGTTTTCCTGAACCTCAGTGGTCTTGGGAAAGTCCAGGTGCTCACCACAGGGCCTTTGTTCAGCAGTCCACCCAGGCTCAGAAAAACTGACTCAATATGGGCAAGTATGCAACCTGCCTGAGGCCAAGGGCCTGGGGCCCTGAAATCTGACCCCTGTTTGACCCCTTCTCGTCCAGGTGCTTCTCCTGGGCAGGCCACCTCCTGCCTGCCTGCCCACAGAGGGAAACTCAAACTGGTCATGTGAGCGGCTCAGGTATTTCCCTTAGAGATCTCTCCTCTAGCGTGTCTCTACCAGCTGAAGGCCTACACAACCAGCAGCGCCAGGTGGATGCCATGAGAAACCAACCAGCAGATTATTTGTGAGGCCATGTGTACTGGGCACCACACACATGGAATATCTGGGGATGTCTTCCATTCCCTCTGCATTAGCCTGTGCACATGCAAGTATGTGCACATGTGTTGACATGAGTATTCATGCATGATTGTGTGTGTGCATGTGTATGGATGAGTGTGAGAGCCCACAAGTGTGAGTATAAGTACATGTGTGCACATGTATGTATGTGTATGCATGCACAAAGCCATAAATTGTCGACATGCTAATGTGTGTGCATGTGAGTGCAGGCATATGCATGTGTCTGTGGCTGTGTGTGCATACACATGGTACATATATGTGAATGATAATGTGGGTGTGCATGTGGGTGTGAACATGTGTGCTCACATGTGTACATTGTGATACATGTTACTATGTTTATGCATGTGCATGACATGAGCATATATGAGAGCCAGGTAAGGATGTGAAGTATGCTAAGTGGCTAAATAAAGACCCAAACACCAAAGTGGTCTTGGATCTTAATCCCAGGGATGGGGCCTTGGCCTTTGGAGTGGGTGCCATTGTCTCACCAAACAGGTGACAACTCATGTCACTACCAGACCTGCATAGAAGTGGTAGGCTGTGAGAGGGAAAGAGAGAGGAGAAGCCCATGTGAGTGAGCCTCTGCCATGAAGAAGGGACTGGGAATTAACTTGAGTGTCCATGTGTCTATGAGGATATGCATGTATGAAATATCATGTCAGAGAGATGAGCTCAACCAGACCAACCAGTCCAGCTTGTTCACAGAACAGCTGGCCAACCACCTCACCTGCCCTGCCCTTGCCTTCAGAGCTATCCAGGGCCAAAGAACATGGCTCCAAACACATGCACACATATCATATGCACACAGATCACACACACATGGCATACACATGAGAAATATGTGCATTCACACAAGTATTCTTCAATACATGAGCACACATATGCTACACATTGCACACATGTATAGCCCCACATATGTGTGGAAATGCTCACTCACACACATGCACTCATGCACACTCACACGCAGGTACACATATGCATGTTCACATACATGCACAATCAACAGAGAGCACAGTTTACAGGTGTGGACACTCACTTGCTCTTAGACACTCACAAAAGTGGGGCCCACAGTCTGAAACTGACAAGTGAAAACTACTGCTGATTCTGCAGCCACTCTGAATTAGCACCAGGACACGTATCTGTTTCAAGTCTATGTGCTACATGCCATAGAGCTGCAGTGCTAAGACAAGGTGGACAGGTATCTAGACCATGGTCACTGGTCCCTTGGGCTCATCCTGATATTTTGGATCCCTCTACAGAGTTCATCCACTCGGACTGGGCAAATTGGCCAAGGCTGGCATTGGCCCCTGGTTTAGTGACAGGCTAGACAAACATAGCTGAATGACAGGATTTACCTTCATGACTGAGAGATGTGCATCCCTGCAGAGACACAAGATCACAGTATCTATATAACAGGGTGCCACACAAAAAAGCTCAAACCAAAAGAGTTCATGGCTGTGCATCCGTGTGTGCGTATGCATATGTACACACATGCCTGTGTTCTTGCTAAAAATAAAAGAAAGATGGGCTTGGGTTGTGGCTCAGTGGTAGAGTGCTCACCTTGCACTTGTGAAGCACTGGGTTTGATCCTCAGCACTACATAAAAATAATTGAATAAAGTGAGGGTGTTGTGTCCATCTACAACTAAAAAAATTAATAAAAATAAAAGAAAATATAAAGAGGTAAATTCATTTCCTTAGGCCAATGTGTCTAGATTTTAAGATGCTTTTCTTCTTATAAGTTTGTGCAAAGTTAGAAAAATTATGATTGTAACAATTTTTTTTCTATTTGCCTCAACAAATGTTTTCAGTGAATAGTGTGTACAGCTTCTGAAAATTTGTTTTTTTCTGTTATGTTTGATAACATGTATTAAAATGCAACTTTTGAGAAAAAAAAAAGATGCTTTTCTTATACCTTGTTTTGTTTTGTTTTGGTACTGGGTATTGAACCCACGGGTATTCGACCACTGAGCCACATTCCCAGCCCTATTTTGTGTTTTATGTAGAAACAGGGTCTCACTGAGTTGCTTAGCTCCTCCCCATTGCTGAGGCTGGCTTTGAACTCTGATTCTCCTGTCTCAGCCTCCCTAAGTGCTGGGATTACAGGCTTGCACCACCGTGCCTGGCTTATAACCTCATTTTCTCTTTGTTTAATATTTAACACTCAGACATGAGATAAATGGCGTTAAGTGTTCATGTGTCTGTAAAGAACACTTAACAGGATGGCAAAATATTAATGTGTGTAACTACTCTAGATTAATTATCATCCAAGAATAAACAGAACAACTTATGGAAGCATCAACAGTGCTTTCCTGGTCACACAACACTGCATATTGAGACAGAGAGGGCCCTCTCAGTCTGGAGAAGAGGTTTATTGCAGCAAAAGTGAAAAGTAACCTTCCCTGGCACTACCAGCCAGTGATGACCCTAGATGGGGCTCAGGAGCTCTGTAAGTGAAGAATTCATGGTGCTAGGATTTCTCCTAACTCCCAGGGTTTACTCTGCCTGTGGCTTGGCACATGGCTCCAGGTCCTTGTCCCATATGGCCATCAGGATGTTGGACACAAGAAAAGTATATACTTTTTTATGGGGCTGAGGATAGAATCCAGAGCTTCAGACATGCTAGGTAAGTACTCTACCTGAGCTGTACCCCAGCCCAATAAATCCTTCTCACTCAGTGAGTTGCTACCCTTCTGGATGACCAGCTAGATGCTTGGTTATTCTTCATCTGTTCTGTTTCAGAAGGCCTTACGCTCCAGGAACCCTCAAACCCTAAACCAGGGGATATTATGGGAAGCTCTTTTCAGGTCCTAACCTGAGGTGGCCATAGGATGAATTTTAACTGGAAGATCCCTATGGCTGGCCAGCCATAACCAGTGCTCAAGTACAGGTGGTTTAACTGCTAGCACTCAAACAGGATCCATGCACTTCTGAACAAGGTGCTAGGACTCTTGAAATTCAGAATGACCTGCCTTCCACCACAAGGCTCACAAAGATGCACAGCCACTGTGAAAGGTATGGAAGGAGCAGGTCACTGTCCCCCAAGACATGCAGGGGCCAATATACTCCCAGGGAAAGTGGTCAGCCGACTGTCTGGCAGAAGACACCTGCTGCATCATCATCACCCCAGAACCTGCAGCCCTGCTCCATCATCCCAGATCTGTGGCAAGGCCCAAGGTCTGCACTTTAAGACACTCCCAGGACCTGTATTTGTGGTAGAGTGTGGTGATTGCTGGCCTAGGGAGGAACCAAACATCCAAGGCACCACCTGAAGATTTAGGTGTTCAGTGTTGCAGATCCCTCTTAGATGCTGGCAAAAGTGATAGATATATCAATATATCAATATATATCAATCATCATTAATTAATCAAGTATGTATCGATATACAATGATCTTAATGCATGATTTCAGGTATCCCACAAAAGTCATATTTCAAGCCTGGTCTAAGGGAAATCAGCTCACTGATTAGATGCTTGTTGTCAGCGAGGAGGGTTCTTAAACCTTAGGGTTATTCTTCAAGTCATCTGGAAGAGTTCTGGAATCAGACTCTGGCTGCCTTTATGTCAAAACACAGATAAGTAAAGATGCAATGGAAAAGTCTGTAGAGCTGACTTGCAGAGAGAAGCTTATACACACCACCTCACATTCCGTGCACCATGAGAATGCCCACAGGCAGGAGGGATCTGCACACCTAGGGAAGCATTGGAAGGCTGTGGCAGGAGAGGAGTTGGCCTTTCATTTTGGCTGCTACATAGTAAAGGTGACAGAAGCTATGGTACCCCACCCTGTCTCCATGGCTGGATGCAATGGAAGGTTACCTATTGCCCCTCATCTCCAGTATAATACCTCCAGGGTTACATGAAAGGGAAGAATAGTAGAACAGGCACACTAGCTTCTCAACTCCTGATCTGGACTTGTTGCCTAGGAAGTGTAACAAGAGTTGGCTTAGAAATTGCTTCCCACCATGGCCACCACAGATGGTGACAATGACAATGTAGGTTCACTGAACATTTGTTGACACACTCCAGGCTGCTGTGCCTTCCACATCTCACCAAACATGGTTATTGTTTCCATGTACACTGATGAGGAGATGCAGGTTCAAATGAGCCAGGGAAGCCACTCAGGACTAGACCACAAAGGACCAGAACCAGAATCTGAAGCTTATACAAGATTCCCCCAAGTTTTCAAGGTCAGGAGGAGCACTCAGGAGTCCACAGCAACTTCAGACCGAGGGACAAGAACACAGCCATGATTTGTGAAGATGAGTCTGGTTGCTAGAGGAAAAGGGCCAAACTGGGAGACAAGGATGAGAACTCTCCAGCTGTGCACATCTAGTGGGAACCACATCCTAATCCAGACAGGTATGTGGGGAGGTGCAGGATGTGCACAGAGCAGGAGGGCCAGAAGTCTGAGTCTGTGGATGGCCAAGGACCCTGCTGGCAGCCCCCCAAACTGTTCTGTTGAGGTTGATCTGTGCTCTGGGGACTCTGAGTATTAATGAGATAATAAAATTCCCAGATCCCCACAGACAAAAGGGCTGAGTAAATACAAGCATTATGATCCATTGCACAGAGTCCCAGAAGATGTGATCTTTTTAGGATCTTTTATTCCTTTTCCTTTCCCCACAGCCATCCTCCCAACTTCTAAAGCAGCTACAAGGACATAATAATGCCACTTGCTGCACCGGATGATCCAGCAGCCCCTGGAGTGCAGATGAGGAGGACAGCAGCACTGCTAAGGATACTCCTGATCCAGACAACAGTGAAGGAAGTCATGGTTCATGAGAAAGGATACCTTGTTACTGAAAGCTTGGTCCTTGACCCCGATGCCTATTGAATAATGATGACATGGCTTTGAGAAAGAAAAAGAAAGTGTATTGTGTAGTTTATGTTGTGCCTCACGTGGGTTCACTTGATGAGTTGGGGTCCCGCAGGACGAGGGGACCGAGGAATGGGGTCCCACGGGACGAGGTCTGGGGTCCCGGAGGACGAGGGTTTATGGGGTGGACAGTCACGGAGTCACTCACCCAGACACTGGGGGTAGGTAAAACTGCTCTGCCGGAGCGAGAAGCAGACCCGTTTATTTCAGTTAGTGCAACAGTTTATATAGGGTCCTTGGACCAATCATGGCCCTGAGGTTAGGTTACAGCCAATAGGGTATTGATCCATGTCAGGCGCGCAGGCAATCAGCATGGGATGAGAAAAGGAGAGCCACTGAAGGCAGCCAATCAGCATGGGATGAGAAAAGGAGAGCCACTGAAGGCAGCCAATCAGCATGGGATGAGAAAAGGAGAGGCACTGAAGGCAGCCAATCAGCATGGGGTAAAGAGGAGGGGAAACATTCAAAGTAACCAATCAGCATGGGGAAAAGGAAAGGGGAGGGGAGACATTGAAGGCATGGAGAGAACTCCTATAGTATTGCTTTACTAGGAGAAGCACAAGAGTTTCCTTTCCCAGAGGTTGTGATTCTGCCCATCCAGAACAGAGGGTTTTTAAAGAAGTGACTTATTCCAGGTGTTCCCTGTAGGGGATTGCGATTTGCTCGTTAACTTTTGCCATTTCTTAGATCTTCTGGTGCCATTACTTAATTCCTGTCATGCATGTGCACTCAAAGACAGATAACTCTTGGCCTAGGATGGGAAAAAGGTAATCCTGTTCCCTCATTCCAGGTCAGGAAGAGAGAGAGAGAAGAAGAAGAAGAGAAAATATATCTATTTAAAAATAAGCCTGTGTGGCAGAGAAGCAATTGCTATGTTCAAAGCATGAGGTAGACAGACCACTGTTACACTCTCAGACCAGTGGGGGCACACACTAAACAAATACAGAAACATGATACACACATTCAAACACCACCCAAGGGAATATGTGCATATACATTTCATGCAGATGAGGAGGAGGCTGTGCCTCCAGAAAACAACACTCAAAAAAATTCCATCAGTAAGATTGGTCCTGTGAATTACGATAATGAAAACCACAGAAGAGACATGCACTTGACTCAGATACCAGATGCTCCATCTAAGCCAGCCCAGCCAGTTTGTCTAGAGGCACATTTCTGTCCCATCTAGACTGAGAGGAGTCTGGAGGAACTGGAAAGAGTGAGGTGACATGCATGCCCTAGCTTCCTGATCTTGCCCTGGGCAGCCCAGTCACTGGCCTGGTATGGATAGATTCCTCTGTGCAATCCTGGTCCAAGAAAGACAATATGTCAATTTCCAAGCCATGAGGCCTGCTACCTGTGTGAAAGCATATTTTCCTGTCCCTCAGCTTCTCACCTGTGAAATGAAAATAATAGCTAGTTATCACTGCTCACTGGGTACCAGGCAAGGTTTGAGCAAGGAGGCACAAAGAGAGGCATATGGTGGATCCTCCCAGGCCACCTGCTTCTATTGTGGTTGGTGTGGGGGTGGGCATTGAACTGCAGGAAGCTAGTGCACTCCCCACCTCTCTAGTGACAGTTCCATCCACATGCAGGCACCTTGCTCTGAGAGGAGTAATGCATCTCTGGGAGGAAAAGCAGGGCTGGCACAGGAGTGCTACACTCATAGATGTGGAACTGTCCCACTGCCGATGTATGTTCCACCTGTGGGTGAGCCAGGGCCACCTGTCTCTCAGTCCATACACCAATTCTACCAGTCTGCATTTCCTGCCCGGACGAGGACTTCTGCTGCACTCATGATGTATGCTGGTCCACATCCAGGGTGCCTGAGATGCCCAAGCATGGAAGAGGGACCTCTGGAGTTTAGTCTCTTTTGGAAAATCACAGAACCACGATGGCATATGCCCCGATACCATTCCTTCCCCATCCTTCCAAACTGATCATCTCCCAAGTCTACATCCCCAAGTAACTGTGGGTCAGTGGGCAGCGTGGAACTCAATGCAGGTGGAGTTACTATCCATTGGATCTGAGTGCAAGAAAAGGAAGAACATTCTGATCAGGAGTCATTCCTGTGGCTGCAGCCTTATGTCTTCAAAGGCACCAACTGAAGACCTATCATGTGCCTGCCCCATGGTCCTGGGCACATGGACTACCGGCAGATATTCACACCATAGGACTCACTGTCATGTGCACAAGTGTGCTTCCCAGTGAAGTCCAGGGATCACAGAAAGAAGCACAAAGGGGGTGAGCTTAGGAGAGTGTCCTGAAAGTGACAGCTGAGCCAAGTATGAACTGCTCCAACAAGATGCCACATTCAGGTTGCCAACAGTCACCTAAAGGTCCAAATCCTGACCCAGTTTTCAACCAGTATCTAAAACCACAATCTCCAACATTTCCTAATGTTCAAGTATTTCCAAATCACCATTGAAGGATTCGTGGCCCACACATAGCCTAGATGGAGTGATTCAGGCCCTGTGACTGAAATGACTTCCAATCTTAAATGGTGAGGTCTATGAATCCACAGTCCTCATTGCTATTCATTCTGTTTTCAAATACACAGTGAAACCACACATGCAAGATAAACATGTCTGCTTTTGCCCCTCCTAATTTGTCTTACACCCCCTAGGCAAGCCTCTGGGAAACCCCTCCCTGCTATAACACAGGGTCCCAAGCTGACCTCCCTTAGGGCCACCCAAGGTCACTATCCTCAGACCTCATTTTTTTCTTGTGCAAGTCATCTGCCATCACCTGGAAACAAGGTTCCTCAGATCCCTTCCTAATCCAGGCCACCACTGGGCTCCATTTACCCCTCCACAGAAAGACAGTCCTAGTAACCCTCAGTGCCCTCCACTCCTCTCAGGGACATCTCAGCTCTAAGACAGGGGGCAGAGTAATCCATGGTGTCCTGTGGGGTCTGGAGGTCATGTGGGACTCAGGTCTCATCTTCACATTCTCCTGTGACCATGAGGGATGTCTCAATTTCAGAACCTTATCCCTGTGACTTTGCAGAATTGCTGGAATATTAATGGGGCTTTGCATGTGAAATACTAAGTAAGTTGTCTGGGCTGACAGGGGTCAATCGAAACTAAATGTTGACAATTTACCTTTAAAAATGGAACCAAAGTAAGATAACTTTCCAGTATCTTAGAAAGGTGTCATTTTTAGAACCTGCTGGGTCACAAGAGATTACCTTTTTTATCAGCAGACTTCAAAATAAATATGACCTAGAGAATTCAGTTCCAGTGGTTTTTCTTTATAATGTCAACTTATGTATAAAATCAATAGCTACTTCTGTCCTTTCTATGTAACGAGGTTTTTAATAACACTGCTTACACTTATATTCAACAAATAAAATAATTCATGTCATATACACTTATGGCTGGAAGACACCATGAGGTGGCACAGGCATGCTGCCTAAGCAGTATTTCTCACAGCCAGGCCTTTGGTAGAAGTTACAATCCAATTCACCTCTGAGGGACTGGGGTCCTCACTGAGGTGCCCACCTCTGCAGTAGGCAACCAAATGTCCTCTCATACAAAACACTGGAGGAGTGACCACATGTCCTCCAGCCACCCTGTGGAACCCCACCATAGCAGCACCCTCACAGAGGTTCCAGCAGCCAGAGGAGAACCATCTGCCATGGAAGCCCTCCTCACTTGGTAATTCCAGGGTAGATTTAACAGACACTCATCTTGGCCATAGGCAGAATTCTCCCATGTTGTCAGCCAGAAAGAATTTGGAGCAAAATATGCCCCTGGTTAGTTAAACATATTGACCTGTCTTCATGTACTGAACAAACCCTGTTTCCAAAGAGAGCATGAGACAGACAACTCTGCCAGGCCTTGGGGTGAGCACATCCTCAAAATGGCCAGTAACTTGGCCCCAGTGGTTTTCAATTTAATTAATATTTTCAACATAACTGCCTATTCCTTGAGGTCAAGATAGAGAGTAGACAAAACTAATGATTCTAAAAGTAATGCCATAGAAATATGTGAATTTAGCTCAAGGCACTTATTCATTTACTTTTACCTTATCAGAGCAAGTGGTAGGCTGACCTGATTAGTCACAAAATTCTCCCAAACCATATATGGGATCACCTAGCACTGAGTACCTCATAGAAGGTATACGAGCTCCTGAGAGAGGATGTGTGGGGTCCCCCAGCACTGAGCTCTGGCTCCTCCCTCCTCCTTGATTCCTTCCACTCTACCAGCCTGAAGATCTTCTTTTTCTCCCCTTATTCCTCAAAAGTCACTGAAGCAAAGTTTCCCCCAATACCGTCCTTTCCTGCAAGGGTGAATTGTGGACATGGGAGGGAAAGCCAAGCTATCCCCTGTAAGCCACATGAAGAAAGCAGGAAGGAGAGACCCCCAAACCACCTCCCTTGCCATGGTATACTGAACATTAACATCCCAAAGCTCCTTCTGCAGAAACATGGGGCCAAGACAAGCAAATTAAGTACTCTGCTGCAAGGTGGGGAGAAACCAGAGAGAGCAACACTCATCTGACTGCAATCGAGACTCAGAAATATCTTCAACAGGAGCCAGAGTTTGTCAAAATCAACCAAGGTACCCATTACATTATGTTATTACTCACATGTACAAAGTCATAAAAATCTTTTTTTATTTGATAACTACTGTCAACTGAATAATAGTATACCTAATATGCCTCCTCCTAATCCCACAAACACGTGAATCTGCGACCCTACATGGCAAAAGGGACTTTGCAGATGGAATTAAGGATCTTGATGTGGAAAATTATCCTGGATTATTCTGGGCCTAACATAATCACAAATGTCCTTATTAAGAGGATGCAAAAGGTTAAATCAGAGAGAAGGCCGAATGATGATGGCACAAGAGACTGAAGTCATGCACTGTGAAGACAGGAGGGGCCACAGAGCAGAGGACATTGGTGACGCTGGAAGCTGGAAATGAGGTAAAGGATCTTCCTGGAGGCCCATGCTGGCACCTTGATTTCAGTTCAGTGAGACTGATTTTGAACTCCTAACCCCCAAAACTGTAAGATGAGAAATTTGCATTGCTTTAAGTCACTAAATTTGTAGCAATTTATTTCATCATCAACAGGAAACATATGGATAAATTATTGTTTTATTTTACTGAATATTTTTTTTAAATCTCAAAGGACTTTCCTTGATTCATACCCAAACTTAGTACCCTAGCATGACTTTTCCCATAAGATTTTATCTTTTCAACTACAAATTTTTTGTCATGGATGTTCTGGGAATTTATAAAATTCATTAACTCATAGAATGAGTTCCTTTTTCACTCTGTGCTCTTGTGGTGTTTCTCAAGAGATAGATATCCATTTGCATTGGGACCCAGTTATTCTCCATAGAGAGGAGGAAATATGGCAAAACACAGTTTTAGTGGAATTGTTATTTCAAACCTCTAAAGAAGAATGTGACACAGGTGCTTCACTTGCTTCTGCTCATAGTATTTTGGGAAGAACTTCAGCCCATTTGTACTATTCCCTTCTTTTTTAAAAAATATTTTTTTGGTTGTTGATGGATCTTTATTTTATTCATTTATTATTGATAGGTAGTACTGAGGATCAAACTCAGTGCCTCACGCATGCTAGGCAAGTGCTCTACCACTGAGCTACAGCCCCAGCCCCTGTACTATTTCCTTCTAACATCCACTTTTTTTACACTGCCCTCTGAGGTCCAGTGATAGGACTGGAGTACTTACACAGTTTCTTTAATAAAATCATGTTTTAAAGGGGCAAGACACCATAGAACTACAGGACTTTTGGAGATGTCACCAAAGGCAGTGTGGTATATGTCAAGCCTGACTTTCATCGTAATGATATCTGCATAGACAAGCAGAGAAAGTGAACACAAACAGCATTAGACGACATCAGGAGGGTCGTTACTGTTACACGAGATTGTGATAATGTGAAAAAGAATTTTTTTAGTGATATGAGGTATACCATATATGATTGTCTGGGATTTGCTCTACAATAAGTGGGGCCATAGCTGAAGCAAGAATAGCAGACTGCTAACTTTTGAAACTGACAGATGGAGTTCAACACATTTCTCTCTCTAACTTGAGTATGTTTGAAAATATTAATGTAAAGCTTTGAAAAGATGGGTCTTGGTATGGCTGCCAGTGGTCTCATGCATTTTCTATGCCCAATACTCTCTTGTTAATTGATTCTCCTTTATCCAGAAAAATGACACTCCCATGTCCCTCAGACACCCTTCTTCCACTTAAGGGTCCCAGGCAAGCAACCCCGACTACACCCAGAGCTTTATAGTTTGTAAACAATAATTAGTCTGTATACCACCTTGAAAATGTGGAAGTAGGCAAAGAAAGGTAAGGAAAGCTATTAGAGTTGGGAAAATGAGTGGCTTATGCAAACAATACAAGTGCAAATTTGGACAAGGCAAGGTAAGAAGCCCAGAGTTCATATCACAGGCATTGTTACATCACCCAATATTGGTTTGTATATTAGGTGTCCACCCAAAGCTCCTGTATTAATGCAATAATGTTCAGAGGTGAAATGATTAGATTGTGAGAGTAGTTTGAATGGACTAACTGTAACAACTGTAGTAAGGTGGGACATGACTAGAGGAGGTGGATCACTAAAGACTGTCTAGGAAGGGTTCATATCCCTGCAGTCCTTTACTGTTGTTTTGCCCCTCCACAGCTGCCTATGATGGGCAGACAGAGCTAAGGCATCTCCTTAGCTCCTGGACCTCCACAAAGATGGAACCTAGAATAGGTTTATCTCCTTGCACAACTTTGGTTCATGTTCCTTGTGTGTGTGGGAGCTATAGCTCTGCCCTGCTCCCTCAGTTCCACTTTCCAAACACAGCTTTTGTGATGATATTTCTTCCTAAAACACTCCAGGGGCTCTTCCCAAGGAAGCCTGCCAGCTGCCAGACAGGACCTACTATGGTAAAACCTGATTCTTTCCCAGACTAATTTCCACAGACCCTAATATAGCCCTTTATACAACCCTCTCTGCCTAGAACACCACCTTCATGCCTCGGGAATGCTTCTCCATGCTGCTGAGGATGCCCATGACCGCTTCGCTGCTCTACCATCTCCCAAGGTCAGGGCATTCCAAGCACTCCCTTTGTGTGTACTTCACTCCACACAAGATTTAGCTCCTGCTCTGAGTGGGCATCATAAAATTTGCTCTGTGGATGAGCTCAATGTCCTGGTCAGCCTTAAAGAATGCTGCCTTGAGACCCTTTTGTGTGAGAAGGGCATGGTGGAGGAGCGTTGCTCTATTCATGGTGGCTAGGAAGCACAGAGAACAAAAGGAAGGGACCACAGGGAGAATTGTCTGCACTGAACTAGAAGAAGCATCTACAAGGTGGCAGAGCAGAATTGGGGTCCCCTGAGACCTGTGCCTCCAGCCCTCCCTTCTGACCTTGTATGGCTCCAACATGAGGTGTGCCTCAATGCAAAATTTTTGCATTAAGCAAAAATGTCAGCTCTGTCTTATGTACAGTTGATCAGGCTGATATTTGGAGATGATACCTATCTGTATTTCATGAGTTACTCATTATCACCGTACACCAGTGACAACAGCCTTATTCTGGGTCTTAGGATAAATATCTATGGATATTTCTGAACCACACTCTGGCTAAATGACACTTCTTATGGTTTAAATGTTGTGTCTCCCAAAAGCTCACATGCATGACAATGCAAGAAGGTTCAGAGAAGAAAGGATTGGGTTACAAGGGCCTTAACCCAATCAGTGAAATAATCCTCTGATAGGGTTTAACTGAGCAATAACTGAAGTGTTAGGGTGTGGCTAAAGTAGGTGGGAATTGGGGCGTGGCTTTGGGTTATATATTTGTATCTGGCAAACGGAGACCTCTCACTGCTTCCTGATCAATATGCAAGGGGCTTCCCTCTGCCACACTCTTCCACCATAATGTTCCACTTCACCTCGTGCCCCCAGGAATACAGCCAGCCTTCTATGGACTAAGACCTCTGAAATCATGAGCCCTCAAATAAACTATTCCTACTCTACAATTGTTCTGGTCAGATTCTTTAATCACAGCAGCAAAATAGCTCAGTAAAACCACAATCATGCTCAGGGAAATCAGTTAAATGTACAGAGATTTAAGTGTACACAATGTACCCCCCAAAGTTAATATGACTAAATGTATTAATTCTATATGAGCAGAGAAAGGCTTTGAAATCATGAGAAATAAAAGTAGCAAGAAGATACTTGTCTGTCCAAAACACATACAAAATTGTGGGTGCTGTGGCACACAATTTTAATCCCAGTGACTCAGGAGACTGAGCCAGGAGGACCACAAGTTCCAGGCCAGCCTCCCAACTCTGTGAACCCTGTCTCAAAAGAAAATTTACAAGGGCTGCGGATGTTACTCAGTGGTAGAGTGGCCCCATGTTCAATCCCTAGTAGTGCTAAGCAAAAAAATAAAAGAAAAAAATATTAAGTTCCTTAATAAGTATTGCTTTCACAGTGGTTCTTTCTGAAACACATCTTTCCTCAAAGATAAGCTAAGCCGTCTAGTCTCAAAGTTCCTGATAGAGAAAGTTAAGTTCCAGCCGAAAAAAAAAAAAAAAAACTGCAAGAGAATTTCTGCAAGACAAGATCTCTCTGCTGAGGCGGGAAAGGCCCAGCCCCCCCCCCAGTGGTCAGTGCGCATGCTCACTGCTTTGCGTCAGTTACTACGCATGCTTCCCGCCCTCCACATTCTGTGCCTAGAGCTGTACGGAGTCAGGTCGAGGTTTCCTTCTTTCGGCAATCTTCATTCTTTCTTGCTGAATATCAGCAGGTATATCCTTAGATCAGCCCTGTCAGAAGTCCAAGTGTGAGAAGGTGCCAGTGTGCTTCTAGTAGGTCGGGCTAGGGCTCTGTGGGCTGGGAGTGGGAAGGATCTTGAGGTCGTCGTCCTTCTCATAGATGGCGTTACCACCATGGGCCTTTGTGATCATAGAGGGGCTAGGACAAGGGAATAAGGTGGCCCGCGGTGAGGGTAGCTGTCTTTGTAGATGGAGCCAGTGTTGGGAGTAGTGATGGAGTTATCAGAATCCTGGAAGTGTCTTCTGGGCTAACTGGACAGATTCCAGAGTCCTCACTTGGGACTGTGGCACTTGGGGAGCAGAGTGAGGAGGGTATTGGAAATGATAAAATATGTTATCCTTTTAAATGTGTATCTCAAATATCATTATTTAGATTTCTGTGTGAAATATGAAAAGACAAGGAAGACCAAGAACTAAATCTAGAGGAAGAACAAATGAACGAGAATCTTCTCAGCCATTTGAGCCTGTGGATGTGAGTACTTCAATGTGTTTTCTGTTACACTCGTTTTTTCTTTTTTCTTTTTTCTTTTTTTTTTCTGAGTACTAGGGATTGAACTCATGGGCACTAGACCACTGAGCCACACCCCCAGCCCTAAGTTTTTGTATTTTATTTAGAGACAGAGTCTCATTGAGTTGCTTAGCACCTCGCTGTCGCTGAGGCTGGCTTTGAACTCATGAACCTCTTGCCTCATCCTCCCAAGCTGCTATGATTATGGGTGTGTGCCACTGCTCCTAGCTGTTAAACTCGTTTTTGAGAAGATGTTGGATAGTGTAGATACACTGATAATATTCTTCCCTGCTGATAAGGTGTGACAGTTGATTTCATGAAGGAACCATTTATCCAAGAGGATTCTGTTCTACATTTGCCTGGATGCATGCTCTTACAGTCCCATGAACTATGCCTGATGATATCCTTTTTATGCTTACAAACAGTAGATTGCACACATCCATCCCATCATAGACAAAAATCCCTTACAAAAACCATTGTAGTTAAATACGTTGAGAGTAACCTCAGTGTGGGAAGAGTATGTTTGTTAAAAATAAGTATAGAGAATCAGGTCAAAAATATGTTTAACCTTCCTTTTGATTATATATGTATGTGTTATGCATATTTAAGTTAATAATTATATTATCAACCAAATTTTTCATTTTTATATGCATACTCAAATAGGCCCAGCAATCGGGTGATGAACCACTGCAACAGGAGGAGCCACAGAGTGAAAGTCAGGATATTACAACTAGTCTGGAGAAAGAAAGTGAAAGACAACATGAAGATCAAGGTGATGGGAAGGGCAAGAAAAATGTCTGTGGGGTAAGGTGTATGTGTGCATGAGGCATTATGCCATCATCAGGAACAGCAGGAAGAAAAATATTGGAAAAGGTATTTAAACATCTCCTGAAAGTTGGTTGAGAATGTGGAAAATATATTTTTCAGCTTTATGTGTTCCCTTGCCATAAAAATGATTCCTTTTCCTTAGAGACTTTTCTTTGTAGGTACCAGAAACCTTGTTTTCCAGGGCTGCCTCTACAATAGCAAATCCAAGGAAATGATTTTTAATTTTATTCATAAAATTATACATGGTTTCTTAGTCATTGTATCAGAAGTGAAAACACCTTTTTACACTATTCTCTGTAGAAAGGGCTGAGTAAACACACTTATAACATAATAACATAACAATAACATAATAAAGCCAGTTTATATGAGGATGTTAGCTCCCTTCCTATATAAGAAAAGGAAGGCTTAGAA
>CM053417.1:81988257-82005598 GCA_028644305.1 Xerus rutilus | reverse complement strand
ATTTGCTCTCTTATATCATTCTTTAAGTTGTAGAACAGTTTTACTAAGTACATTCTGAACTCCTTCTCTGACATTTCTTCTACTGTTTTGTTCATGGATTCTATTATTGGAGCATCTTGGTTGGTTTGGTGCACTTTACTTCCTTGTTTTTTCATGTTGTTTGTGTGTCTTCCCATCTAGCCGTGTGGATCTGAGGCAGTAGTTTCTACCCTGTAGACTTATAGTATCCCTGAAGGTTTCCAGTCCTCGCAGATCGGGGTTTCTCCACCACGCTGCTGTCCCAAGATGGCTCCTGGATCGCAACAATCACCAATGTAGTTTTGATTTGCATTTCTCTGATGACTGGGGATGTTGAGCATTTTTTTTCATATATTAGCTATTTGTATTTCTTCCTTTAAGAAATTTCCGTTTACTTCATTTTCCCATTTATTGATTTGATCATTTGTTTTTGTTTTGTATTTTTTGTGTTCAGTTGCTTGTGCTCACCATATATTATGGGTATTGATCCCTTGTCAGAATAGTAGTTAGCAAAAACTTGTTCCATTCTATGTGCTCTTTTCATGCTCTTGTTTCTTTTACTCTGCTGAACCTTTTTCTTTTGTTTCCATGCCACTTACTAATTCTTGGTATTATTTATTAAGCTTTAGGAATCACTAAGACTTTTTTCACTCAATTTTTATTGGTGCCTACTCATACCAGATGCTAAGAGTGAATTTTAATGAGAGAAGTGATTGCAACTTTGGACTTGCAATGTAGTCATAGAGGTCCAAAAGTAACTGATTTATTGTGGCGAGTAAAATAACACAAATGTACAAAGGAAGCAACTAAGGTGTCTGAATGGAATCTTGAGGAAGGAAAAGTGTAATATTTACCAAATATTGTTTGGCTTCTTTGGGAGAAAACAAAGCCCTGTTGTTACGCTCTTCAGCTTCTAATATATAGCTAATTCATTTAATGTATTATTACCTCAGGATATTACCTTTCCCAAGTTCATATTTCCTTCCTTACTCTATGAATTGTAAACCTTATTATCATTTTGTTTTCATTGTATAAATTTGACATGTACGATGAGAAGTTTTGATGAACATAGACATATTGAAATGATTTACACAAGCAAATTGACATGTCCTCTTCACATTTTTTATATATATTTTGGGTTTGTTTGTAGTAGGAGCACCTGAAAACCATACACATAGCAAATTTCCAGTTACAACACAATATTGTTAAATAATCAGCGTGTTGTTCATTAGATATCTTGACTAATTTATTCTATATAATTTAGTGCAATTTGACCAAAATTTCCCTGTTTCCAAACATCCCTACTCCTGGTAAACCATATTCTACTTCACTTCTGCGCAATGAACTCTTTTTTGATTCCATATACAAGTGACATCATGCATTAATTCCCTGTGTCTATGTGACTAATTTCATTTAGCATATTGTAACTGGACAAGGTATTTTGTCCAAAAGGACAAGATATCCTTCTTTTTAAAGGATCAGTGAAGTTTCATTGTACATGTACTTGTGTATACTCACCACAATTTCTTTATCATTTCATCTGTTGTGGGATATTTCATTCTCTGTGGTCAAGGGACTCATGGATGCAGAACCCTGTAAACTTCACAGCAAGGAGATCTGGGAGCCTGTCCTTTGGCCTGGAGTTGTAATTGGTGGGGCACTTGATAGGTGCTAGCTCGATATCCAGGGAGATGTTGGAGACCTGTTTTAATCGCTGGAGCTGTGGTTGGTGGGGAAGGCAAGAGAAATGCCCACATGACCACTCAGGAGGTCTGTTGTTTACCTTCCCCCACTGGTACCTATAGAGAGGCTATTTAGTAGCCCAGTCTTAAGAGAGGAGTTGGGAAAAGTGTGCAGGAGAATCTCTTCCAGGTTTCTGGCCATTATTGTCTGCTTACTCTGCACTGAGATTAGGTAAAAGTAGCATGTGCTCCCATGCCTGTTTAAAACATTTTCATTTACTCTGTGGTCTCAGGGGACACTGAAATGTGGCATTTTGAAATATGAGTTAGAAAGTAAGTCCCTCAGAGTGGGAGGACTAAAATAGAGGAACTATATGTGTGATCTTCTTTGGGAAAAGCTGGGAGTTGGGTATTCTCTCCTGACTGTGAGGTGCTATTCCTTGTGTGGGTTTGTGATGAGAGTGCATCTCTGATTATCCTACCCATTTACATGTGGATATTTTTTCCATGTTCTGATAAGTAGGACTCTCAATTAGCTTCTGGATTTTTCTCAAAGAGAATGGATATATCTGCAGATGTTTATTCATTGTATCAATAGGAGAAGGTAAAGTGAGGAGCCTCCTGTACCTCAATCTTGCTGAATTCACTCAAGAACCTTTTTATTTTTAAGGGACTGGCCTGGAAGCTGATCTCCAGGAGCTGTCTCTGGTAAAAACTGGAGGTAAAAAAGGAGATGGCCTTGATGTCAAAGGGGAGTTTACAACCAGTCCAGAGCCACCTCAACTGCCCGAAGCAGGTATGTTATTCAGTAATATGCAAAATTGTGGAGATTTGTGTTCCAAAGTATTGTATTTTTAATACTGTAGAGATAATATTACTGCTGCATTAATACCAGATTTCACATATAAAGATACTTTTCAAGGTAATTCAGACCCCAGTTTCCTGTTGTGCACTTGCAAAAACAAATTGGGTCAACACCATAATGAATAATAAAATATGAAACAATTTTCAACTTTTGAATATAATTCTCTCCAACGATAGGTAATAATTTTCAAATTCTTTTCTAATTTCTGTTTTTAGAACTACACAACACAGTTGTAGGGCCATTTCCTATGAAATAAACTAATGTGATGAGTAGATTCTAATATTACCCCTAACATATTTTGAGAGATTGTAGGTGAATCCTTAACTTCTAAACCTATCTTTGCTCTTATTAAAAATAGTGAATTCAAAATCATATGCACTAAAATTATTTTTCCTGCTGGTTATTACACTTTTTGGTTCTGTTGGGTAGAATGGAGTGGTCTTCTATTTTCTATGACTTGTTTATAATAAAATATGTATCTGAATCAAATTAAAATGTTTGGATAGAGTGTTCACTGTCATTAAGCTAATAAGCAAACACTTGGATTTTTTTTCTTTTATGTTTGGACACTTGAATGCCTGTTCTGAGAGTGTGTCAGTTTTTAAATTAACTGACGTTTAAAGAATAATAGCATATACAATCCTTTCCCCAAAGAAGCCTTGAATGACAGAATAATAATATGGCAACAAGCTGTATAGTTTCTGTGACTTATGATGAAGGGAGAGTATATAGAGATCAGAGACACTCAAGGTGGATGTGAGTAAAATGCTTGTGAAATATATACTTCATGAAGTTCTAACACAATATGACCTCCTGTGTAGTCAACATAAATATATTTTACACAAGCATTTTGCAAATTAATTACCCTTAGTTACATAAGTTTCTGAATTTAATGAAGCACTTTGTATTAGGGAAAAAAAACCTTGAGTTTAGTCTTCTGAATGCTTTTCTTTGCAATGCTGAACTGTTAGACTATTTACATTGGAAGATTGTTCTCTGATAATGTCCAGGTCCCTTCTAAACATGATTACAATACAATCCTAGGAATATCATTTATTTAAGTGTATATATTGTTAAAATTGTTAACAAATTCTGTGAACCTGCACTGTGAAAAATTATATAAGAGCAAAAGAATAAACCTAAGGGAAGGGAAAGAGGTACTTAATAAAAGACTTCTATGGAATTAATTTTTAGTAAAATGAACAGTAATATAAATAATAAATGACAAGACTGCTGTTTGGCAAGATAGCTATTCATACAATTACTCAATTATGATTACATTGCGTTAAATAAAATGGAATATTCCCAACAATGAATAATGATAACAGGTATTTAATATATTGTATAATTGAAAGTGAATACATTTTTGAATGCTAATAGTTTCAAAGTATGAATGAAATTTTTTATATCTGTGAAAAACATGGATTTTTAAAATTATATCCCAGTAGAACCTGAATCTAAATATCATAGATATCATGGAAGAATTTCTGAAATTTGGCAGTTGTCCCTCCAAAGCCTTTCTTAGACACAAGTTTTGAGGTTTCCAAGTGTCTTACTTGCCCTCTTCCTATCTCCTTCCATTTCTTTCTTTATTTATTTATCAACATGTGTATTTATTCATTTATTTTTGTCCTCCTATAAGATTTGGCATATATCTTCTTCACATTTTGATGCTTAAGAAATGGTAATACCTGAAAACTAGTATGTCCATATAATTTATTTTATGAACTAGAATGCTTTCATGTATAAAAAGAGGCTCTATTCATAGTCCAAATGGACTGTAGTTGAAGATGAGGAATCATGGTTACCCTACTTAACAATCACTTGGAGGTAAACTAGCAGACACTGTTTTCCACAGTAGAAAAAGATAAATGCAACATTGAGCTTTCTTTCACATCCCTTATGCAGTTACAAATGTGACATAACTCATTTAGCTACCTCATATTCAAATTATTATTTCTAGGTACAACATTTCAGTTATACTTTTTTCTTAATTCCTTTTTTTTAAAGTTGTTGGTGGACCTTTATTTTTTTCATTTATTTGTATGTGGTGCTGAGAATCGAACCCAGTGTCTCATGCATGCTAGGCAAGCACTCTACCACTGAGCCACAACCTCAGCCCTTCTTAATTCCTTTTGTTTTTCTGTGTTACATAATTTTTTAGTAAAAAATGTCTAAAATTTTACTTTCTATTTACAACCATCTTCATTTTTGAAGACAAATGTTTCATTTAATGTATTTACAACCCAGTTTCTTGATTTCCTGTACCAGTATAAAGTATGGTATGTTATTAAAATAGCAATAATGTGTGTGTGTGCAAGTCCTCCTTCAAAGTCTCCATAGAGGCCTTAATGAATATAAGCAAAACAGTGACTCTTGTAGTTCTTGATTGAGTTCATTTTATAAAACCAAAACTCTGGTGTTGTTTCTATGCCTTTAATGTCATATAATAAATATCTTCTCAGTAATGTTTGCAACGTCTATATTTATATTATAGGTGAAGGACAACCAGATATATAAATGAAGACAAACTGAAACCAGTCGGGCCATTGTTATATTGAATACTGTATTTCAACATCTCTCAATAAACTTTTACAGATTTCTCTAAAGAGGTCTTGAATATTTTTGTTAACTTTTTTTCCCTAGGTATTTGATACTATTCAATATTAAATCATTTTTGAAGTTTTATACATAAAGCTGAATATACAGGAGCTGGTAAGTACAGGTATAATATTTATGTAAATTTTTTATCAAGCAACCTTTGTAAACATGGGTATTTCATTATCAGTCCTTTTGATTTTTAAAATATACAATCATATCTTTGTATAATAACAGTCTATTTTTGCTATTTTAAACATCATATTTCTTTTTACTTCTTTACAATAATGGACAGGCACAACCAGTACCATGTAAACACTACTTTCATAAATGAGTTGGGCATAAAACTACTTTTCCTATTCTCTGAAACTAAAGTTTCTGTAAGGCTTTGAGTAATGTTGAACTAGGTTTTCAAATGTACAACACTTTCTGGGTCATTTCATTTCATCATTAGACTCTACTGAAAAAAGAGAAGCAGCAGCTCCATACTTTCATGACTTCATACTGTGCATGGCACCTATCTTCTCTGCAAGATGAAGATTCCCCCTATAATGGTGTCCCCCTAAAAACAGCCAGTATCTGCTTCTATGCTGATAATAATCATTTTTAAAAATTTATTTATTCTACTTAGGTATACATGACAGCAGAATGCATTTTGATTCATTGTACATGAATGGAGCACAAATTTCATTTCTCTGGTTGTCCGTGATGTATGGTCACACCATATGTGCAGTCATACATGAATCTAGGGCAATTATGTCCATCTCATTCCACCATCTTTCCTGCCCCCATATCCCCTTCCCTCCCTCCCCTCACCTTTGACCAAAATTTCTCCATTCTTCCCATGTCCCCTCCCCCGTTATTGATCAGCATCCACTTATCAGAGAGAATATTCGGCCTTTGGTTTTTTGGGGATTGACTTATTTCACTTAGCATGCTATTCTCCAACTCTATCCATCTACTTGCAAATGCCATAATTTTATTCTCTTTTATTGCTGAGTAATATTCTTTTATAATAATCTTACATGCATGGAAATATTAAAGTTTGCACTCCATCAATTTGACTACATAATTTTGATCTGTGCTGTATGGTCAAGGATGGGCAGGTCATCCCTCGACCTGTATATGGTAATATAGCTCTATTTAGAGTTTTTAAATAAAAATAGGTATAATAGCAACTCACACTTAGAGTGCATGTTCTTAGCCACTTTTCTGTGCGAGGAGTCCATTTTTTATGACTATTTTATCTTCAAAGAATGTAACATTTTTCATAACATTTAAAATACCTGAATCTAGTATACTGCAGATTTGGGGATTCAAGGTCAAAGTGAAAAACCTTTGATTTCTCTCAAAGCAAATACTTGTAAACATATTGATTGTAGTAGTAACCAAATAGGTTCATCAAATATTTGTTGGTGTATATTTTATTGTTTCATGTAAGAGGCTTTGTTTTTGTCTTAAAGATTTCTGAAAATGTAGCACACTAACATCACAGAGTGTCCCTAATAAAATCATTGGGACAAAATAAGCTTTAATTTTTTTCATTAATCCTTATTTTACTGTACTATAGAAAAATATAACTAAAATACTGAAGATATATGGAATATTTGTGGGGACACAGAGAAAGAACTGTTGGCACATGTTCTGTGGAACAATGTTACATCATCTCCTGTTAACACTTCTGAGTTTTCTTCAGTAGTCACTAGGAGGTGTGAAGGGAAAAAGAAACCTCTTTTTCCTCTCCATAAACTCTCAGCCTGATTATGACCAGATGTCATACAGAAGCCCTTCCAATAACTGTTTCTTACCTTCTTCCCATTACTATGCACAATCCACAAGTTACAACTCAGAGGCACATCTGTATCCACACAACCAAAAAGGTAATTCTGCATCAAACAACCCTATTAAGAATACATACACCTTATTCTTTTTTTTTGTATGTTTTTGAACTGGTAATTGAACCCTGGGATGTTTTGCCACTGAGGTACATCCCCAGGTATTTTTGTTTTCTATTTGAGACCTCTCTCACTAAGTCTTACTAAGTTGTTGAGGCTGGCCACAAATTTTCAATCCTCCTTACTCAGTCTCCTGAGTCACTGGGATTACAGGCATGTGCCACCATACCCTGATGCACACTGTTCTTTTTTTTAAGAGCTTTATACTTACACATAGTAGTTGGGTTTATCTCAACAAACACATACATGCATGGAATTCAATTTTGGTTCATGATCCCCCCTTTTCCCTTCCCCTTTTCCCTCCTGTCCTCTGTTCCCTCCTCTGTTCCCTCCCTTTTCTACCCTACTAGACTTCTTTTCACTTGTCTATTTATTTATATTTGATTGGGTCTTCTACTTATGCATAAAGGTGAAATTCCCTGTGTTGTATTTACATAGGCACATTCTGCATAGCCTCTCCATACCTATCCCTCCACTCTGCCTCTCAATCTCTTTCTACATTACTGGCCTTCCCTTTATTGTTATGATATCTCATCCTTCCCTCCCACTTTCCTTTATTTTAACTTAATTTCCACATATGAGAGAAAAAAATTCAACTTTTCAGTTTTGGAGTTTGGCTTATTTCACTTAGCATGATATTCTCCATTTCCATCCATTTACCAGTAAATGCCATAATTTCATTCTTTTTTTATGGCTGAGTAGAAATTCACTGTGTATATGTACCATAATTTCTAAATACATCAGTCTGTTAACAGGCATCTGAGTTGATTCCATAATTGAGCTATTATGAAGTATGCTGCTATACACATTGAGGTGGCTGTATCACTAGAGTATGCCAATTTTATGTGTTTTGGGAAAATACTGAGGAGGAGGATAGATGGGTCATTATAGTGGGTCCACCTCTATTTGTATTTTTTTGTTGGAGAGGAGTACCAGGGATTGAATGAAGGGGCACTTCACCACTGAGCCACAACTCCAGCCTGTTTTTTTTTTTTTTTTTTTTTTTTTGGTACTGGAGATTGAACTCAGGGGCACTTGACCACTGAGCCACATCCCCAGCCCTATTTTGTGTTTTATGTAGAGACAGGGTCTCACTGAGTTGCTTAGCGCCTCACTCTTGCTGAGGCTGGCTTTGAACTTGCGATTTTCCTGTCTCAGCCTCCCTAAGTGCTAGGATTACAGGCTTGAGCCACCACGCCCAGCTAGCCTGGTATTTTTTTTTTTATTTTCTTAGTTGTAGATGGACACAATATCTTTATTTGTTTATCTTTATGTGGTGATGAGCCTTGAACCTAGTGCCGCATGCATGCAAGTCAAGCGCTCTACCACAGAGCTACAGCCCCAGCCCCTGGTATTTTTTTAATTTTTATTTTGAGACAGGATCTCACTTGGTTGATTAGGGCCTCTCTAGGTTGCTAAGAGCCTTGTTAAGTTGCTGAGGCTGGGTTTGAAATTTCAGTCCTCCTGCCCCAGTCTCCCAATCCACTGGGATTACAGTGCACCACTATGCCAGGCTCCATCACTAGTTTTTAGCAGAATTTCCACACTGCTTTGCAGAGTGGCTGTACTAGTCTACAGTCCCACCAACAATGTACAAATGTACCTTTTTCCCTACAACTTCACCAGCATTCATTATTGTTGGTATTCTTGATGGTTACTATTCTCACTGGAGTAAAATGAACTCTTAGTGTAGTTTTGATTTGCATTTCCTTGATAGCTAGAGAAGTTGAATTTTTTCATGTATTTGTTGGCCATTTGTGTTTCTTCTTTTGAGAAGTTTCTCTTTAGTTCTTTTGCCCATTTATTGATTGGATTATATCTGGGTGGGGTTTTTTTTGTTTTAATTTTGGAGTTCTTCATGATTATGGAAAATATTACACTATCAGAGGAGTAGATGGCCAAGAATCTCTCCCATTTTGTAGTCTCTCCCTTCATGCTCTTATTCATTTGCTTTGTTGTGGAGAAGCTTTTTAGTTTGATGGCATCCCACTTATTGATTCTTGGTTTTATTTCTTGTGCTTTGGAGTCTTATTAAGGAAGTCAGTGCCAGCACTTATATGATGTTAAGTTGATACTATGTTTTCTTCAAGCAATTGCAAAGTTTCTGGTCTAATTCCTAAATATTTGATACATTTCTATTTGAGTTTTGTCCTGGGCGAGAGATAGGGGTCTAGTTTCATTTTTCTACATATACCTGTCTAGTTTTCCCAGCACTATTT
Organism: Xerus rutilus; assembly: GCA_028644305.1. Classification (NCBI taxonomy): domain Eukaryota; kingdom Metazoa; phylum Chordata; class Mammalia; order Rodentia; family Sciuridae; genus Xerus; species Xerus rutilus. Next base: position 81,996,261 of record CM053417.1, on the reverse strand, counting down.
GTTAAAAAATCTCTCTTTTCCCCTAAATATATTTTGGTATTTTGTCAAGTATCAGATGGTTGTAAGTATCTGGGATTGTTTCTTTGTCTTCTAATCTGTTCTATTTGTATTCATGTCTTTTTATGTCAATATCATGCTGTTTTTATTACTACATCTCTGTTGGATAGTTTCAATCAGATATTGTGATGCCTCCTGCTTCACTTTTCTTGCTTAGTATTTCTTTGGCTATTCTAGGTCTCTTGCTCTTCCAAATCAATTTTTTTTTCTAATTCTGTGAATAACAGAATTGGTATTTTAATTGGGATTGCATTGAATCTGTATATTGCTTTTTGTAGTATGGCCATTTTGACAATATTAATTCTGTTGAATCAAGAACATGAGATGCCTTTCCATCTTCTAAGTTCTTCTTGAATTTCTGTCTTCAGTGTTCTATAATTTTTATTGTAGAGCTTTTTCATCACCTTGGTTAGATTAATTCAAAAGGTTTTTTGTGAAGTTATTGTGAATAGGATGGTTTTCTTGTTTTTGTCCTTGATTGAATCACTTTTAGAGTATGGAAAGTGATTTATTTATTGGTGATCTTCTATCCTGCTATTTTGCTGAATTCATTTATAAACTCTATATATCTTCTGATGGAGTTTCTGGGTCTTCTAGATATAAGCTCATATCATCAGCAAACAGATTTTTTTTTACTTCTTCTTTTACTATTTGTATTCTTTGAATTGCTTTTCTTGCCTGATTCCTCTGGCTAATGTTTCAAGAACAATATTGAATAGAATTGATAAGAGTGGACAGCTTTATCTTGTTCCTAATTTTAAAGGAAATGCTTTTACTTTTTACTTATTTGGTATGACGTTAGCTTTGGACTTGTCATACATGAGCTTTATGATGTTGAGGTATGTTCCTTCAATCCCTAGCTTCTCTAAGCTTTTGTTTTGTTTTGTTTCATTTTGTTTTGTTTTTGGTATTGGGGATTGAACTCAGGGACACTTAGCCACTGAGCCACATCCCCAGCCCTATTTTGTATTTATTTAGAGACAGGTCTTGCTAAGTTGCTTAGCGCCTCACTTTTTTAAGTGTGGCTTTGAACTCATGATCTTCCTGTCTTAGCCTCCCTCCAAATGCTTTTTTAATAATTTTATTGTATTTTTTAGACTTATATTTTATTTTCTTATATTTATGTGGTGCTGAGGATCAAACCCAGTGCCTCACGCATGCTAGGCAAGTGCTCTACCACTGAGCTACAACCCCAGCCCCCCTCCAAGTAATTTTTAAACATGAATAGTTGATGGATTTTATCAAAGGCATTAATAGAATTAAAGCGGTGAATTACATTTATTGATTTGTGTATATTGAACCAACCTTGTATCCCTGGAATGGAAGTCACTTGATCATAGTGTATCATCTTTTTGGTGTGTTCTTGATTGTGGTTTTCTAACATTTTGTCAAGGATTTTTGCATCTCTATTCATCAGGAATATTGGTCTGGAGTTTTCTTTCCATTATGTATCCATTTGCTTTTAGTAACAGGGTTATACTGGCTTTATAGAATGTATTTTGGAGTTTTCATTCAATTTCATGAAGTAATTTGAGAAAATTTTGTGTTGGTGCTTCTGTAAAGGTCTGGTAGAACTCAGCTGAGTTTTGGTCTTGGGCTTTTAGTTTTTGGAAGACTTTTAATTGCTCTGTCAATTTCATGACATGATATTGATCTGTTTATATTTTCTATATCTTACTGATTTAATTTGGTGAGGTCATATGTGTCCAGAAATTTGTCAATGTATTCTGTATTTTCCAGTATATTGGAGTATAAGTTTTCAAAATAAGTTCTGATAATCTGATTTTTTGAAGGGTCTTTGGTGATATCTCCTTTTTCATTTCTATCCTTGTTGATTTGATCATTCTATTTCTTTTGGTTAGTTTGCTTAAGGGCTTATTAATCTTATTTACTTTTTTGAAGAAACAACTATTTGTGTGTTATTTTCTTATTCTCAATTTCATTCATTTTGGCTCTTTTCTTAAATGTTTCCTTTCTTCTACTGGTTTTGGAATTAGTTTTCTAAGGCCTGGAGGTGGAGTATAAGCTTACTTATTTGGGAGCTTTGTATTTTTTTATTGTAGGCACTCAATACCATCAATTTTCCTCTTAGAAATACTTTCATTCTGTCCAAGAGATTTTGATATGTTGTTTGTCTGTTCTCCTTCATTTGTAAGAATTTCTTGGTTCCTACAGTGATTTCTTCTTTGATCCATTCTTTGCTTAAGAGAGTATTGTTCAATCTACATGTGTTTATGTGGTTTGTGTTATTTTTCTTGCTATTGATTTCTATTTTCTTTCCATTATGATCTGATAGGATGCATGAGATATCAATTTTTGTATTTGCTAAGATTCACTTTGTGGCCTAGAATATGATCTATTTTGGAAAATGTTCCAGGCACTGCTGAGAAGAAGGTAAAATCATCTGTTTTGGGTTGAAATATTATGTAGATGTCTCTTGGGTCCATTTGATCCATAGTACTATTTAGATTGGAGTTATAATTACTGATTTTATGTTTCAATGACCTGTATATTGGTGATAAGGATGTGTTGAAATCACCTGGTATTATTGTGTTGGTGTCTATCTGGGATTTAATGTCATGGAGTTTTTTATGTAATTATGTATTCTGATATTTGAAACATGAACTTTTATTATCATATCTTCTTATTGGATTGTTCTTTTTGCCAGAATGTAGTGGCCTTCTTTGTCTCTTCTGATTAATTTTTGCTTAAAATCTTTGTCAGATATGAGCATCACTTCTCCTGCCTGTTTTCAGGATCCATAGGCATGGAATTTTTCCCATCCTTTTACCTTCAGTCTGTGAATGTTTTTTGCCTATGAGATGAGTATCTGATAAACAGCATATAGTTGAATTTTGTTTTTTGAACTGTTCTTCTAATCTTGTCTTTTAGTTGGAGAGTTGAGACCATTAACTTCCAGTGTTAGTATGGATGTGTGTTTGTGATTTCTTGCCATTTTTGTTGTGTTTTATCCTGTATTAATTCTCATTTAGTTAATTTATCTTGTATTGATCTTCCTGTGTGTGAATGTTTTGAGAATTGTTTTTCAGTCCCTCTGTATGCAGTTTATCTTTGAGTATTCTTTGTAGTGCTGACTTGGTGCTCATCAATTCTTTTAGTTTATTCTTTTGATGGAAAATTTTTGTTTCTCCCTCAAATTTGAAACTGAGTTTTGCTGGGTATAATAACCACAGCTGGCAATTGCTTTCTTTTAGAGCTTGGAATATCTCATTCCAGGTCCTCCCTGATTTTAGATTCTGAATTGAATATTCAGATATGAGCCTTATTGGATTGCCTCTCTCTGTGACCTGATTTTTCTCTCTTGCAACTTTTAATATTCTCTCCTTATTTTCTGTTAGTAATTTTGATTGTGATATGTTATGGAGACCTTCTGATTTGAATAGGTATATTTTGGGTCCTGTAAGCCTCCTGTATGTGGATGTCTATCTCATTTCTCATATGGGAAATTTTTCTGTAACTATCTTAATGAAAATTTTCTTTATGCATTTAGATTATATCTCCATGTTATCTTCTATCCCACTAATGCTCAGGCTTGGTCATTTAATGTTGTCCCAGAGTTCTTGTATATTCTGGTCATGTTCTATAATTTTTCCCCTTTATTGCATTCTGTGTACTCAAGATCACATAGCTGCCTTCAAGTCCTGAAGTTTTGTCTCCAAGGGCTTAAGTTCTATTTTCTACACAATCCAATCTGTTAGTGATGCTTTCCAGTGAATTTTTAATTTGATTGTGTCTTTCATTTCTAGGAGTTCTGATTGGTATGTTTTCACTATTTCTCTTTGTTTATTGATCTTTCATCTCCTGTATTTCCTTTCTTAATTTCTTCTTAGAGTTTATTTTAGTTCATTGAACATTTTAGTAATGAGTTTTTTATAATCTTTCTCTAGGATTTTCAATATCATTGGAAACCTTTGTTGGGGAATTGTGAATTTTGGGAGAAGATTTGTTTGCCAGTTTCCTCATGTTTTCAGAGGTACTAGACCTGTGCAACAATTGAGACAGAGCCTCCTTCTCCTTTTTTATATGCATCCTTTCATGTGTAGTCATCTTATTTGTTCTGGGATTTTGTACTTCCACCAAATATATAATGCTTGATGAAATAAAATTTCAAACTTCCAGTAACAGAGTCTGTTTGGCACATGATAAGCATCATGTGGACACACAGGAATTAACAGGCAAAAGGGACAGCATGAGCCTGTGGCAGCCTGTGCTCTGGGCCACATGTGGAATCTATATTTTGCTGCAGTATTCCTGACCTCCAGCTCCTTAAGGTGCTCCCAATTTATGAGGCAAGTATGAGAATAGATGACATAACATGAACCACCAGTCCGAGTTTAGGTAACACTGTTTACAGTACTCTAATATCAGCTGCCCTGAATTTGTAGATGTCCTCTGATTCTTCTGCATCTCCATGGTTCTGTGTAAAACTAAGTACAGAATCTCCATGGTTCTGTGTAAAACTAAGTACAGAATCCTCTACTCAGAGTATGGGAAGCACATATCGTGTTGGAAATTGAACTGTCCCTTAGGTACAGGTACTGCCATCAATCGAGCTCAAACTCTTGCCTAAGCAGCTGAGACTCCTTAGGATCATTTGGCACTTATTCTTGTCTCTGTAAGTTATTTTTTTAAAATACTTTTTAGTTGTAGATGGACACAACACTTTATTTTATTTATTTATTTATGTTTATGTGGTGCTGAGTATCGAACCCAGTGCCTCACGCATGCTAGGCAAGTGCTGAGCCACAACTCCAGCCCTTGTCTCTAAGTTCTTTCATAGCTTTTCCTGCCTCAGTGTGTCACTACAGCTATTTCACAACTTACATACAAAATAAAAAACAATCTTTTGAACATAAGGTTCTCCAGGGGGAAGTGTCTAACAAGACTAGAGAGAAGCAAGAGAAGGATTTCAGATGGAAGCTGCAGTGGAGCTATTCAGAACTCATTGAGCACTATTCCTCAGGAAGCACAATACTCCAGTATTCTGAAGGCATGACCTTGTTCATTTCCTTATTATTTGCTCACCAAAGGTCTAAATCTATAATTCAGTGTTACCCATTTTTTGAGCGCTTGGAAATGAACAACACTAAAAACTAGAATGAAAAATGGAGGAACTGAGTAAAATTTGGTAATGATAATGTGCTTGCTGAGAAAGAACAAAAAGATTAAATTTAAACTTTTGTCAAGAGACTATACTCTCATCATATTAAAAACTGAATAACAGCATGTCAAGTCAAGCTACAATTTAGGGAAAGAGAGAGACTGAGAAACCTCTGCTTTCCCACTCTACATATTTCCTTAAGAGAAGCCCAGCTACATGGAAACTATAGGAGCTGGGGCTACACTATCTCACTGACAATAAAAATGGCTGGATCATCATTGACCTCTTTCTTCTCCTTAACCTCAATATACCATTTACCATATTAAATTGTAAGATACATAAAAAGAGATAAAGAGAACTGAAATTGTTCAAACTGCCTAATGTCCACATAGAGAAGAGTTTATATTCCTCTGGCTACATCAATATTACTAATACAGGGTTCTCTTACCTAGAAGAATAAAATTACAAAGAACTCCACTTTTCATTTCACCAATTGCATAATATGCCCATCATTCCACAACTAAGTGTCAAATGACATTTGGTCATCACAATATTCTTTGAAACTCATGTCTCAGAAACCATGCCTTCATCACAGACAGACATATGGCATGTTCTTAATCAGATGTGGAAGCTTAGAAAGCTGACCTCATAGAAATGGAGAATAGAACAGTGGTCAACAGAGACTGAGAGGATAAGAAGGGAGGAAGATAGAAAGTAGATGTATATCAGGTAGCAAAATACAGCTAGATGGGAGGGATAAGTACTAATGTACTATAAGAGAATAGGGTGGCTACACTAAACTGTTGGCTGTGTATTTCAGAATAACAAGCAGATAGGATTTGCAATGTTCTCACTACAAAAAAAGGATAAATGTTCTGGTGAAGGAAATGCTATCTTACCCCAGTTGTTCATTATTCATGGTATACACACACACACACACACACATATATCAAAAACTGTACCAAAAGTGTTAATTATTATGGACAAATTTAAAATAAAAACTAAAAAAACCATAGCATTTCTGTGTCCACATATCCTAAAATATTACATCACAATTCCTTCCCAATTATAACCCCCATCACCAACCTTCAATGATCTTTTCCTACACTAGACTTCAAAATCAGAATAAGTATCACTTAGGCCTTTCCATCTCTTAGATGCTAGTTCCCCTGTTAAAGTACTACACTTCATTACAGCATTAAGCAAAACTGCCGCCTTTGTCTTATGCATAGGTGATTGGGCTGATATTTGGGAATGATGATCATGTATGTGTGACGAGCATAGGCATTACTGATGCACACCACATAACAATAATCTTAGCCTAGATTCCAGGAGTAATATCTAGAGATATAGCTGAGCCCTGGAATGCTCAAGGAAATGTTTCAAGTTCAGAAACTTAAAAGTATACAATAATGAACAAGGTATACAATGCTCAAGGAAATGTTTCAAGTTCAGAAATTTAAAGGTATACAATGGGACCATCAAAACTAAATGTTTGAATGCATTGATTCTATAGGAGTGGCTAAAGACAGTGAACTCATGACAGAAAGAAGGAAAGGAAAAAGGAATGAGCAAGAATGAAATTATCTGTTCAAAACACACACAAAAGCCAGGCGTGGTGGCACACGCCTGTAATCCCAGCACTTAGGGAGGTTAAGACAGGAGAATCCCAAGCTCAAAGCCAGCCTCAGCAACTCAGTGAGACCCTGTCTCAGCTAAGCAACTCAGTGAGACCCTGTCTCTACATAAAACACAAAGAGGGCTGGGGATGTGGCTCAGTGGTCAAATACCCCTGAGTTGAATCTCCAGTACCACAAAAACACACACACACACAAATAAGTTTGCAGGGTGCACACCTTGTAATTCCAACAACTCAGGAGTCTGAGACAGGAAAATTAAAATTTTGAGGCCAGCCTCACAATTTCTCCAGACTTTGCCTCAAAAGAAAATTAAAGAGGGCTGGAAAATTAAAGTAGTGGAGAGCCCCCATGTTCAATTGTAGTAGAGGGGGAAAATACGTATTAAGTTTCTTAATAAGTATTGCTTTCACACTGAGTCTTTCTGAAACACATCTTTCCCTAAAGACAACCTAGGTCTTTCTACTCTCAAAGCTTGTGATAAAGTTCCAGAAGGGTGAAAAAAGGCGGGTGAGGGGCGCTTCTAAAAGATATCAGTGCGCAAGACGGAATCTCAGTGGAAGCGGGGAAAACCCAGCCCCCACTTCAGACAGCCAACTCTGCGCATGCTCCCTGCTATGCGTCAGTTAATGCGCATGCGCCTTCCCTCTGCTTTCGTGCCCCGAGCAGTGCCCAGGCGGTTTGTGCCATCGGTCTTTCTCTCCTTGTTCTCACAGTCTCAATTCTTTCTTGCGGAGTGTCAGCAGGTAAGTCCTTAGATAGGCTGTCTCAGGAGGACTGGTGTCCAGTAGTGTGAGAAGGTGCCAACATGTTTCCAGCATGTTAGCTGGGGGCCGGGCGGCGGAGCAGGGGTTGTGAGGAGCAGCTCCATAGGAAGGAACTGGAGGTCTTCATCCTTCCCACAGGTGGTGCCACCATGTTAGCTGGGGGCGAGGCAGGGGAGGGGGGGAGCAGCTCCATAGGAAGGAACTGGAGGTCTACATCCCTCCCACAGGTAGTGTCACCATGTTAGCTGGAGGCGGGGTGTAGGGGTGGAGTGGGGGGAGGTGGGGGAGCAGCTCCATAGGAAGGAACTCAAGGTCGTCATCCTTTACACAAGTGGTGCCACCATGTTAGCTGGGGGTGGGGCGGTGGGCGGGGGTGGGGTGGAGTGGGGGAGCAGCTCCATAGGAAGGAAGTGGAGGTCTA
>CM053417.1:81955274-81987757 GCA_028644305.1 Xerus rutilus | reverse complement strand
GTTTTTTTTTTTTTTTTTTTGGTACTGGGGATTGAACTCAGGGGCACTCGACCACTGAGCCACATCCCCAGCCCTATTTTGTGTTTTATGTAGAGACAGGGTCTCACTGAGTTGCTTAGTGCCTCGCCATTGCTGAGGCTGGCTTTGAACTCGCGATTCTCCTGTCTCAGCCTCCCAAAGTGCTGGGATTACAGGCTTGTGCCACCGCGCCCGGCTCCAATGTATTTTTGATTTGCATTTCTCTGATGGCTGGGGATGCTGAACATTTATTTTTCATATGTATATGTATGTAAATGGTTAAACCATTTATGTTCCTTCTTTTGAGAAATATCTGTTCACTTCGTTTGCTCATTTATAAACTGGGTCATTTGCTTTGTTTTGGTGTTGTTTCTTGTGCTCTTCATATATTCAGAATTAATATCCCCTATCAGAATAGTAGCTGGCAATAGGTTTTTCTCAGTCTACAGTCTTTTCACATTCTTGTTTCCTTCACTCTGAAGATTTTTTAAAATTTGTTGCCATGCCATTTATTGATTCTTACTATATTGTTTATTCAAATTTAGTCATTACTAAGAATTTTTTCACCCAGCATTTTTTTGTTACCTTCTCTATCCACGTGACATACTAGGCACTAAGGGCTTGAGTATTGAGAGAAGTAATTTCAACTTGGACTCACAATCCAACCAAAGAGACCCCCAAATTACTGATTTTATATGTTGAGTAAAATAACAGGTAAGTACAAAGGAGTCAACTATGTTGTCTGAGGGGAGTCTTGAAAAAGGAAACAGGTGATATTTGCAAAATCTTGCTTTGCTTCTTTGAGGTGGGGAACAGAGTCCTCCTGTTATGCTCTTGGGGTAATAATATATTAGGTAATACATATAATGTGACTAATCCATTACTACAGCAGTCTACAGGATTCACTTCACAATATGTGGTGAATAGTATCATTCCTATATTTATACTACATGTTTTACTCTGAAAATTGTAAACCATGATATCCTTTTGTTTCCATTGTGTAAATTTTTTTTTTGGTACTGGAGATTGAACTCAGGGGCACTCGACCACTGAGCCACATCCTCAGCCCTATTTTGTGTTTTATGTAGAGACAGGGTCTCACTGAGTTGCTTAGTGCCTTGCCGTTGATGAGGCTGCTTTTGAACTCCCGATTCTCCTGTCTCAGCCTCCCTAAGTGCTGGGATTACAGGCTTGCACCACTGCACCCGGCTTCCATTATGTAAATTTGACATGAAAAAAGATGTTTTGATGAACATAAACAGAGTGAAATGATTACTTTAGTCATTCAAATTAACTTGCCTATCACATCTCGTGTTTACTTTTCTATATTTTGAATGAATGTGTGGTAAGAGCCCCTGAAACCCACACTTTCGGAAAATTTTTAGTTACAACAAAGTATTGTTAAAGAATCATCATACTGTACATTAGATATATGAGCTGATTCATTCTATATAAGTACCATTAAAATCATATGACTTATATTTTCTCTCTCCTCCACCTCCACTCCTGGTAACACCTGTTCTCCTTCACTTCTGTTCATTCAACTATTTTTTTGAATTCCACTTACAAGTGAGATAATGCAGTCCTTTCCTGTGTCTATATGGATAATTTGGTTTAGCATAATGAAGACTAGGTTTATGTTGCACATATATGTACACCACAATTCCTTTGAATATTTATTTTAGTCAGGTTTTGCATCATTGCAAACACAAAACTGAATAGAACAACTTAAAGGCAGAACAATTATTTGGGCCCACAGTTTCACAGGTTTAGTTCATAGTTGTTTAACTCCATAGCTCTGGGCCAGAAGTGATGTAGAACATCATGGCAGAAGGGCATGGAGGAGGAAAGCTACTTAAGACATGGCAAAATACAAACCACAAAAGCACATCCCAGTGACATATCTCCTCCAGCCACACACAGCCTGCCTACAATAAACACCTATTTAACCATATCAGAAGTTTAATCCACAACAGTCATAATCTAATCATTTCAACTCTGAGCATTCCTGCATTGTCTGCCACATGTGCTTTGGAGTATTCATCATGTCTAAATTATAAGGCCCTGAATCTGTACAGGGGCATTTGATCTCTTTGGTCAGGGGGACTCATGAATGCAGAGCAATGTCAACTGCCAGAGTAGGGTGACTCAGGAGTTACGTTACCTGGCTGAAAAATTGTAAAAAGTGGGAGTTTGATGGGTGCACAATCTTTGTTCATGGAGAAGTTGGAGACCTGGTTTAATCCTCAGAACTGGGTTTGGTGGAGAAGGCAAGGGTAGTACCCGAATGCCCATTCAGACTATGAGTGGTCTGTTGTTTCCTTGCCTGGCTGGCACCTATATGAAAGCTAAATTCAGTAGCCCAATCCTATGGCAGCACATGGGAAAGTGTATAGGGAAATCTCTTCCACGAAGCAATAGGGGCCTGGGAATTATTGTCTGCTCGCTCTGCACTGAGTTTGGGGACATGGCGTATGTGCTGCTATGCCTGTTTAGAACACTATGTTTTATTCTGTTGTCTCAGGGTACTCTGAAAAGTTGCTGAATTTCAAAATGTGAGTTTGAAAACCAATTCCTTAGAGTGGGAAGAGTAAAATAGAGGAGCTGTATTTGTGATCTCCTTTAGGACAAGCTAAGAGTTGGGTATTTCGTCCTGACTGCAAGGTACTGAGCCTTCAATAGGGTTTGTGATGAGAATGTGTTTCTAGTTATCCTACCCATTTGTATGGTATATTCTGTGTGATCTTGCATGTAGGATTTTCTCAAATAGCTTCTGGATTCTCTGATGGAACATCTTGTAGTTGTTTATTTACAACATACAAGGGAAGAAATAAATTGATGAGACTCCTATGCCTCCATCTTATTGAATTCACTTAAAACTTTATATTTAAGAGGCCAGCCTGGAAGCTGATCTCCAGCAACTGTCTCTGATGAAGACTGGAAGTAACAGAAGGAGATGGTCTTGATGTCAAGGTGGAGTTTGTAACCACTCTAGATCCCACTCAAGGGCCAGAAGCAGGTATTGTAATTCATTATGTTGCAATCAATCATGGATATTGATTTTTCACAATATTTTATAATTAGTAATGTAGTGATAACAGTACTGCTACAATAAAACCAGAATTGAAATATAATTTTTTCAAGTTAGTTCAGACCCCAAATACCTGATTTGTCTTATAAAAGCAAATTGTGCCAAAACCATATTGAATTATAAAATATGAAAACAATTTCCAACTTTTGAGTATAATTCTCTTTAACATGTAACAATTTTCAGGTTCTTTTACAATTTCTATTTTTAAAAACTTATATAATGTAGTTTTTGGAACCAGTTCCTATGAAATAAACTGCTGTGATTAGTACATTCTGGTCCCAGCCCTAACATATTTTGAGGGATGGTAGATGAACCTTTAACTTGTAAACCCATCTTTGCCTTTATCAAAAATAGTGAATTCAAGCCGGGTGCAGTGGCTCATTCTTGTAATCTCAGCACTTTGGGAGGCTGAGACAGGAGAATCGTGAGTTCAAAGCCAGCCTCAGCAATGGCGAGGCACTAAGCAACTCAGTGAGACCCTGTCTCTACATAAAATGCAAAATAGGGCTGAGGATGTGGCTCAGTGGTTGAGTGCCCCTGAGTTCAATCCCTGGTACCAAAAAAAAAATTGTGAATTCAAAATAATACACATTAAAATCATTTTCATGGTTGATTATTGCATTCTTTTGTGTGTTGGGTAAAATGAAGAGGGCTTCTCTTTTGCAGAAATTGTTTTCCATAAAATTTGTGCCTACATCTAATTAAAATATATTAATAGAGTGTTCTCTGTCACTAAGCAAATGAGCAAACACTCTTATTTTTTTTCCTGTTTGTAAACATGAATGCCTGTTCTGAGAGTCTGTCAGTTTTTTAATTAGCTGACTCTTAAGTAATAATGGAATCTGTAACCTCCTAATGGAGCCTTGAGTGACAGAATAATAAATAGCACAGCAATAGGCAATATAGTTTCTAGCTTCTGTGGCTTATGATGCAGAGAGAGTATATGGAGATATATGGAGATCAGAGAAACTCAAGGTGAGTGTGAGGAAGATGCCTGCGGTATACTTTTTTCCCAACTCTCAGACTTCTAGAGGTCTGAGAAGTAGTCTCTTTTTTTTCTTTGGTCAACTGATTAGGAGTTGTTGATGTTATTGTTTTTGTGTAGTATTGGAGATTAAACCCAGGGGTGCTCTACAACTGAATTATATGCCTGGCTCTTCTAATTTTTATATTGGGACTTCATCTCCCTGAGCTTCTCAGCCTGGCCTGGAACTTGTACTTCTCCTGCCTCATCTTCAGAGTAGCTGGGATTACACATGTGTGCCACCAAAGTCTAAACTCTGCCTCCAGGAATTCTACCAATGGGATTGCCTCTCTCTCTCCAGCAATTTGGAGGGTGGAGTATCATGGTCAAGATGACCCCACCTAAAACTGCTGAAAAGAGAATCTGAGAATCTTGAAATCCAACAGAAAGAATTCTTTAATTTTTTATTGAGTATTTTTTCTTTTCTCTGTTTAATTGTGACTTCAATGGTACATAGACATTTATATATATTCATATTTGTTTTTGTGCCATTTATAGCATTTTTGAAGCCAGTTATTTTTCATGGATCGGTTTTTTGAGGACTCGGATATTTGATTAGTATGTTTTAGTTTTTTTATTTTTATTTTTACATTTTTACTTTATGTATATATTTTTTCTTATCTGTTTCCCTTGATGCTCTTTCTTTTCTTCTGCCGGTAACCAATCTCTATTGTTCTCTCTTTCATACTTCCTTTAACTTTTTCACTTCTATCTTCTCTCCACCTCCCTCATAATCATTACATTTTATTACTTCTGTTATCTCTCTGTCCATCATTTGAAATTTCCAACCCTTTTGCAAACTTGCTATTTTTATTGTCGGCAATAATTGATCTATCATTTCTGTTTATTGTGATAATAAACATTGTAGACATCATAGTAGGAACTATTTGGTTTAATGCTATATATTGTTTGCATTGGTTGTTATTGTTTGTCTCTCCCTAAACAGTGAGGTGCCAGAAACCTTAAGGGACCCTATAAGTCCATGGGGTAGAAACTTTATTGCCTCAGATCCATACTGTTAGATTAGTAGACACACAAACAACATGAAAGCAAGGGAACAAATTGCCCCACGCACACCAAGATACTCCAATAATAGAATCTATTAACACAGTAGAAGAAGTGTCAGAGAAGGAGTTTAGAATGTACATAGTTAAACTGATCCATGAAGTAAAGCACAGTATAAGGAGTGAAATCAGAAAGAAAATAAAGAAAACAAAACATTACTTCAATAAAGAGAGAGATTCTGGAAAAAAATAAGTAAAAATTCTCAAAATGAAGGAATCAATAAACCAAATTAAAATTCAATTAAAAGCATCACCAACAGACTAGGTCACTTGTAACAGTTTCAGGAAATCAGGACAAAATATATAATCTTGAAAACAAAGTTGAACATGGAGAAAAGATAATAAGAGACCATAAACAGAAATTCCAAGAAATGTGGGATAATCTGAAAAGACCAAATTTAAGATTTATTGGAATAGATGAAGGCTCAGAGATACAAACCAAAGGAATACACAATTGTTTCAATGAAATAACATCAGAAAATTTTTACAAACCTAAAGAATGAAATGTAAAATCAAACACAGGAGGCTTATGGGACTCCAAATACACAAAATTAAAACAGACCCACACCAAGGCACATTATTATGAAAACACCTAACATAGAGAATAAGGATAGAATTTTAAAGGCTATCAGAGAAAAATGACAGGTAACATTTAGAGGGAAACCAATCCAGATCTCAGTTGATCTCTTAACCCAGACCCTGAGAGCTAGGAGGTCTTAGAATAATATATATCAACCTCTGAAAGAAAAATGGTTGCCAGTCAAGAATTCTAAACTCAGCAAAATTAAGCTTCAGATTTAAATATTAAAAAAAACTTTCTATGATAAATAAAAATTAAAGGAGCTAGGAGGAGCGGTGCATGCCTGTAATCCCAGCACTTTGGGAGGCTGAGACAGGAGAATCGTGAGTTCAAAGCCAGCCTTAACAACAGTGAGGCACTAAGCAACACAGTGAGACCCTGTCTTTACATAAAAAAACACAAAACAGGACTGGGGATGTGGCTCAGCGGTTGAATGCCCCTGAGTTCAATCCCCAGTATAAAAAAAAAAAAAATGAATTCACAACTAAAAGCCTGCTCTACAAAACATACTCAATAAAATATTTCATGAAGAAGAAATGAGAAAAAAGTGAAAACCAGCAAAGGTAGGAACTACACTGCCATAGCCCAAAATCCTCAAGACACTGTTTGACAAAGTTCTGGTGCCTGCGATGGATCAGGGTAAAGAGATGCACTCCTCAATATATTTCTTGTTGGGATGCCCCTTTTTAGTTTGACAGAATTAATTGTGCTTGCTTGTGTCACTATTCCAATTCCTGGAAAGACAGAATCTGTCAATCCTGGTCCCCTAAAGTCTCTTGTAAAAAAAGGATTAACAAAAGAATCACCCCTAGAGGAACAAACATAGATATTAATGATTTAAAATTTAACTGAGAAGAAAAAGCAGATAAAAAGGTGTTTGCTATTTCATTGGCTTAAGCATCTTTAATTTGGGCTTGACTAATAAAGCTAATCTGTTGATGAAATTGGTCTATATTCATGGATTATTGTGTAGAATTCCAGACTCCCTGTAAATGAGCCTGTACCTGGTTCCAAGGAGTATGAGTGGAATTATATTTCATAGGGGTAACACAAATCCATTTATAATCTGAATGACAGCAGACAGACAGTCTGACCTTAAGATTTTGCAATTTATTTCCTATAAACAGAACAGCTTCCTCTAGAGCATTAATATGGTTTTCAAGTTTGTGGTCAATTATTTCCTGTTGAGCTAGGGCAAGAGACACATTTTTTGACAAAGAATTTACATGATTAGCAGTGTGAATTTCTTTCACCAAGGCTGTAGGTGAAGCCACCAATGAAGTTATTATACTAATAAATGCAGTAATTCCTAATAGCAAGGCTGCTACAAATCTTCTAGGTCTGGACAAAGAATCAGAGATTAACTGCAATGCATAAGTACCAGGATTATCATACCAAGGATGAGTTAGGTTAACAGGAAGCAAAACAAAGGAAGGTTTTCTTAAAATCAATACAGTCTGAGATCCAAAAGTAGAGTTAACACAATTAGTGAGAATACAAGCTGAACAGGCTATAGTATAAATTCCTGCCTCTGATTTTTGTATATTTAAATCACTATTTTTATCGGTAACTAGCAAGGTAAAAGGACTTATAACACAAGCCTGAACAGTATATATAGTAAAGGCTTTATCATTAGGTCTATACATAGTAATTGGACTAACAGCAGCAAACAATCTATACAAATCTGTTTGAAGTATTTGTGAATTTTCTAAAGTAAATATAGGCATAACCCATCCTGTAGAATACCAGCATCACAAGGGTTCATTTAGGGGAGGTGCAGTCTGAGTCCAATTGAATTTTCTTAAAACATTCTTTAAGTAATCTCTATAATCATAAAATGGGTTTGATATAGACCAATCATAAATACCTACTGAGTCATTGTTTAAAGGAAATAATACATGACTTCTTGGGAATCCACATTTAAACCAGGAAAGAAAGCCATTATTACTTTTCACCCTATTCCACATATAATCTACTTTAGTTGAGTCTCCACAAGGGGGAAGCTTTTTTGGTAATGAGAAATTAGTTGAAATAAAAGGATAAATTTCCTGGGGCTCGAATTGAAATTGACCAGAGTAATCTTTGATCTCCATTTTCGTCTTTTGGGGAATCGGCAAGAAAATCATGGTAATATAAGCTAATACATCCTGTAGGAGGATTAGCCTGAGTGCTAGCACAAATTGGTACCTGGTCACTATGGCCAAAATAAGAGTAATTTCCAACATATTTATGTATAATAAAATCAGTATCCCCCCCCAGGAGAGCAGTATGATTGGTAACAATTTTAATATTATAATAACCCCATGATGTAGGATGTAACAGGAGGATCAGGAATGTAAGCCCAATAAGATTGACAAGTAGCATAGGGAATAATCCGATATACCTGGATAGTCAACAAAGCTATCATTGCCAGGAAGAGATGTGACAGATCGTTTGGATCAGCTCCTTGTTGAGCAATCAGATTTTGAGCTTGTCCAGAGAAGTGCTTCACTTGTCCCCAGGTCAGGTATGGTCCTTCACGGGTAGCACGAGAACGCCTATCTCGAGGTCGAGAGCAACGCAGGTGCAGTCTTTGGAGTTGACACTGTAGGCTATCGATGTCATCTGGAGATGGAGGAGGGGGAGGTTGAGGACCAACATTCTCCCTATAAGTAGGAGGAGGTGATTGTCCATCTGTACCATGACTCAACTGTAGGTCCAGTTCCATTGAGACCTCAGATGAATGGGAAAGGGGACTATGTGATCTTCCTGACAAGAGCAAGCTAGGTGGTGGAGGTGAGAGAGGACGAGGTATCGGGGTCAGGTCCCTTCTCAGAGGAGGAGAATTTGGGGGCACAGGGTAAGGTGAGGCCTGTGGGTGACTCATGGTGCCTAATTAATCTGTCAGGAATCCAAATAGAACAGTTAGCATCATTAGGGAAAACACAAGCATAACCTCTGCCTGATGTAAGTAATACATCAGGCCCTTTCCATTGTCCTGTTAAGACATCTTTCCATTTTACGTAAGGTTTAGGAAGAGTTTCAGGCATTTCCCAGTGTCTCTGCATTGGTGTCACACCTTGAAAATCAAGATTTAAATGATTAAGAACAAATAAAGCATAATTTAGAACATGATGAGGTGAGCTATATTTAAATTCCTCTTCCTGTAATTTAGAAATTTGAGCCTTTAATATTTGATGAGCTGTTTCTACTACTGCCTGTCCTTGTGGATTATATAGTATTCCTGTAGAGTGAGAAATAGAGAAGGTAGAACAGAAATTTTTAAAACCCTTAGACGTATAAGCAGGTCCATTATCAGTCTTTAGCTGTTGTGGTTTTCCTAAATATGAAAAACAAGAGAACAAGTGTTGTATTACATTCTTTAAGGCCTCTCCGGTTCTAGCAGCAGCAATAACAACATGAGAGAAAGTATCAACACAGACATGAACAAAACATAATTTACCAAAAGAAGGAACATGAGTCGCATCCATTTGCCAGATTGTTTGGCCTTAATCCTCTAGAATTAACACCTGTAGAAGAACTGTTTGATGAGTAGGACATTGTGAACACTGTCTAACAATTTGTCTTGCAGCTTCCCTGGTTAGCTGGAATTCATAACGCAAGGCATTAGCATTTTGATGATGTAAGGAATGACTAACCTTAGCAAGCTCTACAGATCCTATAATTTTTGTATGGAGATCAGCTAATCGATTTCCTTCATGAATTGGTCCCGGGAGATTAGTATGTGCTCTTACACGTCCAACAAAAAAAGGCAAATTTCTAGATTGAATACTTTGTTGTAACTTATGTAAAAGAGGGAAAACAGGATTGGTAACACAATTTAAATATGCAGTTTCAATAGCCGGGAAGAGGCAGACTATATAATGTGAATCTGTAAAGAAATTAAAGATTTGGTCAGATAATTTATTAAAAACCTGAATAACCACTTGTAATTCAGTTCTCTGGGCAGAGGTTTCCTGTGTTTGAAAAGAGAAAACTTTATCATTAATAACTGTTACAGCAATTCCATTAGAAGAATCATCGGTAAAAGCTATTACTCCATCTGTAATAGGTTTAGACTTGGTTAATGAGGGAAAGGTAAAAAAGTGCAATTTTGCAAATTGAATTAAAGGATTATTAGGCAAATGATACAAAATATTACCAACAAAGCCTTGTAAAGAGATCATCCATTCTTCATCATTTTGTAATAACCAATTAAATTGTTCAGCATTATAAGGTGTAATTATATCTGAAACATCCTTCACAAATAATTCTTTACTTCTATTTCTACTTTTTCTGATCAATAGAGCAATCAAATAGGGATAAGTGGGTACCCTCTTACCTAAAGATGATGGTAAAGTAAGCCATTCCAATGGTCCTTCCTGCCAAAAGCAAGCAGTTGGAGATTTCTCTGTGGCTAAAAGAATTAAACTCCAAGGTTGTGTATAATCAAGTCTAGTTACATACTGTTTAGTGATTACATCCTGTACTTTTTTGAAGACCTGTTTTACCTTCTGTAGTTAAACAATAAGAGAAGGAGGGAATGGAGAAGATCTTTGTTTATTTTTGGCCTGTTTCCCGGTTTTAAAGGGAACGCTTGGTGGCCAATCGGGATGATATCGGGCAGCAGCTTCCTCCAAGTCCTCCTCATCCTCAGGGGAAAATTCTTCCTCATCATCTGGTTCTTCCTCAGAATTTTCATTTCCTTCCTTATTTTTAGTTTCTACTCTATGCACTCATTGTTTACTAGATGACTGATTTTTACAAAGTAACAGTGTATTTTCAGTAGCATTTTTATCAGTCTGAATTAAATCATTATCAGGTCTAGTTAGGTCCAGAGTTTGATTAACTAAATTCCATAATGTAAAAGCTGTTACAGGTACTGAAGAAGGACCCAAATTAGTGTATGTCTGCAGCATGTCTTCTCCTACTCTTTTCCATATCTTTAAATCCAATGTTCCTTCTTCTGGGAACCAAGGGCTATTTTCCTGAATAAAATCTAGAAACTATACTAACTGTTTATGAGAAACTTTAACCTTTCTTTTATGTAAAGCACACTGAATTATATCAATAAAGAGTCCTCTTTCTTTAGACCTTTTATGGCTTATTACCTTTCAAGTTCTGACTACTTACCCCTTCACTTAACCTGTATTCTTTAACAGGGGGCCTGCAGATCCCTTAGGGTAAGGTCCTAACCACTCCGTGACTCAGCTTACCCACTCTTCAGGTCCCTGTTCTGGGTCCAGCCTCCACAGGGTGTCAGGTCCTAAGGTGGGATGAGTGGTGTCGGCAAAAGTAGCACCAATGAGACACAGAGACCAGGTTTGGTGCAGCTGTGTCTGTCCAAGTTCAGACCAGCACTTTATTTATAGTGATTTACAGCCATTGATTAAAAGAAAAGAAAAGCGGGTTACAGTTCATCATGAGTTATTCATAAACACAGAGTGGTCATCTATAATTGTCCCAGATAACTATGTCAGCCTCAAAGGATTTTTAAATCTTAACTAGAAACTGAAACTATAAGGGTCCACATGTCCTGTTTTTTAAGATTAATACCAAACTAGAGGTTACTAAACTTCCTATTGTATCCCCTCAAAAAAACAGGATGAAGCTAACAAAAATATATTCAACTATGAAGGTAACATAAGGTGATAGATTAATAGACCATTGTAGTAACTATACCTAAAAACATGAGGTGACGTATAGCATAGCTGTTGGCGTACATGTGGTTAATGGTTTCTGCTAGTGTCTTATATTTTTAAGCTAGAATTGCCCAAAGCTGTAGGTTAACTATTACATACATCATCAAAATATCATTCCCTGAACTTGCCCCAAGCCCTATTTTGTAGCAACCATTGTCTACATAATTGAGTTCAGTTTCTCTGGGCAGGCATCGAGGCCTTTGTTTCTTAAGACTTCCCATGTAAACAAGGAACTACAATTAGCATGTTTTCTATTAATCCAAACCATTCTTTGTCCATTAATGTAGGCTCCTGTGTATGGTGGGGGAGGGTCCAGTCCTAAGTTAGATTTTGTTTATACCTGGACACCTGCCATCTTCTGCCTTTACCCATGTCAAATATCACTGGATTTTACTATAGGGGGAATCCGTTTTTTTCAGGGGCTGCGAGAAGGCTTGACCAGCATTTGAGCTTTAAGGCATGGACTAGTTGGAGTCACAATTTCCCATTGCTCACTTTATTGAAATTGCCAAAGCAGCCTTCTACAGCCAGGCCTGAGAGTACTTACAAGTGTAATTGGGGAAACTGTGGGCCTAAATGTTCTGGATATCATATCTAAAGTGAAACTATCATCAGGGGAATTTCTAGAATTACTTCTAAGAAACATCATATCAATAGTACTATCCTGATGGGGATTTTCTTGTTTATTCTCCTGGGTGGTCAAATGCCTCTCCTTAATTACAAGAGACTTTAGGGGACCAAGATTGACAGATTCTGTCTTTCCAGGAATTGGAATAGTGACACAAGCAAGCACAATTAATTCTGTCAAACTAAGAATAGGCATCCCA
This sequence comes from Xerus rutilus, assembly GCA_028644305.1. Classification (NCBI taxonomy): domain Eukaryota; kingdom Metazoa; phylum Chordata; class Mammalia; order Rodentia; family Sciuridae; genus Xerus; species Xerus rutilus. The sequence continues at coordinate 81,975,472 of CM053417.1, read as the reverse complement.
ACAAGAAATATATTGAGGAGTGCATCTCTTCACCCTGATCCATTGCAGGCACCAGAACTTTGTCAAAAAGTGTCTTGAGGATTTTGGGCTATGGCACTACACTAAAGGAATAGTCAATCAATGGAGAAACTAGTTTAAGTTAAAAACCATAAATAAGGGGCTGAGGTTAACTTAAACTAGTTTAAATTAAAAACCATAAATAAGGGGCTGTGGCTCAGTGGCAGAGTGCTTGCCTTGCATGTGTGAGGCACTGGGTTCGATCCTCAGCACCACATAAAAATAAGTAAAACAAAAATAAAGACACTGTGTCCATGTATAACTAAAAAAAATTTTTAAATTCTAAGAAAAAAACAAATCAAAATGATAGGGAATAAAAATAATATCTCAATAATGACATTGAATGTAAATGGCCTAGACTGCCACCCCCCAGCACATTTCTGAGGATCATCTGGCATTCTTCTAGTGGCTGGTTTTAACACTAGGTAATTTATACAAAAGTTATTGTGAGCCTGACCATCATGCCTTTGGACCCCACTGGGAACCTGCTCTCCATCTACTAATGTGTGGCTCCCTGGCTGCCTCCATCTTGGGACACTGCACAACCACTACCATAGTCCCCTTCACATGGTAGCCTGCACCTGGGGACACCAGACAAGGTCTGGAGACATCCAGCCACAGCAACACTCCATGCCACAGAGCTGCATCTTCCGAACACGCCACCCAATGCCACTGCCGGGCCTGCCCTTGCTGCCCCATCTCTGAAAGTGGTCACCTCCATTTTGGGACACCTTCATTGCTGTCTTGGGTTACCACTGCTACTTCCATCACCATCTTTAGTTGGGGCAACTCCCATCTTGGGACACCAGCTGGGGTCTAGAAGCAATATCAAGTAAGCTATAGTCCAACCACCCACGCCCACAGCCACTAACCTAGCACAGTGCTTGCAGCTATGTGGTGAGCCTGTAACTCTCAGAGCCTGGTCCTGATCTGCCCAATACAGAACAGCTCTCCATGATAGGTGCATAGGCCCCAGAGTTCAGCCCACAGGCCCTCCTGAGTGAGGTTTCTTATTGTAAAGTAGAAAGGGAGCGAGTGGGTGAGATTCAGTTTAGAGACCAGGAATTGTGGGGTCTACAGGCAATATAAGGAGCTAAGACAAGGCACTAACATCACATGAGTGGGCTCCAAAGGAGATCCTTGGGGTGCAGTCTTCCAACAGGACTGGAAAGTGCTATATTCTATCTCCAGGAGTTCCACCTCCAAGATCAACACTCCCACCCTAATAACCTTCATAATCCTGAGGGTAGAAATACCAGCAAACCCCACCTACTGGATGAGAAGGGAAGCAGAGAAGATACTGAATTCCAACAGAAGCAAATCTGCAATTTTCCTTTGAGATATTTTTCTTTTTATTCTCCCTCTTTTTTCTTGGCCTCACATCCCCAACATTATGAAACCAAGTACTTTTCAGGCATTAGGCTACTGAGGACTGGGATGTCTGAAATAGTATATTACAGTTTTGTTGCATATTCTTTTATATTTTATTTTTACATTTTTTATTTTTCTTAATAATTTTGTTTGTTAGTTTTTTGTGCTCTATTTTCTTCCCACTTACCTGTCTCCTCAGTCTCTCTTTTCTCCTGCTTCCAGCCAACTACTTATGATTCCTCTTTCACACTTCCTAAGATCTAATAACTCTATATTCTCAATTCCTACCTCTTTAACATCTCATCCTATACCCCAACATACTGGCTCTCTTTTTCCACCATTAGAAACTGTAGACCCTTTTTCAAAACTGTTTATATTGTACATAATAATTGAACACACCATTTCTGTGTGTTCAGGATGTACATAATTAAAATATTCTGTGAAATAAAGGATGATATAAGAGAGCAAACACAGGCGAAAAAAGATCACTTGGATAAAGAGCTACATAAGAAAATACATGAAGCAAAGATTACTTCAATAAAAAGATAGAGATTCTGAACAAAAACCAAGCAGAAATCCTTGAAATGAAGGAGACAATAAACCAAATTAAAAATTAATAGAAAGCATCACAAACAGACTATATCACTTGGAAGACAGAACCTCAGACAATTAAGACAGAATATACAATCTTGAAATAAAGTTGACCACACAGTGAAGATGATATGAAACCATGAGCAGAACATCCAAGAATTATTGGATAACATGAAAAGATCAAATTAAAGAATTATTGGGATAGAGGAAGGCATAAAGACACAAACCAAAGGAATGAACAATTTATTCAATCAGCTATCAGAAAATTTTTCCAAACCTGAAGAATGAATTGGAAAATCAAATACAAGAGGCTTATAGGACACCAAATGTACAAAATCATGACAGATCTACACAAAGACACATTATTTTTAAATAATATTTTTAGATGTTGATAGACCTTTATTTTATTCATTTATTTATATGCAGTGCTGAGAATCGAACCCAGTGCCTCACACATGCTAGGCAAGGGCTCTACTACTGAGCCACAACCTCAGCCCACCGCCAAAGCACATTATAATGAAAATGCCTAGTATACAGAATAAGGATAGAATTTTAAAGGCCACAAGAGAAAGGAATGAAATTACATACAGGGGGAAACCAATTAGGATCCCTCAGATTTCTCAACCAGAACACTTAAAGGTAGAAGGTCTTGGAATAACATATACCAAGCTCTAAAAGAAAATTTATGCCAACCAAGAATTTTATATCCAGCAAAATTAAGCTTTAAGCTGGACATGGTGCCACACACCTGTAATCCCAGTGGCTCAGGAGGCTGAGGCAGGAGAATCATGAGTTCAAAGACAGCCTCAGCAACAGTGAGGTACAAAGAAACTCAGACCCTGACTCTACGTAAAACACAAAATAAGGCTGGGGATGTGGCTCAGTAGTTGAGTGCCCCTGAGTTCAATCCCTCCGAAAAAAATTGAGCTTTAGATTTGATAATGAAATAAAAACATTCCAAGATAAACAAAAGTTAAAAGAATTTACACCTAGAAAGCCTGCACTAGAGAACATCCTTGGCAAAATATTCCATGATGAGGAAATGAAAAACTACAATGAAAATCAGTAAAGAGAGGAACTACACTAAAGGAAAAGCCAATCAAAGGAGAAACTGTTAAGTTAAAAACAAAAAATAAATCAAAAAGCTCGGTGTACAAACCACATCTCAATAATAAGCCTGAATGTTAATGGCCTGAACTCATCAATCAAAAGACATAACATAGACTGGCAGATTGGATTTTAACAAAGACCTAACAATATACTGCCTTCAAGAGGCTCATCCTATAGGAAAAGACATCCACTGACTGAAGGTGAAAGGTTTGGAAAAACCATACACCTAACATGGACTGCATAAACAAGCAGGGGTTTTCATCCTCATATCAGGTAAAGTAGACTTCAAGCCAAAGTTAGTCATAAGGGATAAAGAAGCAAATTTCATACTGCTTAAGGAAACCATACATCAATAAGACATAATAATTATAAATATATATGCCCTGAACAATGAAGCATCTGTTTATGTCAAACAAACCCTTTCTCAATTTCAAGAATCAAATAGACCACAACACAATAATATGGAGTGACTTTAACACACTTCTCTCACCACTGGATAGATCTTCCAAACAAAAACTAAGCAAAGGATCTATAGAACTCAATAATAAAATCAATAATTTAGACATATATAGAATATTTCATTCATCAACAAGTGACTACACTTTTTTCTCAGAAGCACATGGATCCTTCTCTAAAATAGACCATATGTTATGCCACAAAGCAAGTCTTAGAAAATACAAAAAACTAGAGATATTACCCTGCATTCTATCAGATCATAATAGAATTAAATTAGAAATCAATGATAAAATAAAAAATAGAAGCTTCTCAAACACCTGGATACTAAATAATATGCTATTGAATGAATAATGAATAGAAGAAGACATCAGAGAGGATATTATAAATTCTTAGAGGTAAATGAGAACACTGATACAACATATCAGAATCTCTGGGATTCTATGAAGGCAGTGCTAAGAGGAAAGTTCATTGCATTGAGTTCATTCTTTAATAAAAAAAATCAACAAATAAATGGCCTAACATTACATCTAAAAGCCCTAGCAAAAGAACAAATCAACACCAAAAGTAGTAGAAGACAGGAGCTAATGAAAATCACAGATGAAATCAATGAAATTTAAACAAAAAAAATGAAAAAATTGACAAAATGAAAAGTTGGTTCTTGGAAAAATTCAATAAAATTGATAAACCCTTAATCATGCAAATGAAGAGAGAGATAAAACTCAAATTACTAAAGTTTGTGATGAAAAAGGAAACATGACAGACACTATTGAAATACATAAGATAATTAGAAACTATTTTGAGAATTTATGCTACAATGAAATAGAAAATCTCAAAGACATCAACAAATATCTAGAGACAAAATTATCTACCCATACTGAATCAGGAGGATGTATACAAGTTAAACAGATCAATTTCAAGCAGTGAATTAGAAGACACCATCAAAAGCCTACCAACCAAGAAAAGCCAAGGACCAGACTAATTGTACTCACAGCTGGGTTCTACAAGATCTTCAAAGAACTAATACCAATGCTCCACAAATTATTCCATGAAATAGAAAAAGAGAGAACCCTTCCAAAATCATTCAATGAGGCCAGTATCACACTGATTCCAAAACCAGACAAAGCTACATGAAGGAAAGATAACTTTAGACCAATATCTCTAATGAACATAGAAGCAAAAATTCTCAATAAAATTCTGGTAAATTAAATGCAAAAACATATTTAAAAGATAGTGTACCATGATGAAGTTCATCCCAGAGATGCCAGGTTGGTTCAACATATGGAAATCAATAAATGTAATTTATCACATCAATAAAATTAAAGATAAGAATCATATGATCATCTCAATAGATGCATAAAAAAGCATTCAACAAAATACAGAACCCCTTCATTTTTGAAAAACTAGGGATAATAGGAACATATCTCGACATTGTTAAAGCTGTCTATGTTAAGCCCAAGGCCAACATCAGTCTAAATAGAGGAAAAATGAAAGAATTCCCTCTAAAAACTGGAACAAGACAGGGATGCCCTCTTGAACCACTTCTATTCAACATAGACCTTGAAACTCCAACCAGAGCAGTTAGACAGGTGAAAGAAATTAAAGAGATACATATACAAAAAGAAAGAGTTAAACTATCACTATTTGCTGACAACATCATTCTATAATTAGAGGATCCAAAAAATTCCATCCAAAAACTTCTAGAGCTAATAAACAAATTCATCAAAGGAGCAGGATATATAATCAATACTCATAAGTCAAATGCATTTCTGTACATCAGCAATCAATCCTCTGCAATAGGACAACTACCCCATTTATAATAGCCTCAAAAAATACACAACAGGTGAAAGACCTCTGCAATGAAAACTACAAAACACTAAAGAAATAAATTAAAGAAGACCTTAGAAGATGGAAAGATCTCTCCCTTGTTCTTTGATAGGCAGAATTCATATTGTCAAAATGATCATATACCAAAAGTGTTATGCAGATTTAATGCAATTCCAATCAAAATCCCAATGACATTCCTCATGTAAATAGAAAAAACAATCATGAAAATGATTTGGAAAAATAAGAGACCCTGAATAGCCAAAGCAATTCTTAGCAAGAAGAGTGAAGCAAGTGACATCACAATACCAGACCTTAAACTATACTACAGAGCTATCGTAAGAAAAACAGCATGGTATTGGCACCAAAATAGACATGTAGACCAATGGTACAGAATAGAGGACACAGTGACAAACACACATAAACACAGTTATCTTTTACTAAACAAAGGTGCCAAAAACTTACATTGGAGAAACGATAGCCTCTTCAACAAATGATGCAGGGAAAACTGGAAATCCATATGCAGCAAAATGAAATTAAACCCCTATCTCTCACCATGACAAAATTCAAAGTGGATCAAGGATCTAGGAATTAGACCAGAGATTCTGTGCCTCATAGAAGAAAAAGTAGGCCCAAATCTTCATCACGTCAGATTAGGCCCCCACTTCCTTAACAAGACTCCTAAAGCTCAAGAAATAAAATCAAGAATAAATGGGATGGATTCAAACTAAAAAGCTGCTTCTCAGCAAAAGAAACAATCAATGAGGTGAAGAGAGAGCCTACAGAATGGGGGCAAATTTTTACCTTATGCACATCCTACAGAGCACTAATCTCCAGAATATGTAAAGAACTAAAACACTTAACACCAAAGAAACAACCCAATCAATAAATGGGCTAAGGAACTGAACAGATACTTCTCAGAAGATATACAATCAATCAACAAATATATGAAGAAATGTTCAACATCTCTACTAATTAGATAAATGCAAATTAAAACTAAGATTTCATCTCACTCCAGTCAGAAGAACCAAACTTGATCAGAAGGGACAAAGGATACTTCATACTGCTTAAGAGAATTATACATCAACAAGACATAACAATCATAAATATTTATGCCCCAAACAATTGAGAGTTTACCTACATCTAACAAACCCTTCTCAATTTTAAAAAGAAAATGGACCACAGCACAATAACACTGGGTGATGTTAACATACCTCTCTCACCACTGGATAGATCCTCAAACAAAAACTAAATAAAGAAGCTATAGAACTAAAAACTTCAATTAATAATTTAGACTTAACAAATGTATACAATATTTCATCCATCAATGACTGAATACACATTCTTCTCAGCACAGATCCTTCTCTAAGCAACTTTTAGCAAAAAAAAAAAAAGATAATACCTTGCATTCTACCAGATCAAAATTGAATGAAATTAGAAATCAAGAAACCAGGGATTAAATTCTTAAAAATACTTACAGGTAAATGAGAATAGTGATACAACACATTAAAATCTCTGAGACACTATGGAGGCAGTGCTAAGAGGAAAGTTCATTGCATTGAACCCATTCATTAAAATAATAGAAAGTCAACAAATAAATAACCTAACATTACATCTCAAATCTCTAGAGAAAGAAAAAATCAACACCAAAAGTAGTAGAAGATAGGATACAATTTAAATCAAGTTGAATACGGTGAAACAAACAAAAGAAACAATCAAAAAAATCTACAAAACAAAAAGTTGATTCTTTGAAAAGAATTCAATAAAACTGATGAATCTTTAGCCAAGAGAAAGATAGAAAACTCAAATTACTAAAATTTGTGATGAAAAAGGAAATACCACAAAGGACACTACACTGGCGATAATCAGAACCTATTGTGAAAATTTATACTCTAATAAAATAGAAAGTCTTGAAGATATTGACAAATTTCTAGAGACATATGACCTATCCAAATTGAATCAGGAGAACACAGAAAATTTAACCAAATAAATTTCAATCAATCAAATTAAAGAAGCCCTCAAAAGCTTACCAAGAAAAAAAGCCCAGGACCAGATGGATGCTCAGATGAGTTCTACCAGACATTCAAAGAAGAACTAACACCAATTCTCCTCAAAATTTTCCATGAAATACAAAAGAACCCTTCCAAACTCATTCTATGAAGTCAGTATCACTCTGATACAAAAACTAGACAAAGACACATCAAGGAAAAAATTTCCAGACCAATATTCCTGATGAACATTGTTGCAAAAATTCTCAATAAAGTACTGGTAAATCACATACACATAATAAAAATATAGTGCAAGGTTGTCACATGGTGTTCTTCCCAGGGATGCAAGGTTGGTTCAACATACAGAAATCAATAATCATAATTCATCACATCAATAGACTAGGGACAACATACAGAAATCAGTAAGCATAATTCATCACATCAATAGACTAGGGACAAGAATCACATGATCATCTCAATAGATGCAGGAAAAAAGCATTTGAGAAAGTACAGCATCTATTCATGTTCAAAATACTAGAAAAACAAGGGATAGTAGGAACATACCTCAACATTGTAAAAGCTGTATGTGCTAAACCTTAGGCCAACATCATTCTAAATGGAAAAAAATTAAAAGCATTCCCTCTAAAAACTGGAACAAAACAAGGGTGCCCTCTTTCACCAATTCTATTAAACATAGTCCTGAAAACTCTAGCCATAGCAATTAGAAGAAAGACTTTACAGGGGTACAAATAGGAAAAGAATAACTCAAACTACCCTTTTGCTAACAACATGGTTCTGTGTTTAGAAGACCCAAAAAACTCCACTGAAAACTTCCAGAACTCATAAATGAATTCAGCAAAATAGCATGATATAAAATTAACCTCATAAATCAGTTGCACTCCTATACATCAGTGATGCATCAACTGAAAGAGAAATTAGGAAAACTATCCCATTCCCAATAGCCTCAAATAAAATAAAATATTTGAGAAACAATCTAACAAAAGAGATGACGGACTTCTACAATGAAAACTACAAAACACTAAATAAATAAATTGAAGAAGACCTTAGAAGATGGAAAGATCTCCCTTGCTCTTGGATAGGCAGAATTAATGTTGAAATGGCCATACTACCAAAAGCACTATACAGATTTAATGCAATTCCTATTAAGGTACCATTGACATTCTTCATAGAAATAGAAAAGAGGCCCAGAATAGCAAAAGCAATCCTCAGCAAGAAAAGTGAAACAGGAGGCATTACAATACTTAAATTATACTACAGAGCTATAAGTAACAAAGACAGCATGGTATTGGCACCAAAACAGACATGAAGACCAATGGTACAGAATAGAAGATACAAAGACAAATCCACATAAATAGTTATCTCTTACTAGACAAAGGCACCATAAACACACATTGGAGAAAAGATAACCTTTTTGAGAAATAATGCTTGGAAAACTGGAAATCCATATACAATAAAATGAAATTGAACTCCTATATCTCACCCTGCACAAAACTCAACTCTAAGTGGATCAAGGACCTAGGCATTAGACCAGAGACCCTGTGCCTGCTAGAAGAAAAAGTAGGCCCAAATCTTCATTACATTGGCTTAGGAATCAAGTTCAATAAGACTCCTAAAGTGCATGAAATAAAATCAAGAATGAATAAATAGGATTGTATCAAACTAAAAAGCTCCTTCACAGTGATGGAAACATTTGAGAACGTGAAGAGAGAGCCTACAGAATTGGAGAATGCCACTGGAGAATTGAGGTGGCACCTGCACCTCAGATAGAGTATTAAAATCCAGGATATATAAAGTACTAAAAAAACAACACTCAAAGCACAAATAACCCAATCAATAAATGGGCTAAGGAACTAGAAATTTCACAGAAGAAGAGAGATGAATGGTCAACAAATACATGAAAAATGTTTAGCATCTCTAGCAATTAGAGAAATGCAAATTAAAACTACATTGTGATTTCATCTCACTCCAGTCAGAATGGCAATTATTAAGAATAAAAGTAACAATAAATGTTGGCGAGGATGTAGTGAAATAGGTGATGGGACTGCAAATAGGTGCAACCACTATGGAAGCAGTATGGAGATTCCTTAGAAAACTTGGAATGGAACCACCATTTGACACAGTTATCCCACTCCTCAGCATATACCCAAAGGACTATAAATTGGCATACTGCAGTGATGCAGCCACATCAATGTTTATAGCAGCTCAATTCACAAGAGCTAAGCTATGGAACCAACCTAGGTGCCCTTCAATAGACGAATGGATAAATAAAATGTGTTACGTATATCCAATGGAATATTACTCAGCTATAAAGGAGAATGAAATTATGGAATTTTCCAGTAAATGGATGGAACTGGAGGCTATCATGCTAAGTTAAATAAGCAAATCCCAAAAAACCAAAGGCCGAATGTTCTCTCAGTTATGTGGATGCTGACTCACAATAAGCAGTGGAGGAGAGGGAGTGGAGGTTCACCAGATTGGGCAGAGGGGAATGAGAGGAAGGGAGGGGGAATGGGAATAGGAAAGACAGTAGAATGAATCAGACATAACTTTCCTATGTTCATATATGAATACACAACCAGTGTAAGTTCACATCATGTACAACCACAAGAATGGGAGGTTATACTCTGAGTATGTATGATATGTCAAAATACATTCTGTCATGTGTAACTAAAAAGAATAAATAAATTTTAAAAGTTTGCTGTTTGGCAAATCAAGTACTCAAATCAGATTGCATAACATTAAAAAATGAAATAATTAGAACAATGAATAAAGTAACAAGTATTAATTACATTATATTAAAGGGAATACATTTTGAACTCTGATATTTTCAGAGTATGAATGAAATTTCTGATATCAAAGGAAAACATGCATTTATATGTTATATCCTAGTAGATCCTAAATCTGAACATTACAAATATAATGGAAGAACTTCTGAATTTGGCAATTGTCCCTCCAAAGCAACTTTACACACAAATGTTTGGGGTTGCCAAGTATCTTTCTCTACTTCTCCCTCTCTCCTCCTCCTCTATTTTTCCCTTCCTATTCTTTTATTCTTTATTTATAGACATGCATTATTTATTAAGTTTTTACTCTACTATAATATATGGTATATATCTTCTTCACATTTTGATGCTTAAATGATAATGCCTGAAATCTAGTATATTCATATAATTTATTTCACAAACAAGAAAGCTTTCACATGTAAAAAGAAGTTCTGTTCATAATCATAAATGAACCATAGTTGAAAACTGGGGAATCATGGTTACCCTACCACATAACTACTTGGAGGTAAACTAGCAGAAATGAACCATTTTCCACAGTCGAAAAAGACAAATGCAATAATGAACTTCCCTTTCACATCACTTATGTATTTCCAAATGTGACATTAACTGATTTAACTTCATTATATTCAAACCATTATTTCCGGGTAATGCATTTCAGGTTTTTTTAATTCCTTTGGTTTCATGGGATGTTTATGTGCTGCATAGAATTTTTAGGAAAGGTGACTAAAATTTTGCTGTCCTTTCAAAATTATCTTCATATTTGAAGAGAAAGAAGTTCAATTCATGTGTTTACAACCTGGTATCTTGATTTCCTATACCAATAAAAAATCTAGCATTTTGTAAGAAGAGCAATAGTTTGTGTGCATGAAAGTCTTCCTTCAATGTCACCACAGAGGCCTAACTGAATATAAGCAAAACATTGACACTTTGAGTTCTTATTTGAGCCTGTTTTATAGAACCACAACTCTGGTGTTGCTTCTATGCCTATAATTTCATGTAAATAAAGTTCTGCTGGGTAATGTTTGTAATTGCTATTTCTCTATTCTAGGTGAAGAGCAACCAGAAGTATAAATGAAGACAAGCTGAAACTAGTCATGCTGTTATTATATTGAATATTGGACTTAAAATCCTCTCAATAAATATAGATTTCTCCAATGATGCCTTCTATAATTTTGTGAACTTTTTTCTGAGGCATTCAATACTATTGAAAATTGCATCATTTTCGTATTTTTATATTTGAGGCTGAATATGCAAGAGCTAGTATGTACTGGTATGATGTTTATAGATTTTCTGTACAACAACCTTGCTAAACATGCCTATTCCTTATTTGTCTCTTGGTACATTTTCATTTTCAAAATACACAATTATGTCATTGTTGAATAAAAACAGCCTGTTTCTGCTATTATAAGCATCATAATAGATGCTTTTTCTTAGATTATAATAATGGACAGGCAGAACCAGGACCATGGACACACTACTTTCATAAATGCCTTGGGGCACAAAACTACTTTTCCTATTCTCTGATACTGAAGTCACTTTAAGGCTTTCACTAATGTTGAGGTAGGTTTTCTGATGTACAGCTCTTTCTGGGAAAATTCATTTTATCATTGGACCACATTTAAAATACAAAAGAAGCAGGACCAGGCCTCCATGACTTCCAAATATGCAAAGCACCCTTTTCCCTGCCAGATACCTGCCATGGGGATAATCCTCTCAAAACTACCTATTTATGTTTCTGTACTCATTATATAACCTTTTACACAAGGAATGTTAAAAGTCAGCACTCCATCAATTTTCCTAGATAATTTTGATCTGTGCTATATGGTCATGATTGAGCAGTCCATCCTTAGACCTACATGTGGTTAATGACAATAGCTCCATTTACTGAATTTTTAAATAAGAATAGGAATAATAGCACCTCACTCTCCCAGAGTGTGTTATTTTTTAGCAAATTTTCAGTGTGACAATTTCATTACTTGTGAAAAAATTTCATCTTCAAACAGTGTAACAACTGATTCCAATATAGTGCAGATTTGGGGATTCAAGTTCTAAGTTCAAAGCCTTTGATTTTTTTTCAAAACCAATACTTCTGAAAGTGTTGACTACTGAGATCATGTTTTATACATTGATACATTAGCAACCTAATGTGTTCATAAAATGTCAATGGTTTTATATTTTATTATTACAAGAGGCTTTAATTTTCTATTGAAGAAAATTGTTCTCAAAATGTAGCACAATGAGCCCAGCATGGTGGCACACGCCTGTAATCCTAGCACTTTAGGAGGCTGAGACAGGAGAATCGTGAGTTTAAGGCCAGCCTCAGCAATTCAGTGAGACTCTTGTCTCTAAATAAAACACAAAATAGGGCTGCAGATGTGGCTCAGTGGTCGAGTACCCCTGAGTTCAATCCCCAGAACAAAAATGAAAATGTAGCACAATGACCTTATGGGATGTCCCTGATGAAATCACTGGACAAAATTAAGCTTTTTGTTCAGTAATCCTTATTTTATATCTGTAAAAAAAATTACACTACTGAAGCTTTTGGAACATTTGTGGGAGTACAGATTAAAAAAATACTGTTGTCACATGTTCCATGGAGCTATGCTACATCATCTCCTGCAAACACCTTGGCGATTTCTTCAGAAGTTACTAAGTAGAATGGAGGAAAAAGGAACTCTTTCTTCTCCATAAACTCTGACCCTGACTATCAAATGTCATGTATAAGCCCTTCCAATGTCTGTTTCCCATATTCTTCCCCTGTACCTATGCACAATCCAAGAATTACAGCTCATCTCCTTCAGCATCCACACAGCCAAAAAAATAATTCTACAATAAACAAACCTGCTAAGAATACATACACCTTTCTTAAGTGATGTTATTGGGCTATAAATAGCAAATGTTTCTCCCTTCTAGTTTGAAAAACGTTTGCTGGTCCAACATTACTGAAAATCCAGGATTCAAATAAAAAGGGAGACAAAATGTAGGGTAAGTCATTTTGTAACCAATTATGTGAGAAAACCCTAGGCCATAGAGCTTGACAAAAGAACTAGGAATAGCAAACTATTAACTATTCTAGCATTTCAACTATCCATTTTTTAAATTTTTTCTTGGTACATTAAAATTATACATAACAGTGGGATTCATTGTTACATACTGGTACATGATATAACAATAAAACTGTAAATTATGCTATCTTTACTTCTTTTTGATAAATACTAAGGTGTGGTATAAGTATATCATAGGATATTTCCATTTTTAGCTTTCTGAGGAACCTTCATACTGGTATCTGTGGTGGCTGTACTAATTTACATTTCATCCAACATTTGTATATGGGTTCCTTTTTCCGTGTCCTCACCAGCATTTATAGTTATTTCTTTTTTTTCATATTTTTTTAGTTGTAGATGGACACAATATCTTTGTTTATTTATTTTTATATGGTGCTGAGGATCGAACCCAGTGCCTCACGCATGTAAGGCAAGTGCTTTACTGCTGCTACAATCCCAGCCCCATAGTTATTTCTATTCTTGATAATTGCCATCCTGACTGGGATGAGAAAAAATCTCAGTGCAGTTTTTATTTGTATTTCCCTGATAGCTAAAGGTTCCGAACTTTATTTTTTCATATCATTGTTGGCCATTTGTACTTTTGAGAAGTTTCTGTGTAGTTCACTTGTCCATTTATTGAAAGAGTCATTTTTTCACTTGGAGGTTTTGAGTTCTTTATATATCCTGGATGCTGATATTCTGTCATAATGGCAGCTGGCAAAGGTTTTCTCCCATTCTGTAGATTCTCTCTTCACACTCTTCATTATTTCTTTTGATGTGCAGAACTTTTAAATTTGGTCTCATCCCATTTATTTATTCTTGATATCATTTCCTGAACTATAGGAGTCCTATTCAGGAAGTTGTTGCCTATGCCTATATGTTGAAGTGCTCCCATTGTGTTTTCCTCTAGCAGTTACAAAGTTTCTGCATGTATACCTAATACTTTAATCCATTTTGTAGCAGCATTTGTTCAGGGTAACTGAAAAAGATTGTTTCATTCTTTACATATGGTTACCCAATTTCCCCAGCACCAATTGTTGAAGATGCTATCTTTTCTCCAAAGGATGATTTTGGCACCTTTGTCAAGAATCAGAAGACTGCCTCTGTATGGGTTTGTTTCTGTGTACCCTATTCTATTCCATTGGACTACATGCCGATTTTTAATGCCAGTACCATGCTGTTTTTGTTACTGTGGCTCAATAGTATAATTCAAAATCAGATATTTTCATGCCCCCCATCATTACTTTTTTCTTGCTTAGGATTGCTTTGGCCATTCTGTGTCTTTTGTTTTTCCATATGAACTTTATTTAACATTATTTTTCTAGTTCTGTGAAAAATGTAATGGTTATTTTGATGGGGGTTACACTCATTCTGTAGATCTCTTTTGGTACCCTGTGCATTTGAATGATGTTAATTCTGCCTATTCATATAATTTGAAGGTCTTTCCATCTTCTAGTGTCTTCTATTTCTTTTTTCAATGTTTTGTAATTTTCCTTGTAGAGGACTTTCATCTATTTAGTTAAATTTATTTCTAGAGGTTTTGGTTCTTTATTTTTTTATTACTATTATGTTGTTCTTGTTGAGCATATTGTGAGTGGAATTATTTTCCTGATTTCTTTCTCAGTGGGTTTATTATTGGTGTATAGAAAAACTATTGGTATTTCTATGTTGATTTTGTTTCCTGATACTTTACTGAATGCGTTTATGAGCTCTATTACTATTCTAGGGTAGTTCATAGGGTCTTCAAATACAATCTTATATCATCTGAAAATTGGGATAATTGGACTTCTTTTTTCCTATTTGTGTCCCCTTTATTTATTTATTTTTCCTAATTCCCTTGGCTGAAATTTCAATTACTACATTGAACAGAAGTAGACAGAGGGTGCAACTTTCCCTTGTTGCTGATTTTAGATGAATATATTTTGCATTTTTCTCCATCAAGTATGGTTTTTGTTTTTGAGTTTGGTATACACAGACTTTAAAATTTTGAGGTAAGTTCTGTCTATCCCTAGTTCCATTGTGGTTGTTCTCATGAAGGGACACTGGATTTTGTCAAAGGTTTTTCACATCTATTGAGATTAACATGAAACATTTGTCTTCTCTTTTGTGTATATTATATTTATTAATTTGTGTATTTTGAGACATTCTTGATTTTCTTGAATGAAACCAGCTTGATCATGATGTGTGATATTTTAATGCATTGTTGAATTTAACTTACAAATATTTTATTGAGAATATTAACAAATATGTATGTCACAATGATCTGTAATTTTCTGCAATTATAACCTGTCAAGTATTGGTTTCAGTGTGATCCTGACTTTATTGAAAACGTTTGAAAATGTTCTCTCCTATTTTGTGAAATAATTTCAGTAGCATCAGAAACATGCATTTTAGTTCTTTTTCAAAAGTCTTGTAGGATTCAACTGTGACTTCATCAGGCCCTGGGCTTTTATCTATTTGGAGGCTTTCTTCAATCTCATTGCTTGTTATTAGTCTATATATGCTTTCTATGTCCTTTTGATTCAATAATGGTAAGTCTTGAAATTTCTACATTTTTTCTAAACCTCGCAACTTTTTGGGATATGTTTTCTAAATGCTCCCCAAATATCTAAAGAATTTCAGTGCTGTCTATTTGAATTTCCTGATTTACCTCTCTAATACTTTAGGTCTTCTCTCTCTTTTTGTTTTGGCTATGAGTTTATCAGTGTTATCATTATACAAAACCAATGTTTTTCCATTAATCCTTTGTATAGTTCTTTTCTTCTCTACTTTATTAAGTTCAGCTCTGATTTTTATCATTTCTTCCTGTCTGCTGGTTTTGGGATAAGTTTCTTCTCACCTTTCTGGGACCTTGAGACATATCATTAGGTTGTTTATTTGAGCTATTTCTGTTTTTGTTTTTGTTTTGATAGCAACAAATCTTCCTGTCAGAACTGCCTTGAATGTATCCCAGAGATTCAGACATGTTGCATTTCTATTTTGGTTTGACTTTAAGAATTTTTTTTAAATTTCCCCTGATTTCTTCAATGATACACTCATCATTCGAAAGTGTATTGTTTAGTCTCTATGTTTTGTATAATTTCCCTACCTTTTCTTGCTGTTTCTTTCCTATTTCACTCCATTATGATTTGATAAGATGCAAAAATATTATTTATTTTTTTCATTTGGTATGAGTTGCTTTGTGGGCTAATATATGAGTTATTTTTGCAAATGTTCCATGACCAACTGAAAAGCAAGTTTACTTAGCTATTATAAAGATATTCTGTATGTGTCTGTTATATCAGTTTGATCTAGGTATGGTTTAGCTTTTTAGTATTGTCATTAATTTTTTTTGTCTGGATGAACTATGTATTTGTGAGACAGGTGTATTAAAGTCATCCCATATTACCATATGGGATCTGTCTGTACCTTTCTGTACCATAAAGTTAATGTTTTGGGAAGTTGGTCTTCACTTTGAAAAAGTGAGAAGTGATAGAATCATTATGTGGTGAGACCTAGTAGCATGTCATTAGGTCATGTGGCACTGACCTCAGTAGAGATTAAGATAGTTCTCATGAGAATTCTGTTTATTGCTTGAGAGAGGGTAGTTATAAAAGAGCGAGACTGATCCTTAATGTTCTATGGCATCTGTCTCACCTTGGGACCTCTCCCATATTTGCTTCCACCATCTGCCAGGTGATGCAGCCAAGGGACAAGGACTGATGACATGTTGTTTGCATTTTCTGGCATCAAAGTTCTGAACTAAAATTGCCTCTTTTCTTTATGAAGTACTTGGCCTCAGGTATTTCATTATGACAATAGAATACTAACTAAACCATTGGATATACAGTTTTTCTGGCACTGTTTATTGAAGAAACTATCCTCTCTCCTTGTGTTTTCTTGTTCGCTTTGTTGAAAATCAATTTTCCATAAGTGAATGGATTCCATTCTAGGCTCTAATTTCAGTTCATTGGTCTATGTGCTTGTATTCAGGATACCACAATACTTTGACTCTCTTTTTGTATTTATATTCACCACTTTTCTTTTATCATACCTTCTTTTTTTCTACAAGTCTTCCTCTTTTGTACAGCTTTGTTCTGTATTCTTGTCTTTGTAGAGTTCATCCATAATCATAGGTTTGCATGTTTGAAGCAATGAAGACACTCAATAGCATATTTTCCTCAAAGAGGTTTCTATTTTTTAAGGAGTTGCATAGATTTAAACATATGATTGTATTTTAGATCAATCACATATGTAAATTTAATTTCATTATGAATTTTCCAAAAGAATTTTACACAGAGTAACTTATTCTGTTTAAGATAATAATAAATATTAAAATATTAGATGCTAAAAAATGTGGAAAAAACTTAAAATAATTAATGGATTGGATGAAAAATGGCAAAAAAGGAAGGTAATTTTCACATTTTTGGAATAAAATTTATTTTAATTGTGAAGTATATGGAATTGCAAACTTTAGTCAATGCTTATTTTAATTTCATTTATGTTTTTACTTTTAGAAATTTCATTTGAACATGTTATCCAGATACTCTGAGGAAGCAAATAAGAGAGGATAACTTGTTTCATTTCTTAGCTCAGTGCAAATGGAAACATGTTCTCATAGGCTTTTCCTTCCTTCTGGTTGTTCTAATAGCTAAAAACAGAAAACCCATTAGAAGAAACAAGGTTGACACTTCCATCACAGAAAAGGATTGGTCCAGAGTAACTTCTGTTGAGAAGACTGGGAGTTTTTGGAGGTCCAACCTAAGAAAGATTTGGACAAATAAAATAATTACATAAATTTTAGCAATTTTGGAAATGTATATAAATGATGATAGATGAGGAAATATATTTGAAATAAACTCAGACAAATTTTTAGGTAACAGACTCCCATGTGGCTACTCTGAGAAGTAGAGACCTCCATAAGTGTTAGACTGATGGAACTTGGTTCTAATATCCTGACTTAGTGTTCAGTTATCCTTACTTGCCTTTTTCACTGTACTGATAAAAAAAAAAATGAAGACCATACTGATGTCATGAAATAATATTGTAACAGTTTAGCCTTTTGGGAAAGCACCCTATGTTATTTCAATAATAATATCCAAGAAAAATTGCAAACCAATATCCTACCTCTCCTCCATGCCCCACATAGGGACAAAAGAGCCATATAGACTTTATTAAAAATGGGTTCATGACAGCGCACTGATACTTGTGTCAACAATTTCCATTTATGCAATGCAAAAGAATCTAATATTTCAATGTTATGTTAAATTAAATTATGTTAATTTAATTTTCAGTGAAAAACATATGGACATTCTTTACAAAAATGAACAAAATATGGAAAGGTAAAATAAAAATTATCCACAATTCCACCAATCCAAAATAAATAATATGTTGCATGGCTTTCCATTCTCTTTAATGTTCTTCTTATTGCTTCAATTATATACATATCTCAAAAAATCTCCTTGTAACTATAAATAGATATGATTATTATTTAACAATCAATTTATAAAAGAAATAAAAACTTTGACAGTCATCAGGAGCCTTGGAAAAACACAATCAGGGAAATTATTTGGCATCCAATAAGAAAGATTGATTTTTTATATGCACACCCTCATTGAAAATGTTGAAGTGAAAATTTAAATTGTTATGAACGTAAAAATACAAATGAAGGAAAATTAAGATTGAAAAACCCCAAAAATTAAAATTACAAATTGATAGGCACATTATCAAAAATTCTCATGCTTTTAAAACAAAACAGTATGGGTATTTATCAAATGAGCAAACATCTAATTTTTTAAGGAGACTGAAGATATTTCAGGCACATCATTCATGATGGTGCAGGGAAATACATTTATATATTCACTTGCTGAGATTTTTCTAAACTTTTAGATTTTGTAATTTCTCAACTACCAACATGAAAACCTTGTGTAATATAAATGATTCCTTTATCTATTAAAGCAGCATGAAAAAACAGCCACATATATGTTATACATACACTTTTATAGACATTGATCAACATAAGAAGAGTGCAAAGTCTTCCAGATATTTTTACTTCATATATGATTTCTTTTTTTAAAATTAATTTAATTAAATGCATTTCAAGTCATAGTATATATAGAGAGCTCAATTTCTCCATTTCTCTGGTTGCAAACCAGATAGTCACCTCATTTGTGTCTTCAAACATGCAACTAAGGTAGTGATGACCATTTCATTCAGCCATCTTTACTACACCCGTTCCCCTTTCCTTCCCCCGACCTCCCTCCTGCCCCATCCAGAGTTCCTCCATTTCTCCTATGTTCCCCATTCCCACTCGCCTTATGTATCAGCATCTCCTAATCAGAGAGAACATTTGGCATTTGGTTTTTTGGGATTGGCTTACTTCACTTAGCATAATGCTTTCCAATTCCATCCATTTACCTGCAAATGCCATAATTTTATTCTCTTTTATTGCTGAATAATATTCCATTGTGTATATGTGCCACAGTTTCTTTATCCATTCATCTATCGGAGGGCATCTGGGTTGCTTCCACAGTTTTGCAATTGTGAATTGTGCTGCTATAAACATTGAAGTGGCTGCATCACTATAGTATGCTGTTTTTAAATCTTTTGGGTATAGGCCAAGGAGTGGAATAGCTGGATCAAATGGTGGTTCCATTCCAAGTTTTTTAAAGAATCTCCATACTGCTCTCCAGATTGGTTGCACCAGTTTGCAGTCCCACCAGCAATGTTTGAGTGTGCCTTTTTCACCACATCCTCACCAGCACTTATTATTGCTGGTATTTGGATAGCTGCCATTCTGACTGGGGTGAGATGAAATCTGAGAGTAGTTTTGATTTGCATTTCTCTAATGGCTAGAAACGTTGAACATTTCTTCATATATTTGTTTATTGATTGTATATCTTCTTCTGAGAGGTTTCTATTCAGCTCCTTAGCCCATTTATTGATTGGGTTGTTTGGTATTTTTTTTGGTGTTAAGT
>CM053417.1:81937411-81954774 GCA_028644305.1 Xerus rutilus | reverse complement strand
AATGGACATCTTGCCTCCTGGAATTACTTCATAACAAAGAAAATCACAAAACCAGATGGTCAGGTCTGGTACTCTGCCTGTCGCTGTATGTGTGTGTGTCTCCTTTTTATTGTTTATTTTTAGTGATATATAATATCAAGATTCAATTTGACCTAACTATAACGTCATGGAATGTTATTTGCTCTAATTCAGTCCCCAGTGTTTCTTCATTCTCCTCTTCTCCTCCCTACCCCTATTCCCTTCCATCTACTCTACTGATCTCTCTGCTGTTTACTTTTATTTATTTATTTATTTATTTTAGTCAATGTCTTGTGGATACATGTGATGGCGGTATATTCATATATGTACATAGGAAAGTTAGGCTAGATACATTCCACTGTTCTTCCCTTGTCTCATCCCTCCACCCTTTCCCTCAATCCCCTTGATCTGGTCCACAGATTTTTCTTCTATTTTGCTGGAACCCCACTTTTCACTTTCTTTCTCTCTCTTTTTCTTCCCACTTATTTTGGACTAGCTTCTGCATATCAGAGAAAACTTTCAATGTTTGACTCTCTGAGTCTGGTTTATTTCAGTTGGCATGATAGTCCCCAGTTCCATCCATTTACAAATGCCTGATTTCATTCTTTGTTATGGCTGAGTAATATTCTATTGTGTATGTATACCACAATTTCTTTATTCATCTGTTGAAGGGCATGTATTTTCAATAGCTTGGCTATTGTAATTCACGCTGATATAAAGACTGATGTGCTTTGCCTTCTCTTAAGTATTATGTTGTCTATCACAAAATATTTGCTTTACACTACTTGTTCACATTTTTATTTAAGTTGTACATTGTGTAGGATGATACATGGATCCAAATATGAAGTTTTTGTATATATCTTTATAATGTTTGGATTACTTATGAAATATATCTAAATGTCCCTTTTCATCCTGTACAAGCAAAGTAATGCATATATGGAAGGTGACAGACAAGTGCTTGGATTTTCTTGAAAGAGAGTTACAGGAGTGTTTTTCCAGACTTTTACACGTAGAAGTATGGTGAATGTCCTATATATTCACATTCATTGAATTTATTAAAGCATTTTAATGTGGTTCTCAATGCTGAAATTGGAGTCAAATACTTCTTGATGTCAAGGTACCCACAAAGCTATTGGTCCCAGCAGATTGGTGGCATATCCCAGGCTTTAAGGGAAAGCACAGAAATTCCATCAGGTAATAGCTTAATTCACTGAGACAGGAATTCAACCTTGATGAAATTGGAAACTATGTTAAGCTTTTGTGATGTATGTCTGTATGCAACCTTGCTCCTCAGTCAGAGGGGTTTATCTAAGCATGAGTTGTACTCTGCCCTCTCTCCAGCTCTGTTCTCACATTTCCAAGACCAAGTTGTTTCTACCTCAATGGGAGAAGTCATACTCAGTGCCTCAGTTTACTCAGTAATTTACCAATAGCCTGTGACTCCATGAGGGACTTGCATATAAATGAAATCACAAAGTATGAAAATTGAGTAAAACTTCTTCCACTAGACATGAAGCGTTTGATATTGAACCTGTTTTTGTGTATATCAGTAATTTCTTCCTATTTATTGTTCAATATATCTAAATGTATGGGTATAGCAAGCAGAGTTCTTTCATCCATTTTTCCAATGGAAAAACATTTGAGTTATTTTGAGTAATTATGAATAAATTCATCATAAATACTATCAATAGGATTGGAGTGTCCATAAATATTTTCTATGTGGTGGTGAGGATCAAAGCCAGGGTCTGACCATGGGAACCATGTACTCTACCACTGAGCTATGCCCCAGAACCTTAGCATAACTTTCTAATTCTCACAGACAACTATCTGACAGTGGAATTTCTGGATCACATGGTAAGTATATATTTCATTTTATAAGAAACTGCGAAGGTATTTTCCAAAGATACTACCGTTTTTCGTCCCCCATGAAAACAATGTATGATAGTTCTAGAGGCACAGCATCCTGGAGAGCTCTCAGTGATGTCAGACTTTGGGGGTCTTTTGGGGGGGAATTCAATCTAGCAGGGGAGAATTTCTAGCATTTTAGAATAATATTGTGTTCATGTAGGTAGGATGAGGGTGAAAATAGAATGCAACTATTTCATGGTCATGGATTTAATGTAAAATAATTTAGGGGGTTTAGAGTGTTCTCTTCAGTGCTTAGGTGTTCAGATACCTTCACTATTATATGGTGTTACATTAGTAGTGAGAGTATGAGTACAAGCATATAAAATACATGCAATAATACTTACCTCCTCCACAGCACCAAAGTGTATGCATTATTTTGCTAAGACTGCTATAAAAGAACAGCACAGACTGGGTAGCTCAAACATCAGAAATTCATTTTCTCACAGTTCTGAGGCTTGTAGTCCAAGGCCAAGGTGTCTCTGAGATTGCTTTCTTCTAAGGCCTGCCTTGTTGACTTGTAGATACCTGTTTTCTCCCTGTGATTTCTAATAGCTGTCCCTCTATACCTGTCTGTGACTGAAATCTCTCTTATAAGTTATAGTGAATTAGGGGCCATTGTATTGTCCTAATTCAATTTAATTGCCTCTTTAATGACCCTATGACAAACTCAGTGACATTTTATGGTACTAGAGGTTAGGACTTCATCATCTGAATGGTGAACAGACACAACTCAGTTGATAAGAATCTTATTATTAACACTATCTTTTATGGCTCTTAATAAAATTCATTTCATTCATACAATTTCTATTTTTTAAAAATATTTTTTTAATTGTAGATGGACACAACACCTTTATTTTATTTATTTTTATGTAGTGCTGAGGATTGAACCCAGCACTTCACACATGCAAGGTGAGCACTTTATCATTGAGCCACAACCCCAGCCCCCATGCAGTTTCTCTTCAAGATAGGAGATAGTCAAGGAAGCTGAGAAGTTATACCTCTCACTGAGTTTTTCCAGTAATGAAAGTATTAATCAAACACAAAAACTCACCATGTTTTTGAGTCAGCTATAGCTCAGACACTAAGTCAACCAATTTGTTGTCTTTAATCAATGTGTTATATTGAAGGTATAAATGCTCAGTATCAGTAAAGAAAATAATAAAGGTTAATGGGGTCTTCTAAATCTACATACATGATGGAAACAAACTGATTCTGAAGTCCAATTCAATGTAACAGTTCAGAAAACCACAAAATTTGCTACTGAAGGCCATTGCCCCCAACAGTCCTGAGGCAGGTGATTAGTAAGGGAGTCCCAAGGCTGTTGCAAATATTCACACATTCAGACTTGCCCAAACTCAATATCTGCAGCCATTTGAAAAAAATATTGACGTCTACTTCTCAAATCTCAGGAGAGTTGTGCAGAAACACTACCTGCAAAGGATCCTGAGACATTAATTATCAAATTTATAGCACTAGCTGTACAATGAGGAGCAGGAAAAGGATGATTAGGAAGTCCCCTGCAAAGAACCATGCTCAGGGTTAAAGAGAACACAGAAGGTTCCTGGGGCCTCAAAGTTCTCCCCTATAAAACTGGTGACAAAAGTAGAATTTACCATCTTGTTTTTAGTGAGAAAATCATGATACACATAAAGTGGTCAGCCAGTGTCTATCATAGAATTATGGTAAACAAAATGCAGATTGTGTTATGATGGCTAGTTGTATCAGTCAGGGTTATCCAGAGAAGCAGAACCTATAGGATACATGTAGATATAGATGGAGATATATAAGAGTGGGTTTCTGGAAATGTTCACATGTCACCTGGACACTGAGAAGTCCCACAGTCTGCTGACTACAGGTGAAGAATAAGGGAAACCAATGGTGTAATTCATTCTGAATCCAAAGGCATTAGTCCCAGAGTCTAAGGTCTAAGAACCTAGAGCTCAGATGTCCAAGGGAAAGAGAAGATGGGTGTGCAAGCTCCAGAATAGAGAAGAAATTAACCTTTTCTCTGCCTTTGGTTCTTGAGGGCCTTCAAGGGATTGGATGATGACAACCCACACTGGATGAGAATGAATCTTCCTTACTTAGTCCACTGATCAAATGCTAATCTCGTCCAGAAACACTCTCACAGACATACCAAGAAATAATTACAAGCTCAGGGTATCCCTTAGTCCATTCATGTTGACACTGGAATGACCCATCACAATAGCATAACAAAAATCACATTATTAACAGACTGTTCACATTTTATTCTCCTCTATAGGATGAGCATGCTGCTTGAAGGAAAGTCTCCTCTGTATACCTCTGTGGCCCCAGTGTGGGGACAGTTACAGTTGCCATAAAGGCTGGCTAAGGGAACATGTGTGTAGTGGGCAGGAAAACAGTACCCTTATATGTCCACATTATAATCCCTGGAAGCTATTCCAGTGAAGGGTGACAAGAGCATTTGATCATGCTCTGTTCCAAGTGTGACTCTCAGTGACTGCCATGTCATTTAATTCCCCCCTCATAACAACCTTTAAAGGAAGGACATCATTAACCTGATGCATCATCCTGATGAAAGATCAGCAAAGGGAGGCACAGAGCAGTTAGGTAGATTGCTCATCATATGACATAGCAACAATTCAGTTCTGACTGTGACACACAAGCCTCTGCTCTGGCTCACTATACAGCACTAGATCAATCAAATATGAGTTTGGATAAAGAGCTTTACATTTTCCCCATATCCCACAGCTATCATGCATGTCATATTTCTAGACAAGGCAGCCAGGTCAAAGGAATCCCATTTTGACAAGTTTTTGGATAATTACATAAGACAAATTTCTCACTGTATATTTGGACACTGATCACATTGGCAGGTCAAATCAAGGCCACAAGTACTTTCTGTATTGAAATCCGAATGTGACAATATTTCTTATGCTGGAAATGGGTGTACAGAAAGTCCAGAAAACTTACATCTGAAGAGATTTTTCATTTGAAGAAACAATTTTTACGCTTTTGTGAGTTGTTTGTTAAAAGTTATTTGTTACACCAGTTTTCCCTGTGCAATGCCCATCTCATTGTCTTTCTGTGAACAGAGGTGATGGCAAAGGTCCAGAGTTGATTATCAGAGAAACTGAAGCTCTATCTGACTCAGAGAAAACAAAGGAGTGGAATCTGAGACACAGGATGTTTTCTGGGAGGTCTGACAGAGACACGAAACTGTGACCCCTAGTAATATGTTTGTCACAGGAGTCCTTGTACATGCACAGTTCAGTGCATACACATGTATTTAGCAGCCATCTTTACAGCCTAAGCAAAGCAAAATGAATGGGGCTGTAGGTACTTGTGGAGGCTGCTGGGATGAGGTAGCAATGCAGGCCGATGTCAGATCATGAAAAGGGAACAAGTGAGACATGGTTTAGAAAACCAATACCTACTTTATTTTCAACAGGGTTTTGACATATCATTACAGGTAAGATATATAAAAAAAATCTTTCTGAAAATGGTATGGGAAGTCTGTCTCATCTGAAAGAGGATAAAGCCTTATTTGTTTTGGATAACCAGGCTAGTACATCACTGAGTTTCTGTGATTCTGCTATCTTGGGAAGATGCTCTGGAGTTTAGCAGATGCCAAAGTAACACATCCTTGTTAAATTTTTTATTTGTTATTTTTAGTTACACATGATAGTAAAATACATTTTGATATATTATACATACATGGAGTATAACTTCCCATTCTTGTGGTTGTACATGATGTGGAGTTTCAGTGGTTATGTATTCATTTATGAACATAGGAAAGTAATATCTGATTCATTCTAGTGTCTTTCCCATTCCCATTCCTCCCCTTCCCTTCATTCCCCTTTGTCTAATCCAATGAACTTCTATTCTTCCCTCCGCCTTTATTGTGTGTTAGCATCCACATATCAGAGAGAACATTCAGCCTTTGTTATGAAATGACACCTCTTAAACATCACAGTGGAAGTTTGGCTGAACACATTGCTCTTCATTTATACCAGCTTAGGACTAGAAAAATCACAGCTTGATCCAGTTAAATAGGACAGGAATTTACCCACTGAGGTAAGAAATGAACACACAGATGGAAAGATGGTGGTATAATACTGTGGAGGCTTAACCTACATATGAAACTTTGATATCAAAATTGTACATTTAAAGGAAGCTTTTCTGTTTGTGATGCCCTGGAGACCTTCCAAGTCCTCACAGAGGAAGTGTAAGCAAATCTAGACTGCAGTCTGAACTAAGTCTTGCAGAGCACCTTATGATTCCTCTTGGAGCAAGGGAAATAAAAACAGCAGGGTGAAGAGCTGCCACAGAGCATTTGCTCATTTACCTCTCTTGCTGGAAGCTGACACAGGGCTGCTATTCATCCTTCACACTAGTTCCAGTGGGACACATTCCCCCTTGCCTTGCCTTAGGGTACAACTCTGGGATATCAAACTGCTTACTGCAATGGGATATGGCCAGAGGCTTCTCACCAGGGCAGTGACCCATTGCAAGTGCTGTCATCCAGGACCTCCACTTCAGTAAGGTAAGAAAACAAAGATGTAAGATGACGAAAACAAAGCTGACTCAATGCTCCTTTCCTTTTGCTGTATATTCAGTTAACAAGTTCTTTCGATCCATTTGTGTTCATTGTCTTCTTACAGGTCAATCCATGAACATGTCACAAGTCAAACGTCCAAGTGCAGTAATGACCTCTGTGGCTGGCTTAGCCATCACAGAGCTTCTTGAGGACTGCTTGGACACTTGAGATACAATCGCTGGTATAGAGTTGTGGAGGATTGCTTCAGTTAATTTTATTAACATCACACTCAGCAAGTGACGGTTTTCAACATATAAAATGACTTGTTGGACTTGTCAGACCTGAGCTTTTAAAAACTAACTTTAGATTTGATGCTATGCCTGACACCAACTACACCAATGCTTAATGATCATGTTTCAATGAATCAAATAAGTTTCTGACTCAAATTCATTTAAAAAGTTAACCTGGACACACCTATAATCCCAGCGGCTCGGGAGGCTGAGGCAAGAGGATTCAGAGTTTAAAGCCAGCTTCAGCAACAGCGAAGCACTATGCAACTCAGTAAGACTCTGTCTCTAAATAAAATGCAAAAAGGGCTGGGGACATGGTTCAGTGGTTGATTGCCCCTGAGTTCAATCTTTGGTACCAAAAAAAAGAAACAAAAACCATTAACCTAACCAGGCCAGGTAGTGCACACCTATCATCTGGAGAGAGGTGCTGAGGTGGGAGGATCACAAGTTCAAGGGCAGGCTCAGTAATTTAATGATACCCTAAGCAACTTAATGAGACTTGGTCTCAAAATAGAATTTTTTTTAAAAATGGCTGGAGATGTTGCTCAGTGTTTAAGCGCCTCTGGGTTCAATCCCTAGCACCAAAAAAAAGTTAACATCCATATTTGAAATCAAAATGAGTATCACTTGTTAGATGTTATTGTAAAAATAAATTATCTAAAAAGAATACTGAAAACTTTGCTGGGCATTGTGGTACACATCTGTAATCACAGCATCTGAGGGTAGGGAGTAAGAGAAGAGGATAAGAAGTTCAAGGCCAGACTTGGCACATTAGTAAGACACTAAAATAATAAATCAAAAGGGCTAGAATATAGCTCAGTGGTAGAGTACCCTTGTGTTCAATACCTAGTACTAAACAAACAAAAATAACAATCAATTTGTAAAATAATTTTGAAAAAATGGAATATAGTAAACACAATTCATCCACAATGTACTGCTTATTTCATATTATTTCATTTATTACTCAAAACACTCATCAGTGGAAAGAGTGCAATTACCATCTTAGAGTTAGAGACATAGACCCAAATGATATAAGTAATTTTCCCACTACTGGTGTGTCAGAACCAAGATGGAAACCCATGGCTACTGCATGCTATAGAATCAGAAGGCTGTGTAGACAGGACTCAAGTAACTTTGCCTCAGTTGGCTCCTTTCACCACTTTCCCTTTTCTCCTAACTACTACCTAGTTCTTTCATCCAGTACTATGGCCTAGGGTTTTCTCACATAACTGATTGCAAAATGGTATACCCTATACTTTGTCTCAATTTTTATTTGAACCCTGGCATTCGGTCTTTTGGGACCAGAAAATGTTTTTAAAACACCACGAGAGGAAGAAATCCTTGATATTTACAGGTGATGACATCATCTAAAATGCCGTGTATATTCTCAGTAGGGTCATTTGTTGCAGAATTACCTTTTTAGCTATATGGATGCCAATGGGGCTCTGAGTTGTAACTCTTGGATTGTGCACAGTAACAAGGGTAGAAAGTTGCGAACAGGCAGTTGGAAGGGCTTCTGAATGACATGGGTGATATGGTGAGTGTTTTTGGAAAGGAAAAAGAGGTCTGTTTTTCTCCCTCCATGCCTCTTAGTAACTTCTGAAGAATGCTCAGGAGTGTTTACAGAAGATGATATAGCATTGTTCCAGGGAATGTGTGACAACAGTTCTTTGTGTCTCCACAAATGTTCCAAGTAGTTTCAGTATTTTAGTTATTTTTTCTATAGCACAGTAAAATAAGGATTACTGAAAAATTTTTAAATGCTTGATTTTGTCACAATGATTGCACAAGGGACACCATGTGAGGTCAGTGTGCCAACTTGTAAGAAACCTTTTCTTCTTGGAAAAACAAAGCCTTTTATTTAAGCAATAAAATATACACCCTCAATTTTTATTAATACATCAGGTTACTGCTAAAATCAACAGGTACAACACTAGCTCTGTAGTCAACATTTTAGGATTTAGTTCGAGAAAAATCAACTTACCAAACTAACTCACCACATTAATAGAATAATGAAGAAAAGTCTGATGATTCCCTAAATACATAAAGTACATGTTTGATAAAAGTCATCATATATTCACAAGAAATAATCCTGGAAAACTAAGAATACAATGAAGAATCCTTAAAGATAAAAAAGCACTCATCATGGTGAGGTATTTAAATTTATTATTTCAAACCAGGCACAAGAAAAGAATGCCTATTATTATGAAATCTAGTCACCATGGTCCTGGATTGGGTGTGTCCAGAGTTGTAACATATAAAAAGAAAAAATGATAATGTTTAAAATAGCAGAAAAAGGTTGTTATTATTCAAAGATGATATGATTATATGTGTTGAGAATCAAACAGGACAGAGACAAATATAGAATAAGACTATTTATCAAGGCTGCCAGATAGAAAAATCAACATACAACCATTACATCTGTACATAACAGCACTTGTATATTCAATTTGAACATAAAATTTCAAAAATGATGTGATTTTAGTTGTATCAAATGCCTAGCAATAAAGTTTAAAAAACATGTGCAACACTTCTTTGGAGAAATGTGTGTAAGTTTATTGAAAGAATATGAAGTCAAATATCTAATATAACAACAGCTGGCATGGTTTCAGCTGGTCTTTATTCATACTTTTGGTGGTCCTACACCTATAATATAAACATAACAGATGGGACTTTACTCAGAAGAACTTCATTTACATGATATTAAAGGAATATAAATGACACCACAGTTGTGGTTCTCTAAAATAGACTAAATCAAGAACTTAAAGTGTCACAGTTTAACATACATTCAATTAGAACTCTGTAGAGACTCTGAAGTTGGCATGTATATTATCACTATTCTTTCAGCACATTATACACTCTAATAGTACAGGAAGTCAAGAGACTGAGTTTATTTAATGAAACACATTCATTTTAAAAAGGAAGATAGTGGCTGGGGCTGTAGCTCAGTGGCAGAGTGCTTGCCTGGCATGTGTGAGGCGCTAGGTTTGATCCTTAGCACCACATAAAAATAAATAAAATAAAGGCATTCTGTCCATCTATAAATACAAAAAAAGGTGTTAAATGAAGATTGTTTTGAGAACAAAAGTTTTGGACATTTTTACATAAAATCTATGTAACACATAAAAAAACATGAAACAAAATTAACAAAAAAATAATTGAAACATTTTATCTGGAAATAATAATTTGAGTATAAGGTGCCTAAAATGATTAATGTCACATTTGGAACTGCATAAGTGATGTGAAAGAGAAGTTCAGTATTGGATTTGTCTTTCTTTATTGTGGAAAATATTGCATTTCTCCTACTTTATCCCCATGTCATTTCAAGTAGGTGACAATGTTTCCTCAGTTTCACCTACAATCCATCTGTGAATATGAATAACATCTCTTTTTACACTTGAAAGCATTGTAGTTTGTATAGTAAATTATGGTTCATACTAGTTTTCAGCCATTACCATCATTTTTAACATCCAAATGTGAAGAAAATATATACCATGTCTTATGGTACAGCAGTAAATAAATAAATCAATAAATAAAAGGAAGAAATGAAGAGAGACAGGGAGAGGGACAGTAAGACACCTGGAAAGGGCAAAAATTTGTATCTAATAATTGCTTTAGAATAGCAAGAGTTTTGCTATGATATCTGTGATGTTTAGATTCAGCTACTACTGGGAGATAATAAATAATATATGCTTTTCTATCATATCAACAATTTCACTCATATTTATAAAATATTAGAGTTCAAGAATGTATTCCCTTAGGGAAGCTGAGACAGGAGAATCAGAAGTTCAAAGCCAGCCTCAGCAACGGTGAGGCACTAAGCAACTCAGTGAGACCCTGTCTCTACATAAAACACAAAACAGGGCTGGGGATGTGGCTCAGTGGTTGAGTGCCTCTGAGTTCAATCTCCAGTACAAAAAAAAAAAAAAGAATGTATTCCCTCTCAATTATATATTTACTGTCTTTCAGTATCCTATTCATTTCCTTGTTGGGATTCTTCTACTTTCTTTAACATTATGAAATCTGAATTGGTACTTGATTCAATAGAGACCTTGATCACCAGCAAACTTGTCATTTGTTAGTTGGATTACCGCTCCTTTTACTAATAATTTATACAGGTATTTCATCAAATACCTCTTTTGTTTTCCCTTATGTTTCTCCTGTTGCTCTTATATAACTTTTTATATGTCCTGATCATACACTTTATCTATTTTAACAACACATTCATTTAAAAGTATATCCGTAAGAATGTATTATAGTTGAGTTCATTAGGTTTCTGAAAGTGAACAGAAAACAACTTCTTTTTTTAATAAACAAAACTTTTTAATAGCTCAAGAACACTTGAGTAAGAGAAATGATTTGATGTTTGTCTTTCAGCTATAAGAAAAAAATCCAAGCCTAGATGGAAGATGTTGTGAGAAGGCCTTTACTTGGCTTGGTCCTTCATGGTATATGTTTTCCCTCTCTCAGGGTCCAGAAAACAATCTTCTCATGTAAATAGTCCAATAAAATGGTTCACATTGTAGAATAAAAACATTTAGAAGACCAATATAATATGATTTCTTCTCTCAGTTTGAAGTGCTTCATTAAATTCAGAAGCTCTGGTAGCTAATGGTCAACAATTTGAAAAATGCTTGTGTAAAATGTACTTATGTTGACTACACAGGAAGTAAAATGGTGTTTTAACTTCAAAACTTACCCAATATTATTCCAAGGCATAAATTTGCAATATACAGTATATGATATGGTAAACATATTTATATTATGTACTGTCCACTGTCTTCATAGAAACAGTGCTTAATTATATTATAAGCATGCATGAAATTTTCAAAATGAAACTCATTATTTTGTACAGTCAATATTAACCTACAATTATAACAAAAAAATCTGCACTATATTGAAGTGAAAACTGAAAGCATTTTTTTTCCATCCATGAAGCCAGTTCTTCCTTTGAAATTATTTTCCCTCTTCAGGGAAGATCAAGCTTCCTTAAAGCTAAATTCATGATCAGGGCCAGGAGAGTTTGGCTTACACCTAATCCCAGCTACCTGGAGGCTATGGAAAAAGGATCACAAGTTTGAGGCTGGTCTAGGACATTCAGAAAGACCTTGTCTCAAACTTTAACAAAAGGACCTGGGAAGTACCTCATTGGTACAGCACCATTGGGTTCAATCCCCAATACTGTAATAATAATAATAATTATTATTATTATTATTATTAGTGATCAGTTGCAAAAATAAAAAAAGAAATAGTACTTGATGAAGTCTAAGAGAGGGGCAAAAAGTATGCATAGCTTAGGCATCTTTCTCACACCCACCATGAACATCTCTGATCTCCATACACTCTCTCTGCATCATAAGCCACAGAAATTAGAAACTAGACTACCTAATGCCATTTTATTATTGTCATTCCCAGCTTCATTGGAGGAAGAATTCAAAATGCCATTATTCTTTAAGAGTCAGCTCCTTCAAAATTTGACAAAATCTGAAAATAGACATTCAGGTCTCCAAAGAGGAAAAAAAAAGGTCACATTGTTTGCTCATTACCTTAGTGACAGCCAGCTGTGTATTCATATGTTATAATTTGACTCAAGCATACATTTTATGATAAACAAGTCATGCTAAACAGAATACCTCTCTATCATATCTAACAGAACAAGAGAATGGAAAAATCACCAGTGACAATTATTCTAATATATATTATTTGTATTCACCACTTTTAATAAGGGCAAATTCGGATTTATAAGTTAAGGATATATCCACAATCCCACCAGTTGTTAGGGCTGGCAGTAGGATCTACTCAGCATATCAGTACAATTCTTAGGAACTGGTATTACAACTGCATTTTGTAGTTGTTGAAACAGAACTTATAAAAATATGAAAATTGTGATCTGTGTTGGAAAGAATTATACACAGAAGTTAAAAATTGCTTTCATATTTATGACTCAATATGGCTTTCACCAATTTGTTTTTGTAAGTGAAAATCAGACATTTGAGTTGTGAACATTTCATAGAATGTTTATATATGAAATCTGGCAGCAGTAGTATTTTCTCTACATTATTAAGGATAAAATATTGTGGAAACAAATGTACATAATTTTGCAGTACAGTGGATTACAAACCTTCTTCTGGTACTTAAGTGTGCTCTAGACTGGTTACAAACTCCCTCTTGACATCAAGACCATTTCCTTTTTTACCTCCAGTCTTTATCAGAGATAGTTCCTGAAGATTAGCTTGCATGCCAGCCCCTTAAAAATAAAAATGTTCTTGAATGAATTTAGCAAGATAGAGGAATAGGAGAGTCCTCACTTTACTTCCTCCCATGCATGTAACTAACATGTAACAGACATGTCAATTTCCTCTGAGAAAAATCCAGAAAATAATTGAGAGAGAACTCCACACCATGATACAGAGCTAACATCCACATGTAAGTGGGTAGGATAACTGGAGACACAGTCATCACAAGCCACACCCAAGGCACAGTACCTTACAATCAGGAGGGAACACCCAACTCCCAGCTTCTCCCAAAGAGAAGGGACCACACATACATCTCCTCTACTTTCACCCTTCCCACTCTGCAGGACCGATTGGCTTCTTAGCTCTGGAAATGCAGGAGGTTTGACATTTTGGAGTTCCCCTGAGTTCACAGATAAAAACAAGATGTTTGATACAGGCATGTGAGCACAAACCTCTTATCCCCAAACTCCGTGCCCAGTAATCAGGCAATAGTGGCCAGCTCTCAGTTGCTCCCTGGAAGAGATTTTTCAATACACTTTCCCACCTGCTGCCTCAGCAGGGATTGGACTTCTCAATAGCAACTAGATAGGTGCCAGTGGAATGGGTAAAAAATATGCCTCCAAAAGCAAAGGAGCCAAAGGCTTCACACATGTCCCTGAGAGTGATCTCTGAGGAATCTCAGCTGACTCTTAAGAGTTGATAGAAACAAGGTCAGTTTTGACCAACTTGGTCTTAAACACCTGGCAGGAGAGTATAGCCTAAAAGCACAGTCCTACATGGACATTTAGAAGGAAAAACAATGTTTTTTTAAATGTAACTTAAGATGTACACTTTTATCAGCCCTACCAAAAGTTAGTAAAGCTGGAGGCTATAAAGGAAGGGTTCTTGTGTGAGAGTGCCTAATAATAATGATCACGAAAGTCACAAAATTGTCCTGAATTGAGTCTGATTTCATAGGCCTTCAAATCTTCCTAACCTCCTACATTAATGAACTTGATCTGTTTTTCACTGATATGAGTTACTGTCCTCATGGTTTTCAGAGACTGGCTGAAATGTTAATTGTTTTTGTGATAATTATTTACAAAAAATAATGTTTTGCTGTCTTTATTATTGTCTTAGCATGATCCCTGCCCCATGTATGCCTTATCCAGTCACCTCCCATCTGCCACTATGGACCTCTGGACTACTGTGATGCTGAATGCCCATAACTGTCCACGTCCCACCTGATAGAGAACAAGGACTTTGAGTTATTTCCCCCAAGTTCACCTCCTTTCAGCAGAAAGTAGCTTGAAGATGTCATCAACCACTTTCCATGGAAATGGAAGCTAGAAATTGACATTGGGGAAATGTAACAGGGGTTCACTGGATGCTTTGACTATATCCCTTGTGCCTTTGAAACTTACATGTTTTTTTTCTTTTTCCCAACCTTCTTCTCCCCTACCTTCTCCTCTCTGATCTTCTTTTCCCTAACCTTCTGAACACCATATGACCCAGTTATCCCAACCCTTGGTATTTATCCAGAACAACCAAAATCAGCATACTGTAAGCAATACAGGCACATCAGTGTTTTTTTAAGAATTTTTTTCACAACACCTTTATTCTATTTATTTTTATGTGGTGTGGATGATTGAACCCTGGGCCTCAAATGTGCCAGGCAAGCACTATAATACTGAGCTACAACCCAGTCCCATATCAGTGTTTATAGCTGTGCAACTTATGCAATTTATGGAACCAGCCTAGGCATCCATCAGTAGAAGAATGAATTTAAAAAGTGGTTTATATATATGTACAATGGAGTTTTACTCAACCATAAATAAGAAAAATTTATTTCATTTACTGGAAAATGGAAAGAACTGCAGAACATCATGCTAAATGATAGAAGCCAGACTCAGAAAGTGAAGTATTAAATGTTTTCTTTCACATGCAGAAGCTAAAAAACAAAAAGGAATAAAAATGGGACCTCATGAAAATATAAGAGAGACCAACAGAGCTAGGGGATTGAGAGAGAAGGGAAAGGGGAGGGCAAGATTAGGTAATGGGGGGGGGCAAAATTGACCAAATTATTCCATGTCCATGTATGGATATTCACAATAAATCCCATTTTAATGTATAATGACAATGCACTAATTTAGAAACATAACAGAAGAGAGCCAGTAGAGTAGATAGAGTGGATCAAGTATAGGGAGGAGGACAGAGAAATGAAAAGGCACTGAGCGATATGAATGTTCAAGTTATTTTATGTGCATATATGAGTATGTCACAATAAATCTTACTATTAGGGCGAGGCGGTTCCAAGATGGTGGCCTAGACGGACTCCTCCATGCTAGTCTCTCCGGGACCAGAGCTTGAAGTAGTGGAAATACCATTCTCCAGCCAGCTTCTTGACATCATCCTATGGTCCCCACAGGAATTTCACTCGCGTGTGTGTACGCAGGGACACCAGGCAGCAGCGATTGCCACAAACAGCGTGACTTCAGCGGCGAGCAGCAGAACACAGCTGCAGCACAAGGCCGCAGCCCAGGGCTCGAGCCCAGGATTCGCCCTGGGTGGGCGAGGCCTGCTTCTACACAGGGTACCTGGCTCCAGCGCCTACTCAACCACGTAGGACCCCTAGCAGTTGCTCCTGTGAACAAACTGTCTCCTGAGCAGGACCCCTGGCTACTGTTCTTTGTGGATCTCCATCTAACACGGCAGAACTTCCTGCACCAGAGGGCGCCAGATAGCATTTGGGGACAAACTTTGACTTCAACACAGCACACCGTGAAACAGCGTATCCACCAGCGGCCCAGATCTGCACCCTGCTGAAGCAGATAGCTTCCTAGTGAAACCCACACCCAGAACACCCAGCGCAGAAAGTCCAGCAAGCAAGGGACAATGCCACCTACTGGAGGTGAAAGGAAGCATACTTGTTTATTTACAGTGAGACTTTTTTTTTATTTTTTTATTTTTTTATTCTTATTTTTTACTTTATCCTTTATCTTTTCTCCTAATATTCCTTTTGTTTAATCTTTTTGTTTTATTTCTCTGCTCTTTTCTTCTTTCCTTTCTTTCTTTTTCCTTTCCTCTTTTCTCTCTCGCTCTTTTCTTACCCCCTAATCCCCAACAGTTGTGAAACCAAGTATTTGTTATACAGTGGGACATGGTAGATTGGGATTTCTGAACTGTATACTAGAGTGGTATTATATAGTCTCGTAACTCCCACTTGCATATGTTTTATTTTTCTTACCATCATGTCTCCTCGCTAGCTGTACTCTCTTTTCTTCCTCCTTACTGGTCTTCCCCAACTCTCTGTCACTCTTTCTAGTAATAGCCAACTTCTTTTGGATTCCTTTTTCATGCTTTCTAGGATCTAAGAACCATAACCTCACTTCCTACTACCCCAACATTCTATCCTACACCCCACCCTCAAGTTTCCCTAGCCCACCAACAGAAACTAGAGACCCTTGAGCAAACTTATTGTTTACATAATAGATGTTAAAAGAACTCAAAATTGTTGTATATTGAGACTAAACTGTAAAATATATTTGGGAGCTATTAAGAGCTACTTGGTTTGAAACTATATATTGCTTGTTTTGAGATCAATCAATATTGGTCTCCCCTTTAAAGGAGAGGTATTGAAACCCTGCAGGGAAACTATAACCCTATAGAAGTAAAAACTGTAACAACTTGGATCAGCAGAGCTAGAAGGAAAGACACAAAAACACCATGAAAAAAACAAGGGAAGAAAGTGCCTCAAACAAACCAAGTTACTACACTATTAGAATCCATGGTCAGTACAGCAGAAGAAATGACAGAACAGGAATTCAGGATGTACATAATTAAAATGCTCTGTGACTTAAAAAATGATATAAGAGAGCAAGCCCAGTCAGCAAAAGATCAATTTGATACAAAGATACATAGGCAAATACAGGAAGTAAAAGATCACTTCAATAAGGAGATAGGGATTCTGAAAAGGAACCAAACAGAAACTCTTGAAATGAAAGAAACAATAAACCAAATTAAAAACTCAATAGAAAGCATCACCAACAGATTAGACCACTTGGAAGACAGAACCTCAGGTACTGAAGACAAAATATTTAACCTTGAGAACAGAGTTGACCACACAGTGAAGACAGTAAGAAACCATGAACAGAACATCCAAGAACTATGCAATAACATTAAAAGACCAAACGTACGAATTATTGGGATAGAGGAAGGCATAGAATTCCAAACCAAAGGAATGAGCAATCTATTCAATGAAATAATATCAGAAAACTTTCCAAATATGAAAAATGCATTGGATAATCAAATACAAGAGACTTACATGACACCAAATGTACAAAATCACAACAGACCTACACCAAGGCACATCATGATGAAAATGCCTAACATTCAGAATAAGGAGAGAAT
>CM053417.1:81894229-81936911 GCA_028644305.1 Xerus rutilus | reverse complement strand
ATCCTGAGCAAGAAGAGTGAAGCAGGAGGCATCACAATACCAGACCTTAAACTTTACTACAAAGCAATAGTAACAAAAATGGCATGGTACTGGCACCAAAACAGACATGTAGACCAATGGTACAGAATAGAAGACACAGAGAGTAATGCACATAAATACAGCTATCTCATACTAGACAAAGGTGCCAAAAACATACATTGTTTATTTTTATGTTGTGTTAAGGGTCGAACCCAGTGCCTCACACATGCTAGGCAACCACTCTGCCACTGAGCTACAGTCCTAGCCACTAAGGAAATATCCTGTGTGGAAGCAAAGTTTTCTCACTTTCTCTCTTTCCCTAACCAGCAAGATATCTGGTTCTTCAAAAAAATTTTACACAGTAAGAGCATTCATAATCTCATAACAATATTTATCTTTTATCCTTTTTGTTCTTTTTCAGCAAGGACATTATAATTAATAAGTTTTACTCATTTTGCCATTCTTTGTTCTGTTTTTAGTATAGGGCATTGCAAAGGGCTTAATGAATGGCAGATACTGAATCTTGGATTTAGACTTTTTGTGAGCAATTAATTAGGAAATGTTCAAATTCATGCCATCAGAAAGCTGGAGGGTTGTACTTGCTGAGGACTTCTGCTTGATGAGTCTTAAATGGCTGAACTGTAGCTTCCAAAGGCAGTCTTTCACCTGATACTGATCTCTAGCTTCCTCTTTCCATCCCTGTGGGAGATGAGATTATCCATGGACAACCTGAGAAGTTCAAAGAATTAAGTTTAGCTTAATTTAAACATTACACACTGTATTATATTGAAACATCACATGGTAAACCATTAATATGTCCCATTTTGTGTTTTGTGTATCAGTTGAAAACTAAATTTAATTTTTATTGATTGATTCTTTAGTTATACACATTAGGATTAATTTTGACATAATTATAAAAGCAAAGAAAAAATTGCTCTCATTCTGTCCACAGTAATTCCTCTTTTCCTCCCCCCCTCCCTCTCCTCATTTCCTTCCTTCTACTGATCTTTCTGCTATTTGCTTAAAAATTTTTAAATTAGCACCTTATGTATATAATACTGGTGAGATTCACTGTTATATTCATATGTGCACATAAGAAAGTTAGGTCAGATTCATTCCATTGTTCTTCCCTTATACAGTCCTTTTTTTTTTTTTTTTTTTTTTGGTACTGGAGATTGAACTCAGGGGCACTCGACCACTGAGCCACATCCCCAGCCCTATTTTGTGTTTTATGTAGAGACAGGGTCTCACTGAGTTGCTCAGTGCCTCGCCGTTGCTGAGGCTGGCTTTGAACTCGCGATTCTCCTGTCTCAGCCTCCCTAAGTGCTGGGATTACAGGCTTGCGCCACCGCGCCCGGCTACAGTCCCTTCTTCCCCACCCTCAATCCTTTTCCTCTACTTTCTTCTAACTAAGTTTAATTTTTAAAGAAGTAAGAAGAGCTCCACAGCAGATCAGGCCAGAAATTATGGGAAATAATTGAAAGATATAAACTGAGTGATGACTAAACCAAACCTAAAAGCATTTATCACAAAACTGTTGTCAGAGACAGGCAGGTGTCACTCTTGCTGCTGTGGGAATCAGAGCTTAGTGTCCACTATTGTGAACAAACTTGTCACTCCTGCCCTTTCTTCAGATCTCAGTCCTATACTCAGGCGCCCCCGTGTGGGATGATATGAATAGCATTCTCATACCTGTTTGATAAGAACTAAGTGCATTTCATGATGCTTAATGGACTGTAATAATTAAGTCATTCTCTAAAAAAGTCTTCTGATGAGACCCCAACCCAGATCATCATGTTCTTTTTATCAGTACTGTGGATTGAACCCAGGATGATCTACCACTGAGTTGCATCCTTGGCCCCAGATCATCATGTTCTGACAGGATAATTAGTTCTGCAGAGTAAATATATCTTTTCTGAGACAGTTTCTAGAAAAGTATTATAGTAAATAGAATAAGAAAATGATTACTTTGGGCCTAAAAATAACTATAAAACATGAAATTTAGTGTGTACTTGAATCCACCTTCTAGAAAGAATAGAATTTAAATTGTCTTTTTTTTTGTTAGAAAGAATGGGATTTAAATTATCTTTTTGTGGATCAAGAACTTAGGCACTAGGACAGATACCTTGCACCTAATAGAAGAAAAACTAGACCCAAATCTCCACCATGTTGGCTTTGGAACTGACTTCCTTAACAAGACTCCTAAACCAAGAAGTAAAATCAAGAATCAACAAATGGGATGGAATCAGACTAAAAAGCTTTTTACAGCAAAGGAAACAATCAATAACTTGAAGAGAGAGCCTACAGAATGGGAGAAAATCTTTGTCACCTGCACCTCAGAGAGAGCATTAATCTCCAGGATATATAAATAATTCAAAAAACTTAACACCAGAAAAACAAATAACCCAATCAATAAATGGGCTAAGGATCTGAACAGACACTTCACAGAAGAAGAAATACAATTGATCAAATATATGAAAAATACTTAACATCTCTAGCAATTAGAGGAATGAAAATTAAAACTACACTGATATTTCACCTCACTCCAGTCAGAATGGCAATTATCAAGAATATAAGTAATAAGAAATATTAGAAAGTATGTGGGGAAAAAGGTACACTCATACATTGCTGATGAGACTGCAAATGGGTGCAACCACTCTGGAAAGCAGTATGGAGATTCCCCAGAAAACTTGGAATGAAACCACCATTTGATCCAGTTTTCCCACTCCTAGGTTTATAGCCAAAGGATTTTAAATCAGCATACTACAGTGACACAGCCATATCAATGTTTATAGCAGCACAAGTCACAATAGCTAAACTATGGAACCAACCTAGGTGCCCTTCAACAGATGAAAAGATAAAGAAATTGTTGTATATATACTCAGTGGAATATTACTCAGTCTTAAAGAAGAATGAAATTATGGCATTTTCCAATAAATGGATGGAGGTGGAGAATACCATGCTAAGCATAATAAGCCAATCCCAAAGAATGAACCAAAGGCCGAATGTTTTCTCTGATATGTGGATGCTAATTCACAAAAAGGGCAGGGAGGGATAGGGAAGAAGAGAGGTACTTTGGATTAGACAGAGGGGAGTGAATGGAGGGGAAGGGTATGGTGGTAGTAATGATAGTAGAATGAATCAGACTTACCTTATGTGCATATATGATTACACATCCTGTTTAACTCTACATCATATACAACCACAAGAATGAGAAATTAAATAAAAAATACTGTCATGTATAACTAATTAAAACAAATAAAAAATAAATTGTATTTTTGTGACACAATCTATTCGCATCAAGAAGAGAAGAATAAAACATAAGTTTTCTTTCCAGGCATGGTGGCACACATCTGTAATCCCAGTAGCTAGGGAGGCTAAAGCCAGAGGATTGCAAGTTTGAGGCCAGCCTCAGCAACTTAGAAAGGCCCTAAGCAACTTAGTGAGACTGTCTCAAATTTTAAATAAATAAATAAATAAATATGGCTGGGGATGTGACTCAGTGGTTAAGAGCCTCTGAGTTAAATCTCCAGTACCAAAAGAAAAAAAGAAAGAAAAGTTTTCTTACTAGAATAAAGCCATTTTCCCTGACAGTAGGATTTCCTTTGGAATACAATAGTCAAGTTTACTGCAATAATACAAGTCCCCTCCACTCTCTCTTTCTCTCTTCACTTCCTCTCTCTTGCCCTCTCCCTCTCCATCTTGGGTAAGGTGGTAAAAATTAAGCCAAAAGGAAGACATTACAGCTGCAGTTTCTCACATTCAATGGAAATCTACGATGCATGACAATTTACAATCTAAATATCCATTCATACTGACAAAAAATATTACAGGTCAAGTACATAATTCACCTTTTTTTTTTCAGAATATAAACCAAACTATAAGAGAGTAGCCTTATGAACGTCAAACAGGAAGTAAATGGAGGAAATGATTCAATACCTTGCCTGTGTGTTTCTTACACAACCTGCTGCTCCCTGGGTAGTTGTATGTCAGGACAGCAGCCACTCCAAGCCTGATTGTTATTTAATTATTTTACCAATTGCTAAGTTATTTTTGCCACCACCCCACTTACCACCTCTCACTCTATGCTTTGCTGGCTGTTATGGGAGGCTGTAAGGAGGAATTTTAAGGACAGTCCCTATCCCTGAGGAATGAATACTTAGTCAAGGGAGAAATCAGGTAACCATGGATGTTTTGGAAGGTATTTAATTGATACCCTATGTGGCACAGGTTGACAGGAGCTCAAAGGAAGGAGAACGATCAGTTGAGCGAGATAGACATGAAGGGCTTGCAGAGGAAGTTAGCAGAGTTAGTCATGGTCTGCAGAATGGAACAAAGAGATTGGGTAGATGTGACGTTTATCAGATATC
Organism: Xerus rutilus; assembly: GCA_028644305.1. NCBI lineage: Eukaryota > Metazoa > Chordata > Mammalia > Rodentia > Sciuridae > Xerus > Xerus rutilus. The sequence goes on along the minus strand of CM053417.1, from coordinate 81,932,523 downwards.
CCTGAGGGGATCATCTGTCTCCACCCCACCTCCAACTCCTCACCTCTTTGGTAGTATACCTGTGTGTTTCTCAAATGAGAGACATTTGCCAGGACAGAGAGAAGGATCCATTTCCTAATTGTTTCATCAGACCATGTACCACAGTCAACAATCAAGTGCCCAAAATTTTCAAGGTAACATGGACTTATAGGTGAATCTCCAAACACCTATTCCCTCCATGCTCTGATGCTAATATCTATAGATATAGTAGGCATCATTAAGTGACCTTGAGACCCTACCCATTTTAGTAGCCATAGATCCTTGTTCATCTAGGACACCACAAAAATTAGCAATGGCATTAGTATCAGAAACTCACATTACTGAGTGTTTACTATGTGCCAGGCACCCTGTAGTACTTGATCCATTTAATATCACAGCAACTATTTGAGGTAGGTGACTCCAAAGCCCATAGGCACTTACTTTTGTTGTGTGCTTATTTTCTTATAGATGCTTAACACTATCAGCCCTGAGAGAAGACGAGGACTCTAAACCCTAGCCAAATATATTGTCCCTGGAATAGTTGTCACCATCAAAAAGCCTGTACTGAAAGATATCAGATTTCCCTTTAGTATACAAATTGCCTGGACTTTTACACCAGCAAAATATTTCCCAAACACGCTACAATCTTGTTTTAGCTCATCCATCCACTCATCATGCATAAAATCACAAATCCAGCCATCTGTTCTCCCAAGAAACATACTTTGAAGGCTTTGATAAGCAATGAACTATAGCCCACACTCCATTAAAAAGTTTCAGTATCATCCTGCAAAACAGAGCAAGGGACCTGCTTTCAAATTTCAAGATTCTGGCCTTTTGTGGTCTCCTTCAGGCTCATTGCCCCCTTTTGACAGACTCTGGTATGTTTATCACCATGTCATTAACAAAAATTTGCAGATGCTTTTTATATAAATGTCTCTGTGAATCACTTGGGTTCTCCCAACTGACCAATACCCCAGCTCTAGAAGATACAACTATGTAACCAATGTAGGTGCCCTTCAACAGATGAATGGATAAAGAAAATGTGGTACACATACACAATGGAATATTACTCAGCCTTAAGGAAGAATGAAATTATGGCATTTGCAGGTAAATGGGTGGAGCTGGAGAATACCATGCTAAGTGAAATAAGCCAATCCCAAAAAACTATTCTCTAATATGCAGATGCTAATTCACAATAAGGGGGGGTGCATCTAGGGAAGAATAGAGGTACTTTGGACTAGGCAGAGGGAAGTGAAGGGAGGGGAGGTGGTATGGGGGTAAGAAGGACAGTAGAATGAGTCAGACATTATTACCCTGTGTGCATATATGACTACATGACCTGAATGTTTCCACATCATGTACAACCACAAGAATGAGAATTTATACTCCATTTATGTCTGATGTGTCAAAATGCATTCTACTGTCATGTATAGCTAATTAGAACAAATAAATTAAAATTTTTTTAAAAAGATACTCACATGACATACATGCTATGTCTCCCATTCAGTGGTGCTTATCAACTCAACATATGCCACAAATCAGGAAGGGAAACAAAGTTTTCTTCAAAGTAAAATTTTGAGTTCATATTTTCATGTTCAGGTTAAGCCTCCTCTGCATTATATCAGTATCTCTCCATCTAGGAGTTCATTTCATATATCAGTGGGTAAATTTTCAATCCTATTTATCTAGATCCATCTGTAGTTTTGTGTTCCTAAGATGCTATAAATGAAGAGGAACATGTTCAATTGACTCCATTCTGGTATTTATCATGTGTCATTTTAGCATTCACTTAACTCCAAAGCACCTTTCCATATAACAGAGTCAAAAGATTCAGCGATGTACTACTATGGTGAACTAAAAGTAATTGGGCTGTCGTTTATGTCGTGCCTCGTGTGGGTTCGCTCCACGAGTTGGGATCCAGCAGGACGAGGGGACTGAGGAATGGGGTCCCACGAGATGAGGCCAGGGGTCCCGGAGGATGAGGGACAATGGGGTCCCACAGAACAAGGTTAGGGGTCCCAGAAGACGAGGTCTGGGGTCCCGGAGGATGAGGGTTTATGGGGTGGACGGTTGCGGAATCACTCACCCAGACACCAGGGGTAGGTAAAACTGCTCTGCCAAAGCAAGAAGCAGACCCATTTATTTCAGTTAGTGCAACAGTTTATATAGGGTCCTCGGACCAATCATGGCCCTGAGGTTAGGTTACAGCCAATAGGGTATTGATCCATGTCAGGCGTGCAGCCAATCAGCATGGGATGAGAAAAGGAGAGCCACTGAAGGCAGCCAATCAGCATGGGATGAGAAAAGGAGAGGCACTGAAAGCAGCCAATCAGCATGGGATAAAGAGGAGGGGAAACATTCAAAGTAACCAATCAGCATAGGGCAAAGGAAAGGGGAGGGGAGGCATTGAAGGCATGGAGAGAGCTCTTATATTGGGCTTCATCTTCAGATGAGACAAATTTAGCATAAATTTCACACTAAACACATCGGTGTAAGGCTCTAACTGTAATGCAAATTTCAAAATAAGCCTTGGAAGAAAAGGTAGAGCATGATTTTTAAAAGACAGTCTTGTCTTCATGATCTAGCCTCTGCCTAAATCCCTGCCTCAACCCAAGTGTCCCTCAAATGTACATTATGCTCCATGCACTATGTTCCATTATGTTGCAAGGATAGCTCTTAGTTACACATGTATAAACTTGATTATGCATTTACAAGAACTCTTGTGACAACACATTCACTAAGCATCACCATTCCATGTGTGTAGGAGGCCTCCTACAATATATAATATGACTGAGTTTCCACTTCTTTGTTTTTCTATTCAGTCAGGGGGATTAAGCTTCAGTTTCCCTGGTAACAAACTTTGGATCATTTTTTTCTTTTTTTCTTTTTTTATTTATTCTACTTAGGTATACATGGTAGCAGAATGCATTTTGATTCATTGTACACAGATGGAGCACAACTTTTCTTTTCTCTGGTTGTATGTGATGTAGAATCACACCATATATGCAGTCATACATGAAGCTAGGGCTATGATGTTCATCACATACCACCATCTTTACTGTCCCCATGCCCCCTCTCTCTTCCCTCCCCTTTGACCAAAGTTCCTCTATTCTTCCCATGTCCTCTCTTCCATTATGGATCACCATCCACTTATCAGAGAGAACATTCAGCATTTGGTTTTTTGGGACTGGCTTACTTCACTTACCATGATATTCTCCAACTCCATTCATTTACTTGCAAACGCCATAATTTTATTCTCTTTTATTGCTGAGTAATATTCCATTGTGTATATATACCACAGTTTCTTTATTCATTCATCTATTGAAGGGTAATTAGGTTCTTTCCACAGTTTAGCTATTATGAATTGAGCTGCCATAAACATTTAAGTGGCTATGTCACTATAGTATACTGTTTTTAAGTCCTTTGGGTATAGACCAAGGAGTGGGCTAGATGGGTCAAATGTTGGCTCCATTCCAAGTTTTCTAAGGAATCTCCATACTGTTTTCCAGATTGGTTGTACCAATTTGCAGTCCCACCAGCAATGTATGAGCGTGCCTTTCCTCCCACAATCTCGTCAACACTTATTGTTGTTTGTATTCTTGTTAATTGCCATTCTGACTAGCATGAGATGAAATCTTAGAGTAGTTTTGATTAGCATTTCTCTAATCATTAGAGATGTTGAACATTTTTCCATATGTCTGTTGATCAATTGTCTATCTTCCCCTGAGAACAGTCTATTCAGCTCCTTGGCCCATTTTTTTTTGGTGTTAAGTGATTTGAGTTCTTTATATATCCTGGAGATTAGTGCTCTATCAGATGTGCATGTGGCAAAAATTTGTTCCCAGAATGTAGGCTCTCTGTTCACTTCATTGATTGTTTCTTTTGCTGATAAGAAGCTTTTTTAGTTTGAATCCATCCCATTTATTGATTCTTGATTTTACTTCTTGCACTATAGGAGTTGTGTTAAGGAAGTAAGGTCCTAATCCGACATGATGAAGATTTGGGCTTACTTTTTCTTCTGTTAGGTGTAGGGTCTCTGGACTAATTTCCAGGTCCTTGATCTACTTTGAGTTGAATTTTGTGCATCATGAGAGATAGGGGTTTAGTTTCATTTTGCTGCATATAGATTTCCAGTTTTCCCGGCATCATTTGTTGAAGAGGCTATCTTTTCTCCAATGTACATGTTTGGCACCTTTCTCTAGTATAAGTTAACTGTGGTTAAGTTGGTTTGTCTCTGTGTCTTCTATTCTGTACCATTGGTCTACATGTCTATTTTGGTGCCAATACCATGCTGTTTTTGTTACTATAGCTTTGTAGTATAGTTTAAGGTCTGGTATTGTGATGCCTTGCTAAGGATTGCTTTGGCAATTCTGGGTCTCTCATTTTTCCAAATAAATTTCATGATTACCTTTTCTATTTCTATAAGGAATGACGTTGGGATTTTAATTGGAATCATATTGAATCTATATAGTGCTTTGGGTAGTATGGCCATTTTGACAATATTGATTCTGCCTATCCAAGAGCATGGGAGATTTTTCCATCTTCTAAGGTCTTGTACAATTTCTTTTTTAGTGTCCTGTAGTTTTCATTGTAGAGGTCTTTCACCTCTTTTGTTAAATTGATTCCCAAGTATTTTTGAGGCTATTGTGAATGGGATAGTTTTGCTAATTTCTCTTTCAGAGGATTTATCATTGATGTATAGAAATGCAATTGATTTATGGGTGTTGATTTTATATCCTGCTACTTTGCTGAATTCATTTATTAATTCTAGAAGTCTTCTGGTGGAATTTTTTGGATCCTCTAAGTATAGAATCATGTTGTTGGCAAATTATGATCATTTGAGTTCTTCTTTTCCTATTCGTATCCCTTAAATTTCTTTCATCTGTCTAATTGCTCTGGCTACTGTTTCAAGGACTATGTTGAATAGCAGTAGTGAAAGAGGGCATCCCTGTCTTGTTCCCATTTTTAGAGGGAATGCTTCCAATTTTTCTCCATTTAGGATGATGTTGGCCTTGGGTTTAGCATAGATAGTTTTTACAAAGTTGAAGTATGTTCCTACTATTGGTAGTTTTTCTAGTGTTTTGAACATAAAAGGGTGATGTATTTTATCAAATGCTTTCTCTGCATAAAATGATAAAATCATATGATTCTTATCTTTAAGTATATTGATGTGATGGATCATGTTAATTGATTTCTGTATGTTGAACCAACCTAGCATCCCTGGAATGAACCCCACTTGATCATGGTGCACTATTTTTTAAATATGTTTTTGTATGCAATTTGTCAAAATTTTATTGTGAATGTTTGCATCTATGTTCATCAGGGATATTGGTCTGAAATTTTCTTTCTTTGATGTGTCTCTGTCTGGTTTTGGTATCAGGGTGATACTCATCTCATAGAATGAGTTTGGAAGGGGTCACTCCTTTTCTATTTCATGAAATAGTTTGAGGAGTGTTGGTATTAATTCTTCTTTGTAGGTCTTGTTGAACTCAGCTGAGAATCCATCTGGTCCTGGGCTTTTCTTGGTTGACAGACTTTTGATGACATCTTCTATTTCCTTTCTTGAAATTGATCTTTAAGTTGTGTATGACCTTCTGGTTCAGTTTAGGTAGGTCATATGCCTTTAGAAATCTGTCGGTGTCTTCAGAGTTTTCTATGTTACTGGAATATAAATTTTCAAAATAGTTTCTAATTATCCTCTGTATTTCAGTAGTGTCTGTCATGATATTTCCTTTTTCATCAAGAATTTTAGTAATTTGCATTCTCTCTCTCCTTTTCATTAGGATGTCTAAGGGTTTGTCAATTTTATTTATTTTTTCAAAGAATCAGCTTTTTGTTTTGTCAATTTTTTGAATTCTTTTGTTTCAATTTTGTTGATTTCAGCCCTGATTTTAATTATTTCCTGTCTTCTACTTCTTTTGGTGTTGGTTTATTCTTCTTTTACTAGGGCTTAGAGATATAGAGTCAAGTCATCTATTTGTTGACTTTTTCTTCTTTTAATGAATGAGCTTAATGCAATGAACTTTCCTCTTAGCACTGCCTTCATGGTGTCCTAGAGATTTTGATATGTTGTATCAGAGTTTTCATTCACATCTAAGAAATTTTTTATCTCTTCCCTGATGTCTTCTATTACCCATGAGTCATTCAATAGTGTATTATTTCGTTTCCAGATGTTGGAGTAGTTTCTATTTTTTAACCTATCATTGATTTCTAATTTTATTCCATTATGGTCAGATAAGATGCAGGATAGTATCTCTACTTTTTTGTATTTTCTAAGACTTGCTTTGTGACATAACATATGATCTATTTTGGAGAAAGTTTCATGTGCTGCTGAGAAAAAGTGTATTCACTCATTGATGGATGGAATACTCTAATTAATGATTGTTTTCTTGAGTTCTATGGTTTCTTTGTTTAGTTTTTTAAAATATTTTTATTAGTTGTAGATGGACTTTTATTTTATGTATTTATATGTGGTACCAAGAATCGAACTCAGTGCCTCACACATGCTAGGCAAGCACTCTACCACTGAGCCACAACCCCAGCCCTGTCTAGTTTTTGTTTGGAAAATCTATCCAGTGGTGAGAGAGTTATGTTAAAGTCACTAAGTATTATTGTTGTGGTTTATTTGATTCTTGTAGTTGAGAAGGATTTGTTTTATATATGTAGATCCCCCATTGCTTGGGGCATAGATATTTATGATTGTTATGTCTTGTTGATGTATGATTCCCTTAAAAATTATGAAATGTCCTTCTTTATCTCTTTTCACTAACTTTGGTTTGAAGTCCACTTTATCTGATATGAAGTTGGAAACTCCTGCTTGTTTGTGGGGTCCATGTGAGTGATACGTTTTTTCCCACCCTTTCACTCTTAGTCTGTGGATGTCTTTTCCTGTGAGATGAGTCTCTTGAAGGCAGTATATTGTTGCATCTTTTTTTCATCCAGTCTGTCAGTCTATGTCTTTTAATTGATGAGTTTAGGCCATTCACATTCAGGGTTATCACTGAAATATGATTTGTAATCCAAGTCATTTTGGTTTATTTTTAGTTTTTACCTTGCCTTGATTTCTCCTTTGATTGGCCTCTTTTTTTAGTGTAATTCCTCTCTTTGTATATTTTCATTGTTGGTTATCATTTCCTCCTCATGAAATATTTTGCCAAGAATTCTGTGTAGTGCAGGCTTTCTTGTTGTACATTCTTTAACTTTTGTTTATCATGGAAGGTTTTTATTTCATCATCAAATCTGAAGCTCAATTTTGCTGGATATAAGGTTCTTGGTTGGCATCCATTTTCTTTCAGAGCTTGGTGTATGTTGTTTCATGATCTTCTGGCTTTTAGGGTCTGGGTTGAAAAATCTTCTGAGGTCCAAATTGGTCTCTCCCTATATGTAATCTTATTCCTTTCTCTTGCAGTCTTTAAAATTCTATCCTTATTCTGTATTGTGGGCATTTTCATTATAATGTGCCTTGGTGTAGACCTGTTGTAATTTTGTACATTTGGTGTCCTGTAAGCCTCTTGTATTTGATTTTCCAATTCATTTTTCATGTTTAGGAAATTTTCTGATATTATTTCATTGAAGAGATTGTGCATGACTTTGGTTTGAAATTCTGTGCCTTCTTCTATCCCAATAAATCTCAGATTTGGTCTTTTGATGCTATCCCATAATTCTTGTATGTTCTGTTCATGATTTCTTACCATCTTCACTGTATGGTCAACTTTATTTTCAAGATTGTATATTTTGAAAAAAAAAAAAAAAAAAAAAAAAGATTGTATATTTTGTCTTTATTATCCAAGATTCTGTCTTCCAAGTAATCTAGACTGCTGGTGATGTTTTCTATCGAGTTTTTTATGTGGTTTATTGTTTCCTTCATTTCAAGAATTTCTGATTGTTTTTTTTTCACAATCTCTAGACCTTTCTTAAAGTCATCTTTTGTTACCTGTATCTGCTCCCTTATCTCTTTGTTGGTGTGGTCAATGGTTGCCTTTATTTGCTCTCTTATTTCTTTGTTGGAGTGATCAATTTTTGCCTGTATTTGCTTGCGTAAGTGATTCTTTAATTTGCACATCATTTTAATTATGTACATTCTGAATTCTTTCTCTGACATTTCATCAACTGTTCTGTAAATGGATTCTATTATTGTCATATCTTGGTTTATTTGGGGCACGTTCTTCCTTTGTTTCTTCATATTGATTTTGTATCTTCCTTTCTTTTGATGCTTATCTGAGGTGTTGCAGTTTCTATCCTATAATCTTGTACTGACACTACAGATTACCTGTATCTCACCTTGGAGTTCACTTCCAGTTCCCAGCAGGTGTCCCCAGATGGACACTACTGCCACTAAAGATGGTGGTGGTGGTAGTGGAGGTAACTCAAGATGGCAGTGAGAGTGGCCTTGGCTGGGCTTCTGCAGTGGTCCCTGAAGGTAATCCTGGGCCTTGGCCTGTGTTCCCCCATTGGTAGGAACTCTGGCACAGAACTAGAGGTGGTCTCAGGCTTCACTTAGGCCAGGTATCCTGCAGGGGTGCCTGTAGGCAGTCCTTCCCCTGGGTCTGGGTTCCCCTGTAACTGGTGGCTACCAGTGTTGAGTCTGCCCTTGGCTGCATTCCCACAGCGGTTCCTGAAGGTGGTCCTGGGTCTTGGCCTATGCTCTTGCCTGTCAGCAGGAACTCTGGCATGGAACTAGGGGTGGACCTGGGCCTCATTTAGGCCAGGTCTTCAAACTTTGGATCTTTGTCTCCACCTCTGGTTACAGAAATACAAGAAGAAGAGTTGTCTTTTCCCATTTGTTCTGGCTTTTCTGGCTGGGCAGTTGGCTGAGCTGAGTGACCCAGTACAGATGAGCAGAAGAATATGAACAAGATGACAGAATGCATGCCCCATTGCAGCACTGAGGCCCTTCTCCTTTCCCTGCCTGCTTGGGTCTCAGATAAGAATGGGAACGTGCTTTGGCTAAGAACTGAGACACAGATGTGTGGTAGAGGGTTTGAGGAGAGGGAGAAAATCTTAAGATCCCCTCAGAAAGAATGAGGGGAGGAATAAGAATCACAAAGAAAATCTGTTGTCCACTACTGAGATCCCAGGAGACAAAGACGACTATGAATATGCAGTGGTTCTAACATGGGGTTCTGTGATTTTTCTACAGCAGTACATAGCACCAAAGACTTTTTCTGACTCCATGCTCCAGGACTCAGGCCCTGGAAAATGGGGTCATGTTGGTAAAGGATAGTGAAGACTGACATCACTCGGGGAGGAGAATAACCAGCCCCCAAGGAGGTCCTGCTCACTTTAGGACAATTCTGAGTTATTCCACTATGTGTCAGTCTTCTCTTACCTTCCTCTTTCTGTGCTCTGTTTGGAGCTTCTGCTTATGGAGTTTCAGACTTCACTGAGTTAAAGGATACTCCATTCCCCTACTCACATGGACTAAGATGGTTATCGGAAGTAGACCTAGCGAAGTGATGTGCAGAGACCAAAAATTCACTTTCACTCCTCAGACTTTACAGGCATTTGGCATCATTTATGCTCTAACTGATCTGATCATCACAAATGATTTGAACTAAAGGGAATCAACACTAGATTAACATCTGATCTGGTGTCATGCTACCATGTAAATGACCTATTTGTACAAATGTTCAAAATATATTTGTGAAAATGCTATCTCTCAGATTTTCACTCCATCCCCTACTCCCTTCCAAGTGGGAAGTGTTTATAGTGTCTATATGGTGTTTGATTGTGATGGTACAGGAATCTGACATTCTTTTTTTTAAATTTTTTTTAGTTGTAGATGGACACAATATCTTTATTTATTTACTTGTATGTGGTGCTGGGGATCGAACCCAGTGCCTCACTGCATGCAAAGCAAGCGTTCTGCCACTGAGCTACAATCCCAGCCCTCTGACATTCTTATGCTGATTGCAATGTACTCAATGATTCCTGAAGGCTGAATGACTCTTTTTTTGAATTTCAAAGTGATTTTACAATAGGTACACAACAATAATCAATTGTGTACCATCACTTATGTGCAATTAATTTGCATTTCTATGGTCAAGAATCATTTGCATTATCAGTTTTCTTTTTGAATGACTCTTTTTCCCTGCTTTCTGCTGGTGATGCTGACCTGTTCATCCAGCTCTCTGGCTGGTGTAACTTGAATTTTGTCTTTCTTATCTTGGTTGGGACCTGAAGCTCCCTGAATGACAGCTTCAGCCCATCCGTGGTGGGATCTGCAGACCCTTAAATCTGGACCTCATCTTCCATCCTGTCCCTGTCCAGGGCCATTCACTATTCACTATTCACTATACTGCACTGTCACCTAGACCCAAGCCAGAATAGACTTCCTTCATGATAGCGTCCATGACTCTTGAATCAGCTGCTTCCTACATTCCCCCCTCAGGTAATGTCACCTGTAATCTGACCTAAAACATACAAGGAACCAAGATCAGCACCAGAGATCTAAATTCCTAAACTTCGGCTATCCTTCTGCCCAAGGAATTTTATGCTTCACCTTGCAATGTAAATTTCTGAGTCCCAAATCAGAATTGGGAAAATATCTCTGTATTTGAAACTCCCTTGCACTTCTATGGCATACCTCTTATGTCTGAAATAAGGCCCATAGAAGGGAAACTGAGAAGAAAGAGTCTGACCTCCCGCTGACATTGCCTGTCTCTGCCTTTTATTCCCCTGACTGGAACAGAACATTCTTATTTTATCTCTCATGCTGACAAAGGGGTTCTTGAAGTAAATACATCATAAAGGAAGTCTTTAGGGTGTGTACTTTCTCTTCTAGAATTCTAAATTCATTTGTATGTAGGAATGAATTTGGCTAACAAGGAGACATAAAATACAAGGAATTTCCAAATATCACTCATTACACCATCATCAGCAGGACATGTTCTCTATAAAAGTAAGCCCTGAGTTCAAAGAGAATCATCGTATGCGAAAAGGAGTTTACAAGGTATTACGTGGGTAGTCTTAATGTGCATGCCCAGAGAGCTTCACTCTTATGCAATCTCTCCCCTTAAATGTCTGATAACTGTTAAGGATATTTGACATCACAGACTAACTCTGCTGAATCTTGTGACAGGTTCAAGGAGTTATTGGCACAAGTCTGAGCGCATATTTGACATCACAGACTAACTCTGCTGAATCTTGTGACAGGTTCAAGGAGTTATTGGCACAAGTCTGAGCGCATATTTGTATCTGTATTTGTTCTGATACTTTCAGGAGGCCTAGACAACATTTTTATTAGCTAGCATCTTATGCATTATCCCTCAAATTTATCAAATATGTGTCACATAGAAGATAGTTTTATGATGAAGGAGAAAAGCAAGGCAGGGCAAGGTATTTCCTTATGGCTTTAATAAATGCACCCAAAATCCCATAGAAGTTATTCTGGGGAGTATATGCATTTCAAAACTGCTTGTAGAGTTGGAGAGAGACTCTTTAGTAATGTTTTCCATCCTGGCAAGGAAGCAAGATGTCTCAGGTGACTCTTTATTCAGCATTAAACAAATATTTATGGATCCTGTCTTAGTAGGTGTTTCTGCTCTTACTAGTGATTTAGCTCTGAGCCAGGGAGCAACAGAAGAACAGCCAAGCAATGAATAAAAGCATCCTGATTATGAAAAGTGGCAAGAATAAAAAAAACTAAGGGCTAGTATAGCACTAACTGGCTTAAACTGGGTGGACACAGGAAGCTTCCCTAAGGTTATAATGGAGTGGAGACCCTAAGATTGGTGTGAAGACTATTGTATGATGGCAAAATGGAATAAATAGCCCAAAGGAAGAGTGTGACATGGGAAGGGCACTTGGTGAAACCTCGTGTAGAAATGGAATATCAAGAAACAGTTTTCAAGTGTCTTCCCACATGACCTCCCTATTCTCCCTGCTCTTCAGAGGTTGCTGTCTCTCTGGCTTTTTTACTTTTTCACTTCCAGTACTCAAATTCACTGCTATGTCTTCTGAAGAAGGGAAGCTCTTCATGGGAGTACTCACCTTCAATATTGATGAGTAGGCACTGGAAGACCACTCCAGCAGCTTTGGACCTATTTGGGAAGTGGTTGTTGTCAAGGACCAGGAGGCTCAGCAATCCCAGGGTTTTGGCTTCATCACCATCACCAACCCAGAACATGCCTCAGATGGCCATGAAAGTCATGAATGGAGAGTCCCTGGATGGTAGCCAGATCCATGTGGACCACCAGGCACGTCTGCCTGGGGCACCAGAGTGGGTGCCTTTGGGACTCATTGGCTGGTCACAGCTACTCTAGAGGTAGTAGGGACCAGGGCTATGGGAGTGGCAGGTATGACAGTCAACCTGGAGGATATGAATATGGATATAGATGGTCCCGAGACAATAGTGGCAGAAGCAAGAGTGACTATGACCGCTACTCAGGAGGAAATTATGGAGACAATTATGACAACTGAGTTGAGGCATGCACAGGTAAAGTAGTACACAGGGGATAACACTTCTGATCCAGGATTGTCCTTCCAAATCACTGTATTTATTGATTTTAGAGCTGCACTGAAACAGCTATTTTAGTACATCGACTTCTATTTTTGAATTAAGCTTCTAAGGTAGCATATTAAAAGAGCTTTTAAAAAACTCCATGTAATTTTTTTCTCATTTAAAGACAAATTCTGGGACATCTGTTGAACTTAGGTATTTTTCCTTTTACCAGGTTTTTAGTTTGAGCTCTCTGGATCTATTGGACCGACTAATTTTTTTAAGGCTAAAATATGGACATTTTAAAAACCTGTACACAATGTTTATCATGTCTAGAAAGCAATTTCCAAATGTACCTATAAGCAATCTGTGTCAAGAACGTGATGCTTTTTCTTCAAATTCAAGATTACCACCCTGATTATACAGACAAGCTTCTTAAAAATATTTGTTAATGTCATTTTTTAATGCTGGAAGAAAAAATATTCTGTTGTATCTCATGTAGTGTTTAGGATATCCTTCACAAAAATTCTGTACACACAACCAAAAAGAAGAAAAAGAAACAGTGAGAAAAAAATGGAGTGCCAATATATTTGGAGATGCACTAGGAGCATTATTTTTACAAATCCAAAATTTTTAAAGAGACATGAAAGAATAGAGGGGAGAGGTCAGGGAGGCAAAGAGGAAAGGAGGCATAAACAGGTAGGTGAGTGGATGGATGTATGCATGCATAGACAGATGGATTCATGGATGGATACACAGGTGGGTGGATGATGAATAGAAGTAACTTTGAAAAGGAGACAATTGCCAAATGTGCCAATGGCATCTGGAGATGTAGTTTGGAGAGGATGAAGATGCCATCATAAGGTTAGACAATATGAACGCCACTGATGCCCTTAAAAAAGCATTTTTCTGTTGGAGGCACTCATGTAGAAGCTTCATTCGATGTTTGTACCATGTTTATAGAACAAGAGTAAAGATGTCTGCTGCTTGGAGCATCAGGGAAATGTAGTCATATGATAAAAGCATATGGGTAAAGGATGGCTTTAGGTTTCACTTCGTGCAGTATAGGAAGTGAGAAAAAAGAATATGTTTGTAGGTAAGAGAAGAATTCAGAAGAAATGAAGAGTATGACAATTCTTGACAATCCTGAACTGAGAAGGCAGATGGGCATAAGATCCAGGTGAAGGGCTTGTCCTCAATAGGATTCTGGCACTTCCTCCGTGGTGGACAGCAGAGCTCACTAGTGCAGACCCAGTGTTGGAAAGGAGTGAGAATGTTCCTCTCATTACTTCTGTTTTCTCAAGGAAATACCAGCAAATATTATGAAAATATTTGATGCTGATACTTGTGGGGACTACTATAGGTAGATAATAGAGAAGATACAGGTGTGGCAGGAGCAAAGATTTTATTTAGGGGTGTTTTGGGAGATTAAGGAAGAGGGAGGAGGAGCAGAGGAGGTGTGTTTGAGGGGAAGAGTTCTGGATAGCTCTGGATATACTGGCTAAAGAAGGGCCTAGAGGATAGTGAGGAATGCTGTATAATCAGTGGACTGGAAGCCCCCCTGAGATTGAAGGCTGTCAGTGCTGAAGCATTAGAGAGGGAGCTAGAAGAACAGGAGGTGGTGCTGCTGTGAATGAGAGGTGCACGCAAAAAATGTGGATGGGCAGGGCCTTCCCTTCTGCCCAGGGCATGACCACAGGCAAGGAGACTTCAGAGAGGAGAATATTTCTGAGGATGGAGAGGCTCCAGTGGTGGCCTGCTTAACTTCATGAACATTGAGGTTGCCATTTGAGATCAGAGGAATGAGGGCAGAGAGGAAGACCATGAATGTGTCATTTAAGAAGCATGTTCCAAAAATGGGGTCAGTGGGACGAGAATGACTAGACTGATAGATGGTAGTGATGCAGACAGTAGGGAGGACAGGAGTATTTTCACTAGGAAAATTGGTACCACAAAGGTAGGCTCTTAGCAAATATCTCACAAAACTATCAAAATCATTTCTACAAATGAAAACCCTCTTTAGTTGTAAGCTTTCTAGATTTTCTGGACACCAATGTCCAGAAATGAGAAATGTTATCAATTTCAAGACAGGAAATGATTGTGGCCTCAATCTAACTGCCAGTCTGAACAGTGTCCAAAGACACTGATAAATTGGGCTGACCCAATTATCCATGAATTTTTCCTTTGACTTGGTTGCCTTGCCTGTGAACATAGTGTTTACATGACCTTCAGTTGGGGTCAACTCATTGTCTCTTTTGAAATGAATCCAAGTCCTCCTTCAAGGAAATCTGTCTTCATAATTTTTTTAAAGTATCTGGCTCCTGGTCACCCTTCTACAGGTGTTTTCTGAGCTATTTTCTAGGGGAAAAGGATACAGAAGAGAACAACCTAAAAGACTGATTCCAGGGGGAAGGGAAAAGGCAAGGGGTGTAGTAAAGATGGTTGAATGAGATGATCATTACTACCCTAGGTGAATGTATGAAGACACAAATGATGTGACTCTATCTGGTTTGCAACCAGAGAAATGGAAACATTGAGCTCTATATATGTACTATGACTTGAAATGCATTTAAATAAATTACTTTAAAAAAATACTGATTCCAAAGAATTTATCAGTAAATATATAGCACATCACAGAGTATCAAGTGCCACATAGAGAGCTGAGGCAGAATCAGGGAAAATGGTAAGTAGGCAGGATATTGTTATTTTCTTCAAGGTGTATATAGAAAGCCTCCCAGTAATGGTGTTGACTGAGTAGAGACCGGGAGGAACTGAGAAAGAGGCCATGAAATTATCTGGGGAAACAGAATTCCAGGCAGAAACAGCAGCACATGTAGAAGCCCTGAGAAGGAAAGTACTTCGTGGGATCCTGGATATCAAGGAGTCCTGGGATACTGGTAAAGCCTCATACCAGGTTTTGGCATATAGCACTCACTGAAAGGATGTGGCGTTCCCATCTCTATTTCTCCCACAACCTGTGAGAAAGATGAGGTAGGACGATGTTGTAGATGTAGACTCAGGAATCAGAGACATGCCTGAGCCTGCTCTTCTGTTCATACCTGAAATTCCTAAAAGAGGGGTGACCTCGTATTGCATCAGAAAACAGCATTTAGCCTCAGGTCTAGATGGAGGATGCCATCTACACTGAATGTCAATCAACCTGCCAGTATCAATAATAAGTTGTAACATGGTAACCATGGCCATCATAACATTTCTACTTTTGGTGGAGGGCAGGATTATAGGAATGAGAGAGGCAGAAATGAAAAGATGGGGAAAATATACCCTGATTGGGAAGGAACTCAGAGTTATCTGTGCTGGTGACAATGGCCTTAAACTTGATGGTTGTTACACAAATGTGCAACTTATTTGTCATCATTAAAATATAGCATTATATTTCATACAATCTCAGGCAACAAAAGAAAGAAGTAAAACAAAGTGCAGTGATAAGTGGGAGTAAGGTGACTTTCTGGAACCCTTGCACAAAGGCTCGCAATGACCCCTGCTTCTTGGTCTAGAGAATAAACTATAGGTGTCTTACTTCCTTCCCAACCTCCCCTGGGCTCAGGTCTTACTTTTTATCCAGTAGGCTACAGAGTCTCCCTCAGCCCTATTTGCAAAGATGATGTTGTGAGGAATTGTTTATCCTGTGTCCCCTGACAGCAGCCATGGGAAGGGGACATCCATCTCCTGGGGCATGGGTAGGACCTGCCCATCTTCACCTCAGATATTGGAGTTTCTTTCCCCATGGACTTCATCACACTCATCATAGGCCAGAACATGTGGATTTGAGCACCTCATTTAAAAGTTTATGACTCTATGTCCTAATTGTGTGACCCGGGGCAAGCCACTTGTCTTCTCTGAGTCTCTAATCTTCATTCATAAAATGGAACTGATGCCGACAGGCAGAGTATTTGCAGGCTTTGGGGAAAACATGTAATGTAACCTCAACTGGACCCACATTCTATCCATCTAGTGGTCAATGTAACATACCAGGGTGGGCAATAGTGGGGGCTGGAGTCACACAGTCCAGAACTGAATTGTTCCCATATTGGGTGACTGATAATTTACTTAGGCTCTCTTTACCTCCCTTTGCTCTTCTGTCATCATGATGATAATGTTTCCTCCTCACAGGCTTTTTGAGGATAAAATGAGATGGCATGGCAGTCACTATGGGCAGCAACTGCACATTGTTGTCATCCTTTGTTAGAAAAGGTTCTAGAGATTAGGACATGGACATGTTTGGGGGCTGTCATTCTGCCTATCATATACACCATCCCTTGGCCAGCCCTTATGGTAAATGTCACTCTCCCCACACTGGGGCCACAGAGATGAATACATGACACTTTTTCTCCTGCAACATGTCCATCCTGTAAAGGAAAACAGTATCTGAACAGTCAGTTAACAAAGTGATTCCTGATATACTAATGTGATGGGTCATTCTATGTGTAAACCTGATTGGGCTAAAGGATATCCAGATAGCTGGTAAAGCATTATTTCTCAATATGTCTGTGAGGATTTTTATGAAGATATTTGCATTTGAACTGAATAAAGACTAAACAAAGAAAATCTACTCTCACCTGATGTAGGTAGTCATCATCCATTCCCTTGAGGGCCACAATAAACTGAAAAGACAAATTTAAGAATTTGAAAGGCAAACTTTCTGTCTCTACTGAAGCTGTGACACCCATATTCTCCTGCCCTGGCTGGACATCAAACCTCTAGATCCTCAGGCCTTCAAACTCTAGGAGTTACACCATTGACTCCTCTTTTTCTCAGTCCTTTAGAGTTAAACTAAATTACACCACTTGGTTCTCTAGCTTGCAGAAGGAAGTTCTTGGTACTGCTCAGTCTCCAAAATCACATTAGCCAATTTCCATAATGAATCTCCACTTATATATCTGTATCTGTATCTATACGTGTATTCTCTTGGTTCTGCTACTCTGAAGAACCCTAATACAACAATCCATGACAATACTATCAGCATTTTCTTCACTGTGATTTTGTACCAGATCTTGGCTGGCCACTTTACAGGACTCACAAAACTCAGAAGTATAAATTCTACTTTTATCTCTCCTTTACAGTTGAACAGGCCTTCTGTGTACTCATCAACCCTGAACAGATCTTAAGCAATCTTCCATTTTTATCTAATTTGCAAAGATATATGCATAGAGTTATAGTTTCCTTTTAAGTTCTATAGGGTCATAACTTGTATTAAACTTTGAAAAATTGGTTTTGGGGATTTCTCTATTCTTTTTTACTATTTTATCTTTTAAATTTTTCCCAATTTTTATTGGTGCATTATAGTTGTACATATTAATGGGATTTGTTTTTCCATATTCATATATGCATACAATATGACAATGTAATTTGGCCAATATCATTCCCCAGCACTCCTCCCGCCCTCCCCACCTTCCAACCTTTGCTTCCTTTTCTCTACTGATTTCCATGAGATCCACCCCCACCTTTGTTTCCTTTTTGCTCTCTAGCTTCTGAATATTTCTCTATTCATTTTTTATTTTCAATCTCACTGATTTCTGACCCAATCTTTATTTACTTATCCTCATTCTACTGGATTTGAGTTATTTTCACTTTCTTTTTCTAATTACTTAGGATGGATACTTTCAGAATTGATTTGAGATCTTAATTCTTTTCCTATACAAACATGTAATGCTAAAAATTTGCTACCTAGCAATGATTTAGCTGTAGCCTTCATATTTTAATATGTTGTATTTTCGTTTTTATTCAGTGAAAAACAGTTTCTAATTTCTGTTGAGTCTTGCTCTTTTGCCCATAGGTAACTTAGAAGTAAATGAGGGGCTGGGATTATGGCTCAGTGGTAGAGGCTTGCCTCGCATGTGTGAGGCACTGGATTCAATCCTCAGCACCACATAAAAAAATGAATAAGGTGGAGAATTGTGTTCATCTGCAACTAAAAAAATATATTAAAAAAAAGAAGTAAATGGTTTAACCTCTCTAAGTGTATGGAAATTTTCTGAATGTTTTCTTATTCATTGATGGAGTTTTTTTCTATTTTGGTCAGAGGACATTCTCTGTAAGATTTCAGTTATTTTAAATTTGGTAAAATTTACTTTATGCTCCAGGATATGGGCTATGTTGGTGCAATTTACATATGTACTAAAAAAGAATGTATATTCTGCTCTTGTTTTATAGAAGGTTCTATGAGGGTAAATTATATTCAGTTGGTAGATGAGGGACACATAGTTCTATATCCTTGCTAATTTTCTCTCTACAGCTTTATATTACTAAGAGAATGTGGAAGTCTCCAACCACAGTGGATGTATTTATTTATTCTTTTATTTTGTGAACCATATTTTTCCTAAGAATAGGAAAGTTTTCAGTTATGTCATTGAATAGGTTTCTGATACCTTTCCCTCTTTTTGCTCTTTTGGATACACACAAAATGCAGATATTTGTTCATGTATGGTGTCCCAAAGGTCTCAAGGCTCTCTTTGTTCATTTGTTTGTTCGTTCTTTTTTATCTGACCAGAATATTTCAAAAGACCTATATGCAAGTTCAGGATTCCTTCTTCTGCTTGATCTAGTCTGTTATGTTATCTATTTCTTATATTCCTACATTGAAATTTGTACTTCTCATGAATCACTTATCTCTATCACTTCTATGGAATGTCCTTCATAGTAAACAGCTTTCTCCTGAATATGTTTTGGGGCAGCAGTTTGGTATGCATGCAACATTTGCTTTGGTTCCAGTTGAGCACCAAAGGATAGTCTTCCTATAGCTTTCTTGGTATAAGGGTATGTATTTCAGGCCAAAGTCCAATCTTTTATAATTAAAGATTATAAGCACAGTGCATGCCACGGTACAGTTGAAGAGATCCACTGTCTCCAGAGACTACAAATTGGTAGGAACAATCTAAAAGCTCATACAGGTAAAGTGTACACAGAAACAGATGTGGGGTGCCAACTGTGCATACACTTATACAATGGGAGTAGCAGCATCAGTCAGGTGAAGGACATTTCTTCAGGCATTGATGAAGTACATGCCCTTATACCAGGCAGTAGGCTGCCCCACACAGTGAGAGGGAGAGGTAGCAGGGGAACCACCAGCACTCCCTCTGTGGCAAATACACTCAGTCTGGACTAAAGTACATGCCCAGAGTACAAGGTGGGATAGCAGCAGCAGGAATGTTTTTGTGAGTTCCTGGGCCCAACAGAAGAGAAACATGCCTCCAGAGGAAGCATGGAGGTGATGCAATAGTGGAGACCAGGTGAGCATCTGTCTTCAGTACTGGCATTAGCACAAGTCCACATGCACCTGGCTATGACCTTGTTCCCAAGAACAAGGGCCCTCCTCTCTCAGTCCTTGAGGGTGGAATTTTGCTCCCCACTGTGATATAACATCTGTCTCCTGCAATGCATAGCCCTAAGTAGGGTTTGGCACTGAGATCAAATTGCTCTGCTGAGCCAAGTTGGATCCATGAGACTAAAAACTCCCATGCCAACATGGTGGAATGTTTGTGCGGTCCCAGAGATGAAGATATACAGGGGTTTCTGACACTTAGAAGAGTTTGAATTTGGACAATACCTCCTCTCTCAAGATGTTGCCCATTCACAACAGGCTAAGGTCTGGAGTTGGTGAGAAGGTGACATGAGTTACTTTTCCAAAGCAAAGCTGCACTACAGACTCCAGGTGGTTCTGCTAACAGGACTTCGAGCTGTAATGATTGTGAAACTTAGCAGTAGTGAGGATTTTTGGATTCTGCCCTGATGGAGTACAGAGACTTTCCCATTCACCCCTACCCCTGCAAAGGGGAGCCTCCACACACCTCACTAGGGAGCTTCAGTGACAATTGCTAAGATGTGTTATTTCTTTCAAATCTCTCTTGCTGAGTTCCAGCATTCTGTCAGTTACTCATCTCCTTGTGCAACAATTTTCCTGTTCCTTTGATTCTTTGTGGAGGAGGAGGTAAGTGTTGGGTACATCTATTTAGTTATCTTCCAAAAGTCATATTGTTAACTGGAGTTGCAAAATCTAGCCAATACCGGTTTTATAATGCTTGTATTCTAATTTTAATCTTAGAAATAAAATTACATTTCCTAAGGAATCTGAGGTAGAAAAAAAGAGGGGAAAACTGGTTTCATCTGTTAAGACAGTGTCCACTAAAATATGCGCCATAGTTTCTTGGTTCCTCCAGGTTATTATAATAGCTAAAAACAGAAAACAGATTAGTGAGAGAATTAATGTCGTTGATGCTGCTTTCACAGAAAAGAGACTGATTCCAGAGTAATGATAGTTGAGAAGATTTGGAGTTAGTATGTGGGCCAACCTAAGTAAGTTTTGAACAAACAAAAAGAAACTATACAAAAAAAAAACATTTTCTGAAACGCATATAAATGATGATAGATGAGGAGATCTAGTATGTTTAAATTGGGCTCAGACAAATCTACAGATTATAGACTCATAAGTGGCTACTCTGAAAAGTAGAGACCTCCTTGAGTGTTAGGATTGATGGACCTTTGATTCAAGTCTGCTTACTGAGCATCATTTTATTTGCCTTTTCTACTGCAGTGATATAAGAAATAAAGATAAAGGTGGTACAGATATCAGGAAATTCTATTATAGTAAATATTTTCACCTTTTAGAGGACACAGAATACTATGCTCCATTAACTTTAATCAAGAAAATAAACTGGAAACCAAGATCCTGCCTGCCATTCATGCTTCAGACGATGCCTAAAAAGGAACACTGATTTATCAAGAAAATACATTCATGATAGCACATTTCTACTTATCAAATATTTTTCAGTATAAATGATTTCACTATTAATTTTGTTGATGTAAAATAGTCTTTATTTCTTCTCTGAATAATAGAGTATGCTCTTTAAAGGAAATCACAAAATAAAGAAGAGTAGAATAAAAGTGATCACCCACAATTCCACCATTCTGTGGTAAACAATTGGTTGCCCTTCTATTCAATCCATTTTATAACTCATTCATCTCTTAAGTTATATACATATATTAAAGCAACACATTGTATCCCATAAATATATTTGTTATTTATCAATTTAAATTTTTAAAAAGAAAGAAAAATGAAAGTAGTAAAAATCATTAGCAATCTTGAGAAAACATACAGTCAGGGAGATTATTCTTCATACAACATGATACAGGGCTAATATTCTTTATACAAACAACCAAAAAAACCCCCACTGAAATTTAAAAAAATTTAAAGCACTATGAAAATGATAAGATAAATGAGTAAAAATTTAGATAGAAAAATAGCCACAAAAGCAGTTCAAATTACATTAGAATATTTTAAAATATTCTAGTAATTTTAAGTGAAAAATAAAAACACAAAAAGAATCTCTATCATATTAGGGAACACTTAGTGTTTTATGTGAAAACAGGGAATATTTCATAGATATAATTAATAAGGATGAAGTGAAATGGAACTTTTATAAATCCATTGCTGAGGTGCTGTAATCTGTTGCGCTGCCCTGGAGCTGGCCAGATCTGGGTCTAGTGACTAAGAGTGCCGTGGTCAATCCAATCCAGAGAATGGGGAGGACTCCATCGACTGGAGCACCAGCAGCAGACACATCTGGAGCAGCTGCAGAGTTCCCAATGCCCCAGGCAGTCTTTCTGCCCAGACTAGGTCATGGCCCTCCCCCTCCTCACCCCCTCAGTTGTTGTCTGGGTGGATTTAAACAGTCAAGTAAATCAAGTTGGGTAATCATAGCAGAAGGTGGATTTGATTCCTGTGAATGTGTTTGTTCTCATGAACATGCAATACAAAGGCAGATCAATTCGTTGTAACAGTCCCGGTCCTACTGCATGGACACAGAATGTCTTCAGGAATTATCAGTGACAATGGCATCGATATTATTATGATCTAGATGGCCTGAATGGTTATTGCAGTGGTCTTGTTCTTGCTGAGACCTCCTAATCTAAGAGGATCCAACTTATCCGGAAAACCAACCAGTCCTCATAATGGACAAGATCCACCAGCTCCTCCTGTAGACTAGCTTTGTGATAAGGGAAGTGAAAATAGTTAACACCTTGCAAGACTAAATGAGCCAAGATGACCAGGGTACTCTTAACCCCATTAGAACGGTTTTATTTTTGCATCTGCAATATGGGATGTTACTGTTTCCATGAGCTTCTAGAAATTTTACTTGCAAACTTATTTTTGCTTCCTGTGTTATCACCATTCCCAGTTACATTGTATTTGAGTAAATGATTATATTTAAAAAGTTACATGGGGCTTTTTTGGTTGTCCTAAACATTACATTCATAATTTTTGGGTGATTTGTGACCTGATTGAAGGAAATTTGAGTTTTCTGCATTTAAATAGTTTAAATAGTTTTGATAGGTTTTTAAGGCCTTTTTCTTTATAAGGTATTTATAAAGTTATTTGGGGTTATCTGGGATTATATGAAAGAAAATGAGAATCACACTGTATTTGCATTTACTTTGGGAGTTTACTACAGGGTGGAAGTTTTCTCTAGTTCTTGGGACTGTGGAAACTCTGAATATTTTACAAATTATAGCTGAAATCTGTATCATTTATTGCATATGACTTAAGTGGTTAGAATAGGGGGAGAAGTGAAATGGTTGTTTAAATAATTTTTTACACCCATTAAAAATGTCTAGCTGGGGGCTGGGGTTGTGGCTCAGTGGTAGAGCACTTGCCTAGCATGTGTGAGGCACTGGGTTCAATTCTCATCACCACATACAAATAAATGAATAAAATAAAGGTCCAACGACATGTAAAAAAAATATTTTTTAAAAAAATGTCTAGCCAGGCACAGTGGCGCACACCTGTAATCCCAGCACTTTGGGAGGCTGAGACAGGAGAATCACGAGTTCAAAGCCAGCCTCAGCAATTGTGAGGTGCTAAGCAACTCAGTGAGACCCTGTCTCTAAATAAAACACAAAATAGCGCTAGGAATATGGCTCAGTGGTTGAGTACTCCTGAGTTCAATACCCGGTACCAAAAAAAAAAATGTCTGATGTTAAGAATGTTTTAGTTTTTTTGCAGTGCTGATCATTGAACCCACGGCCTAGTACATGCTAGGAAAGTGCCCTATCACTGAGCTATCTCCCCAGCTTGAGAATACCATAAACATGACTAATCATATTGGAGATGATTTCAGTCTCATATATGACATTTGCAAGCCATTATACCCTAGCCTTACAAGGTTCATGAAAGGAGAGGAAAAGTTCATTCTTTCTGCCTTTGACAGGAATAATCTATCTAGTAATAACTTAATCTATAATTTAATTTTTAAATGAGTGTCTCTAAGGAAGCCTCTCTTCTATTCTGATAATTCTCTGTTAAACTATCTTACATCTATATCAAGACTTGCTATTCAACTGACATTTGAATGCCTTCTTATTCATTCTATTTTATTTGAAGGACATTTTGAGACTTTTGTTATCCTTACAACTTCAAAAAAATTAATGAAGTCTTGGTTTATTCCAAGGGAAAAGGAGGAAAATGAGAAACAAGAATATTTTACTCACTTTTTACCTCATTCCTTGTTTGGTAATGGAATGGATTGGGGTGGAAGGAACATTGATATAAGTGAATTTTGAAATATATAAAAAAGTAAAAGTTTACATTCTTTTTGCTCAGCTTGACAAAAAAGTAAATACAAATGGCATTTAAAAACATCTGCTCAACCCACATGGTTATGAAATTTTTTTCCTCAACAAGTGATTACATGTGATTTATGGGGATGGAAGATATTTTGTTTTCAATGTAAAGATTTTTACCCGCTAGGTCAGTCTAGCTTTTCACTATACAAAACTGAGAAACTATTTGTGTGAACTAAATAAACTTCTCTATATTATTGTACTGTTTAATAGTTTCTGATACAATTGTGTGACACTCATAGAGTGTTTCCCCCTTTATTATGATTACCTTATAGGCCATAAATATTGTAAAGGCATTATTTCATTATAATCCAATATTCACTGCTTGCATTCCTCCTTGTGCATCTTGGTTTTGTGCTCAACTTCTTGAAATAATATAGCCAAATTTTA
Organism: Xerus rutilus; assembly: GCA_028644305.1. NCBI lineage: Eukaryota > Metazoa > Chordata > Mammalia > Rodentia > Sciuridae > Xerus > Xerus rutilus. Next base: position 81,908,042 of record CM053417.1, on the reverse strand, counting down.
ATTACTTGTGCTGATAAAGGGGTAATGTTAGCACAGGCAAGTATAAATCACCCATTGCACAATTTTTTGTTATAATATTCCATGTTTTATAATTTGTCAATAAGTAGCATGAAATACTTTTAAAATACAAAGAATATTTTAACTATGTTTGCTAATAATTTGTAATAATACAAAGACATTTATATTACAGCATATATAATTACATAAACATGGGTCCATTCAAGAAGGATATAGCAGGGCTGGGGTTGTAGCTCGGTGATAGAGTGCTTGTCTAGCACATGTGAGGTACTAGGTTCAAGCTTCAGCACCACATAAAAATAAATAAATAAAATAAAGGTATTGTGTCCACCTGCAACTAAAAAAAATGTTTTAAAGGATATACCAGTCTTCCAGATGTTTTCAGCTCAAATATGTTCTCTTAATGTTTGTAAATTGGATTGCAAACCATGGATTGGAAAATACTGAAGTATTTCACAGAACATTTTCAGTGGTTAATAAGTGCTGCTATAGAAGTATATGCAAAGCACATAAGAATGCAATTTGATTCTCCTCCTATATAGGAGCTCTCTCCATGCCTTCAGCGCCTCCTATGCTGATTGGCTGCCTTCAATACCTCCCCTCCCCTTTCCTTATCCCATGCTGATTGGATGTTTTCAGTGCCTCCTATGCTGATTGGCTACTTTGAATGCTTCCCCTCCCCTTTACCCCATGCTGATTGGATGCCTTCAGTGCCTCTCCTTTTCTCATCCCATGCTTGGCTGTGTGTCTAACATGGATCAATACTCTATTGGCTGTAACCTAGCCTCAGGGCCATGATTGGTCCGAGGACCCTATATAAACTGTTGCACTAACTGAAATAAACCGGTCTGCCTCTCACTCTGGCAGAGTAGTTTTACCTACCCCCCGGTGTCTGGGTGAGCGACTCTGTGACCGGTGCAACCGGTCCACCCCATAAACCTTTGTCCTCCGGGACCCCAGGCTTCATCCTGTGGGACCCCATTCCTCAGACCCTCATCCGGTGGGACCCCAACTCATGGAGTGAACCCACGTGAGGCACGACATAAAAGACATTCCTAGAGAATCATTTGATTCTAAGTCCTTAGACATTAAGATCATCTTTTTTTTTAATATTTTTTTAGCTGTAGGTGGACATAATGTCTTTATTTTATTGCTTTGTATGTGGTGCTGAGGATCGAACCCAGGGCCTCACGCATGCGAGGCAAGCGCTCTACCGCTGAGCCACAATCCCGGCCCCCATTAAGATCATCTTTGATATGAACCCCTTGGTCTACCACAACATGTATAATTACCAGTGAAATCTAAGTTCCACCTATGGATAAAACAGTGTTTTACAAGTGGTATCACTTGGACAGACAAGTGTTTAAAGACAAAAGGGCCAGCAGAGGCCTGTGATCTATTGTTCTTTTTGGCATCATATGGAGACTGCTTGGACTGGAGCATATGCGAATATAATTTGCTGCTCTGTGGTAGCAAAGGGACCTCCAAATCCATGCCTCCCATTTTATTACCCAATTTTGAGAGTTGTATTTAACCTGCTAGGTAATAAACAATTTGGCCTCAAACACTAAATAGTCTAAGCCTAGGTGACACAGTTTACAGTAGTCTGAAGCCAGGTGCACAGAATCTGTAGACTTTGTCCCCCAACTTTTATTCCCCTAGATCCGATGGAAATATGTTTGTTCATAAAATCTGCTGCCTGGAAAATGGAAAGCTATGGTTATGTGGGATATTGAGCCCTCCCACAGACGGAGGAGCTGCTATCACTTCAAGCATAGCTGCCTAGGGCCAAGTATAAGGAAATTCTTTTGTCTCTCCAATATCTTTCATATTTTCTCTGCTTCCTGTGTGTCACCAGAATAACTTCCTCCCATCTAAACCAATAATGCTCATTTGAAATCATCCAGTTGCCTGTAAGAATGGTGGGGAATAGTTAAAGATTAGCATCTGGTAGAAGACTGCTTTTGAAGCTGCAGTGGAGCCATTCAGGAAAAATCAAGCCCAAGTCCTCAGGAGACACAACCTTCCAGCCAACTGATGGAATGAATCTGACCATTTACTAATTAGTTGCTCACAGCAAGTCTAAATCCAGAATTCACTCTGTCATTCTTTTAGCATTTCTGACACTAAAAACTGGAGTGAAGAGGATAAAAAGCAAGTAAAATTTGGCAATGATACTATCCTTGCTGAGAAAGAACACCAAAAGATAAAAGACAGTGCTGGAGTTTTGGCTCAGTGGTAGAGTGCTTGCCTAGCATGTGTGAGGCACTGGGCTCTATCCCCAACTCCACATTAAAAAAAAGGTAAAAGATAAAATAAATTAAAGATTGAGATTATGATTGCTGTCACTAAAAAAACTGAAGAATTACATTCTATTTAAATTGCTTGTTAGGAGAAGAAGCATATGGAGAAATATTCCCTTTATCATTCAAGGTCTTTCCTAATAAGAAGACAAGTTGGATGGAATATAAAGGAGTGAATGCAATAGTATATCCCAACTTACTTTCAGAGAGCTATGTCCTCATCAGGGCCTCCTTCCTGTCCTCTTCTATATACTATTTCCCTCACTAAACTGTAAGTTATATAAAAGAAAGTAAGGAGAACCGAAATGATGTATACAACTTACATTAACAAAAGCTATGCTAAGGCTTTAGCTCAGTGGTAGAGTGCTTGCCTAGCATACAAAAGGCCCTGGGTTTGATCTCCAGCTACTGCCAGGCTGAGACAGGAGAATCACGAGTTCAAAGCCAGTCTCAGCAATGGCGAGGCACTAAGCAACTCAGTGAGACTCTGTCTCTAATAAAACACAAAATAGGGCTGGGGATGTGGCTCAGTGGTCGAGTGTCCCTGAGTTCAATCCCTGGTACCAAAAAAAAAAAACATTAGTGAAAATTTGGCCTCTTTAAAATAACTTTAGCAATATAGGAGTTTCTTGCCTAGGAAATAAAAGTTGCAAAAAACTTTATTGTTCACTGCTTGAAAGAACCATCAGTTCCTCAACTAAAAGTGTCATGTGACATTTTTCAATTCCAAGACTATTTGAATCCCTTGTCTGAAAATCCATGTTTTAATCACAGAAAGACATACATTGCATATTGTTAATCATATAAGGAAGGTTCAAAAAAAGTTAATTTCAGCTGGGTGTGGTGATGCACATCTGTAATTTCAGCAGCTCAGGAGGCTGAGGCAGGAGGATCGCCAGTTCAAACCAGCCTCTGCAAAAGTAAGGCACTAAGCAACTCAGTGAGACATTGTCTCTAAATAAAATACAAAATAGGGCTGGGGATGTGGCTCAGTGGTCATGTGCCCCTGAGTTCAATCTCCAGTACAAAAAGAAAAGAGAAAAGTTAATTTCATAGAATGAGAGGGTATAATAGAAGTCACAAGAAGCTGCAAAAGAAAAGGGAAAGAGAATACAGAGATGATGGACAATAGGTACCATAGTAAAGTTAGAGAGGAGGAATACATTCTGTTCTATATCACAGTAGGATGGCTACACAGTTAAAATTAGCTGTATTATTCAAAAGAAGCAGCATTTGAATATTCCCAACACAAAGAAATAATAAACATTTGAGGAGAGGGAAATGCTAATTATCCTGATTTGATCATTACACACTGTATACATGGATGGAACTATCACACTATACCCCATAAATATATAGAATTATTACAAGCCAATTAAAAAGTAAATAAAATCCTTGACTTGGTGTGTCCATTAATCCTAAACTATTATGTCAAGCTTCCTTCTTCATCTTAACCAATTTGTCCTCCAAACTTCACCTCTCTGTACAGTGTCAGAATCAGAATAAATAGCATTAAAGTCTTTCATGTCTGAAAAGCTAATGATGTAGAGGTAGTGTGATCCTGTTTCACTTTATCTAAAAATGTCAACTTTGTCTTATGAATAGGTTACTTCATTAGTATTCTTGGAATACAGCATATGAAGTGTATAGTCACTACTGCTATATATCATGCAACAACAGACAACTAGATCGTATGACAAATATCTATGGATATTTCTGAACCACACACTGAAAGAGCAGAAATGGTCAAGGAAAACTTTTACCAATCCATAGATACAATCAAGTACCCTCCAAAAAGTAAATACATCTGAGCCGGGCTCAGTGGCACACACCTGTAATCCCTGCACTTTTGGAGGCTGAGATAGGAGAATCGCAAGTTCAAAGTCAGCCTCAGCAACAGGGAGGTACTAAGCAACTCAGTGAGATTCTGTCTCTACACAAAACACAAAATAGGGCTGGGGATGTGGCTCAGTGGTCAAGTACCCCTGAGTTCAATCCTGGTACCAAAAGAAAAAAAAGTACATTTGAACGTACTTGTTCTCTAGGAGTGGACAGAGTCATTGCAAGTATGACAAATAAAACAGAAGCAGGGAAGGAAATCATTGATCAAAGCATGTACAAAAACAAGTATTAAGGGCTGAGGGCACAGTTCAGTGGTAGAATGCTTGCCTGATATGCTCAAGGCCCTGGGTTTGATCCCTAGCACCTAAAAAAATGAAAGTTTTAAGATCTTTAATATCTATGATTATTACAGTAGTTCTGAGATACATCCATTCATAAGAGTAACTTAAGGATGTAAAACATGAATGATGTGCAAGTCCATTTAGTTCTCATGACAAGATCTTTGCCGAGGCAGGAAAATCCAGCCCACCAATGCACTGCCTGACAGCATGCATGCCTCTTGTTGAACATGCCTGTTATTGTGCATGTGTTTTGCTATCCACAGTGCTGTGCCAGGGAAAATTGTGTCTTAATTCTTTCTACAGTCTTCATTCTTTCTAAGACTCAGCTGGTAGGTCTACAGATCAATCCTCAATGGGAACTGGAACAGTGTGCAGGGCAAGTAGTGAGAAAATATCTGGAAAATGGGGGTCGTATGGAGTTATGACTGTGTCCTCAGCACCTAGTGAGTGGCCACACATGCTCTGTATCAAAACTTCTCACCTCTGCCTTGGATGATTCAGAAACAGCTCTAGAGGATACCAGAATGAATGAGGGAGAGACACTGTGTGCAATGCAACAATTTTTATTATAGAGGTAAATGGAGCTAGTTAATGGAAGTGTGTATTGCGAGAAAGCGATGTCATTTACATAGGCAGGACATGTTTGTGTCTTCCCACAATGTCAGAATTGGTTGAATAACAATAAACTCACAAACTCCATCACTTTCCTTGACTTTACTTCAATGGCTATTCCGAGTATTTGTGACCATGGCAATTGCAAATTATTTTATTCCATTCCAGTCTTAATTGCTAATATTGGTAACATTCAAATCACACATCACACTTCACATAACAACATCTAGGCTACAGCAAAGCTGAGAAAGTGTTAAGGTAACAACAGGATTTTAAACAGGCAGCACAGTGATACAAATGCAGAATCACTGGATGTGGTCAGAAAAGGAGTTAACAAACACAGACAGGAGCACAACAGTCAAAAGGAAGGTACAAGCAACATTTTGAAGTGGATAGCCATCATCATGGGCAACAATGCTGAGCTGAATCCTAGGGACAGACAGAGGTTCATCACTATGGTGATTTTCCTGAACAAGGCTCTTGAAAAGTGACTAGGTAATAGGTCAGGGTGCTGTGCCACAGTTTGAGGAACCCCTCCTTTTATGGGTCTTAGGTGAAGTGGTTACATCTGGTGTGACTGATAAACTCATGTGTCTGATGTTTCTGATATGATTTAATATACCCATGTGTCCATGTGCTACTCATTTAATTTGATAAGTTCACAGGTAATAATTTGTATTGGTATGAATAAATTACTTAACTAGTTTATGCCTTATGGTTATGCTGGGTAGATGGTGGTTCTTTACTTGTACAAACAAGATATATAGTCATTGTACATTGGCATGTGTACTTAAAATGAAGTAACTCAAGGCAAACTATTATGTTATAAAATTGAACAATTCAGGGCAACAAGGGAGTTAAGGCACAGCCTGCTCTCTAAAGTGTAACAAAAGCATTAGTCACTTTAGTTTCAATTCTCTAATAAAAGTATTTTCCTAAGTGTATCAATGATGAGGAATCTAGTTGCAGAACCAAATCTCATCCGAAATGACCTGTCTTCTGCCATGCATCTTGAGATCTCTGCCACCATGGCCAAAATAAATGACTTTGTAAGCACTTGGGAAGTGTATGCAATTATACTTACTTTGAGATTTATTTTAAAAGTATTTCCAATTTTTTTTAAAAAATTACAAGTTAATATTTGGCCATGGAAGTACTCTTATATAACTATCCTCTTCAATGTATTTTCCAAATCAAATCATTCTGCTTTCAGTGTGAACTATGAGTGATCAAGTGAAAGCAAGATCTAAATCTAGAAGAAGAGATGAAGAAGGATCTTTTCTGCTGGTTGAGTCTATTACTGTGAGTGCTTTAATATTTAATGTTTTATGCTAACAGAAATTTATTTGGAAAAAATGAATAGCTGAGATACACTTATTAAGTTTTTCCATCCTCATAACAAGTGGCAGTGGGTCTCATGGAAACTGACCCAACAGGAATATATTCTGCTGTGGTTTGAATAGATCTCTTACATTTCTGAGAAATATGCCTGATGACTTCATTCTTACACATACTAACAACAGATGGCACACATCCTTCCTACCATAGATAAAATACCTTCCAAAACAATTGCAATTAACTCCTGTGGGATTAACCTCAGTATTAGAAGAGTAACTTTAGTAACTCCATTAATAGTATATATATGGAATCACATTGAAAAAATGTCTTTATACTTCATTGGGATTAGATATATTTATGTGGTCTGTATTGTTATTATGTGTGTGAACAACAAACTTTTCATTTGTGCATGCATGCATGCACACATGTGCACACACACACACACACACACACACACACACACTTCTATAGTTCCAGCAGTCCAGTGATGAAAAACCTCAACAAGAGGAGCCACCAACTGAAAGTCAATATGATACAACTGGTCAAGAGAAAGAATACGACTGCTTCTTGGCTGCTATGAATGGAGCAGCATTCCTCCACTATGCATTTCTGTCATGATGTTCTGCCCCACCACAGAGCAATGGAGTTGGCGGACAATGGACTGAGACCTCTGAAACCATGATCCCCAAATAAACTTTTCATCCTCTAACTTGTTCTTGTCATATATTTTGGTCACAGCAATGAAAAACTGACTAACACAGAAATTGGTACCAAGAGGTGGGATCATAGCTGTGACTAACCATGTGCTTCAGAAGCCATTGAAAATGGTTTCTGGGAGATGTTTGAAAAAGTTTAGAGATTCAGGATGGAGAAGGCTTAGAATGTTGTAAGTGAAGTTTAGTGGTAGATTCTAGTGGAAGCTCAAAAGATCAGAATGCAGACAATAAAGACCATGCTCATGAAGTTTCATAGGGCAAAGAGAACTTGGTTGGAAATTGGACTCTAGGCCATTTGTATTGTATTCTGGCAAAGAAATTGTCTACATTTTGCCCATATCCTGAGACTTTCAGTGAGGCTATATTAAAGGTTATATACAAATTAGTCTGGGAGAGAAAATTTCAAGGCAACACAGTATTCAGGATGTGACATAGATACTCCTGGAAGCTTTTATACAGGTGTACTGTGAGAACCAAAAACAAAAAGCAGAGATAAAAGATTTTAAATATTGCAGTTTGATCAGAAAAGAGCATATAAAACTGAGGGCAAAAAAGATGTACTCATTGAGCCAGGCGTGGTGGCGCATACCTGTAATCCCAGCACTTTGGGAGGCTGAGACAGGAGAATCACAAGTTCAAAGCCAGTCTCACCAACGGTGAGGCACTAAGCAACTCAGTGAGACCCTGTCTCTACATAAAACACAAAATAGGGCTGGGGATGTGGCTCAGTGGTCGAGTGCCCCTGAGTTCAATCCCCAGTACCACACACACACACAAAAAGATATACTCATTGAAAAGTAAAAAAGATGCTAAGTATTTTGCACAGAGAAAACAGGAAAGATGGCTTGAAGGCATCTCAGGAATTTTCAAGACTGCATCCACTGCAGGCTCAAGTATCTAGAAGGAAAAATTCCTTTGGAATAAGATCCTGGTGGGTACCTCTTTTGCACAGGGGAGCTTAGGAAGTTGTTTAACCATGCTCAGCTGCCCAGTCACTCAGAGGTCAGTGAGGCCATGATTCCAGGGAGCTTGGCTACTGTGTGAGCTGGTGGCAGTCTTTAGCATCACCCATGTGGTGCTGGTTCTGTAGGAATTCAGGATGCTAGACTTGGAAGGTCTTGGAGGTTTCTACCAAGATTGCAAAGGCCATGAAGTCTAGGCAAAAGGAAGCAGGGTTGGAATCCCTGTGGAACTCCCAGTTAGAGGCAATGAATGAAGCTGTGAAGGCAAAGCCAAATCAGGAATGTAGACCCTAGAAATTAAGAGATGCCAATAATGTGGACTGTCTGCCAAGGAAAACTGCTGGCTGCAGAGAAAACCAGGCTAAATGATTGCCCATGTGCACTGTAAACAGCAAGGCCAAATGGGAAAGTCTGTGAAAGCCTTTTGGACAATATGTTGCCACCCGGTGTCTTAGATGCTATACACAGTATTATGGGACCTGTTTGTCTAGCTGGGTTTTGATTTTACTTTGGTTCCATCCTTTATTTCTATGTCCCTCTTCTTCCATTTTAGAATGGGAATGTTCACTCTGTGACACTGTATATTGGATATATGTAACTTGTTTTAATCTTTACAAGGGCTCAAAACCAAGAGTGTGCCTTGAGTCTTAGGAGAGATTTTGAATTTGGACTTTTGGGCAATGCTAGAACTGTCAATACTATGGAACTCTTGGAGAAGGACTAAATACATTTTGCTTTGTGAGATAGGCATGAGCTTTGGGGGACAAGGAATGGAATGTTCTGATTTTGATATGAGATGTTCCTCAAAAGAAATTGTGTCTATGCAGGAATATTCAGAGGTGAAATGATTACATGATAGAATTATATCATGAGAGGTGTGACCTAATCAGTCCATCCTAGTTTAAATGGACTACCTGGGTGGTAACTATAGGCAGGTGAGGCATAGCTGGAGGAGATGGGTCATTGGGAGCAAGATCTGCAAGGGTACATCTTCCTTCTTCCCTGTGGTCCCTTCTCCCATTCCTCCCTCTCCTTTCTGGCTGCCATGAATGGAGCAATGCTCCTCAACCATGCCCTTCTGCCTTATTTTCTACCTTATCTTGGGCCCAGAGCAATAGACTCAGCCAACCTTGGATGAAACCTCTGGAACTCTGAGCCAAAATAAACTTTTTAAGGGGGGAGGAGAGAAAGAGAGAGAGAGAGAGATGAAGGAGAACCTAAGGCTCAAGCTAAAGGAAATGGATAGAAATCACCTGTGAGAATAAGGTGTATGTGTGCATAATGCATTATTACATCAACAGTAACAGAAGGAAAGAAAACATTAAAAAAGGATCTCAAAAGATTTCCTGGGTGTTCCTTGGAAAATGAAAAGTATACTTCACAGGTTTTTTTTTTTTTTGTCTTTTGGGATTTTGGGGGTTTTTTTGGTACTAGAGATGGAACTCAGGGGCACTCAACCACTGAACCACATCCCCAGCCCTATTTTGTATTTTTTTATTTAGAGACAGGGTCTCACTGAATTGCTTAGCACCTCACTTTTGCTGAGGCTGGCTTTGAACTTGCAATCCTCCTGCCTCAGCCACCCAAGCTACTGGTATTACAGGCATGTCCCACTGTTCCCAGCTATTTCACAGCTTTTTTTTTGTATCCTTTGCTATAAAGGATTCTCCCTGTATCTTCCTTTGCTCTACCTGAAAAATTCAAGGAAAAAATATTTAATTTTATTCCTAAAGTTGTACAGGATTTCTTACTGCATCAGCAGTGTAAATGCCTTTTAGTAGTATGTGTAAAGTGCCAAATCAACATGCATCTAACACCTGCAATAAGACCTGCTTACATAAGGATGTTAACTCCTTTTCTAAATGAGAAATCTGAGGCTCACTTACTGTGTTTTATCAAAGAGCACTTGGCTGGTAGAGACAGATATGTTCTTCATTGCCAAAAAGTATTTTTACCATCGTTTGTTTTACATCTTATGTAAAATAAAGGGAATTATTTTGCTTAAAAATACATAATATTCAAAAGTTTATAATATCAAATTGTTCAGTGTTGGTCAGGAGAGAATGCACTTCAACAGAGTAGCATACAGACTCAAGGAAAGAACTCAATGAATAATAATCATTGTTTCTTTGATTTTTTACAATGTTTTATAGAAGCTGGATAATACATTAAACTGACATTGTCAATATTAGTATGCATTTTATGTGGCTTTAAAAAGGTATTTAAATACATTCAGAATCATAAAAATCAGAAGATTCCATAAAACAAAAGTTATTCCTGTAAACGGTATTATTTTCAAGCTAAACTTCAAATTATAGATTTTAGCAATTTGCTATTAAGATGCTTCCAGATTTTGGTCTAGCTCCTACATATAAAACATTTCACCCTTGACTTTCTGAGTCTTGTTTATTTCATTTAGCATGATGTTCCCCAGTTCCATTCATTTATCAGCAAATGCCATAATTTCATTCTTCTTTATGGCTAAGTAAAACTCCACTGTCTATATATCCCATATATTCTTTATCCATTCATCCTTTAAAGAGCACCTAGGTTGGCTCCATAGCTTAGCTTCTGTGAATTGTGCTGCTATAAACATTGACGTGTCTGCATCACTATAGTTATGCTGATTTTAGTTCTTTTGGATAAATACAGAGGAGTGGATAAGTGAGTTATATGGTGGTTCCATTAGTAGTTTTTTATTGGTTCCTTTTAGTTACACATGACAGTAGCCCATTCCTAGTTTTTTGAGTAATCTCTATACTGCTTTCCAGAATGGTTATACTAATTTGAAGTTCCACTAACAATGCATCAGTGTACCTTTTCCCTCACATCTTCTCCAGTGTTTATTATTATTTGTGTTCACACTGATTGCTATTCTGACTGGAGATAAAATCTCAATGTAGTTTTGATTTGCATATCCCTTATTGTTAGAGATGCTGAATATTTTTTCAAATATTCATTGACCATTTGCATTTCTTCTCTTGAGAAATGTCTGTTTTGTCCATTTATTAAGTCCATTTATTTGCTTTTTTGGCATGGTAGAGTATCTACTTATCACTCATAAGAACAGTGGGAAAATGACATAAGCATTCTCAAACTCCAATTCTTCATAAATAAATATAAATTATTCACAAAATAATATTTTGGAATTTAGAAAATGTATGCAACATATGCATAAATCTCAATACAAATATTCAATTCACATTACTTAATAAAAATTCCAAAGGACATCCACCAAATAAAGTATGTAGATATTTATACCAATAATGAAACTAAGGACTAAACAAAAATAAGATATTCCCAGGTATGAATGCCAAAAATGCCCATTAATCTCTTTCTACCCCATTTCTTCTCAACGTAATATTGTAGTAATATTGCAGTTAATCACAAATTATGTTGCATATATACATATATAATTGTTTTGGTACCAGGGATTGAACTCAGCAGCACTCGACCACTGAGCCACATCCCCAGCCCTATTTTGTATTTTTTATTTAGAGATAGAGTCTCACTGAGTTGTTTAGCACCTCACTTTTGCTGAGGCTGGCTTTGAACTTGTGATCCTCCTGTCTCATCCTCCCAAGCAGCTGGGATTACAGGCATGTGCCACCAGATTACAGGTTTGTGCTACTGTGCCTAGCTGTTGCTTATTTTTGATACTTTATTCTACATGGGATTCATTTATGAAATGTTCCATATAGGGATTTGACATCTAAATATAACATTGTTTTGATAGAAGTTCTAGTTACCCCAACAGAGGATGAGTGTCATGATTGTATCTGTCATAGACCTACAAATCCACTTGCATTATCCTTCAGAAAATTACATTTTCAATGTAATTTATGTTAAGATGAATCCACTTTGAAATTTTTAGATAGCTGATCCTCAAAACTCTTAGCACACTATGGCAAAATAGAAGTATGCATATAGTGTGGTTTATTTTTAGATTGTCATTTAAAATAACTTAAGAAAATGTGAAGTCCATTGCTAATAGTTGATAATATTACAAAAATAATTCTTGTCTTCCTGAACCATAATCTACCTATTATGCATTCTTTTTTATTTTTGCTTTATATTTTGAAAAAAATAAAATTGATATGAAAATTATAAAAACAGTAAAATTAAATCCCATATAGTTTTTATCTAGATTTACCAATTGTTAATACTTTTTCCACATATGCATCAATATTCACTTTCTTCCTTCCTTTCTCTCCCCTCCAACCGCAGATGTCTAATTCTCTCCCCAGTCTTTCTTTATCATATATTTATTTATATGTTTATTGATATTATATTCATTATTATTAATACTAAAAATTTAATATTCAAGTAGTGTGAAAGAAACTTACTCTCAGTATGTGCATATCCTACAAACAAAGAAAAAATAGTGCTTTTGGATATCATATTGTTGTTTATGTCATGCCTCATGTGGGTTCACTCGACGAGTTGGGATCCTGCGGGACAAGGAGACCAAGGAATAGGGTCCCACACGACGAGGTCTGGGGTCCTGGAGGACGAGGGACAATGGGGTGGATGGTCACGGAGTCACTCACCCAGACACCGGGGGTAGGTAAAACTGCTCTGTCAGAGCGAGAAGCAGAACCGTTTATTTCAGTTAGTGCAACAGTTTATATAGGGTCCTCGGACCAATCATGGCCCTAAGGTTAGGTTAAAGCCAATAGGGTATTGATCCATGTCAGGCAGACAGCCAATCAGCATGGGATGAGAAAAGGAGAGGCACTAAAGGCAGCCAATCAGCATGGGGTAAAGAAAAGGGGAAACATTCAAAGTAACCAATCAGCATAGGGCAAAGGGGAGGGGAAGTATTCAAAGTAACCAATCAGCATAGGGCAAAGGAAAGGGGAGGGGAGGCATTGAAGGCATGGAGAGAGCTCCTATATTTCCCCTTTTTTACTTTTATTTGATAGGTCAGCGGGGCCTGTGTGGCCCATAAGCAAGCATGTTGGAGGGATCTGTGATAATCTCCTCATGGGAGAGAATCATTCCACTGGATTTTCCAGACTCCTATATGCTGCATATGATGGGGGGGGGGGCGCTAACGAAGCTGTAATCTGTCTTAGGTTGTGCTCCTCTGAGCATTTACCCGTCATCAATTATCAGCTTGTGCGCAAGGGAAGGGGCAAACAAGACTGCGCCTGGCTTAGGTTGTGCCCCTCTGGGCATCTTAGCCATCATTGGCTGACCAGCCTGTATGCACGTGCCCCAAAATGAGCTCTCTCCTAAGAGAAGGAGTAATGGGGTTGGGTAGGGTTGGAAAGGAAGGAAGGTTTGGGGTTAGGGTCCGCTGAAGCTGTGAAGCCTTGCGTTTCCAGCGAAGATGGGGTGGATGAGCTTCTTATGTTCTCGAGGTCTGCGATCCATGTGGCAGGCATTTTCTTGCATTCCTGCAATTCTTTAATGATATGAACTAAAAGAGCTTGTTAAGTTTTAATATGTTATTGTGGAGGGTCATGGTATGAGACTGGACCATGTGATGGCTTCCCCATGAATGAGGATATATGGTCGGGTAATAGAGAGACAGTTTCTCCAAATTATACAGTTTAAACAGGGTAACCTCAGAGATCTATTGGTCAGGGAGGCTGTGGGGTCAGAAGTGACAGGACATTGTGATGACTCATTGGTAGCTAAGAGGAAGGGCAGGACAGAGTCATCAAGGCCTATGG
>CM053417.1:81839168-81893729 GCA_028644305.1 Xerus rutilus | reverse complement strand
TGGGCCATTGTCTGTTTTGATTGACCACGGGACACCCATGAATAGCATTGCTTGCTTCAGAGCCTTAATCACATGGGCTGCTTTTTCCCCTGTGAGGGCAGTAGCATACACAAGGGAGGAATAGGTGTCAATTATCACATGTACAAATTTAAGTTTTCCAAAGGTAGTGATATGAGTGACATCCATCTGCCATAGGGAGTTGGGTGTCAGCCTACGGAGGTTGGCTCTGTGTGGTTGGAGTGGGCCCAACAGTAACAATGGACCACAAGAAGAGCATGTATGAATGAGATGTTTGCATTGTTGGATTGGAATTTCAGACAATAAGCAATGAAGACTGAGAGGTGAAACATCTGGTGTAAGGCTCTAGCTTGTTCTAGAGTAGACATCATGACTTTAGGCTGACTTACAAGTTTGCCAATAGAGGCATTCCCCTCTGATAGGAAGCCAGGAAACCCAGAATGGGAGCAAATGTGCATAATATACCATGGTTGCTGTCTTATTTCTATTACAGCCTTTAGGGTAGCCATAGGCTGATCAACAGGACAGTCCCGGGGCCTAAAAGTGGAATAAGCAATGGAAGAGCAGACCTTGACAACATATATGCTATCAGAGACTATATTAAGGAGAATGGTCTGATATCTTACCTGCACCAGAATAAGTGCAGTCAATTCAGCTACTTGGACAGAATCAGAATGCCTTTGGACAAATTGATCATTTGTTATATTAGATCCCATTACAATGTATCCAAGATGATGAGTGTTGTCATCTGTAAACACACAAGGGGCCATAGGAATGGGTTTGCTCGAGAAAAGCGTGAGTGGTCACTGTTAAGGGAAGATCTTGTAGGGTCTACAATAGTTTAGTAAGCTCAGAAACCAGAGTGGGGATCCAGGGGCATACATTGCCATCTGCCTGGAGATTAACCATGTAAGCTTGGGCGGTGGGTGGAGTTGGGCGAAAAGGATTGAAAGGAGAGAAGTGAGTGGGCGGGTCACAGACAGAGGAAACAAGGTAGGGAGGAGGAGGAGTGACTGCCTCGGGCTCTGAAGGCAGGGCAGGGTAAATACAAGGGGTGTCAGAGGCAGGGAAATTTCCATGAAGAGGGTGTTCACAGGACGTTGAGGACAAAGGATCAGGGCTATGTGATTGATGTTGTGGGGGTGCTATAGGGGCCACTTCATTGAGGACTGAGGAGAGGAGATTCCCCATGGTGAAGGAGTGGAGACAAGAAACTTTAAAGTGAAAGTAGCAATAATGATAGCAGGAGGAAAAGCTAGAGAAAATAAATCGAAAGCAAAGAGGACAGAAAAAAAACTGAGGATTGTGGGTAGAAAAAGAAGTGAGTTTGGGTCTCAGGAGACACAAAACACAGAAATGTTTAGGATCAGGGTATGTTGTGCTTTTTGAGGGACTTCTGTGGTTTTTTAGGCCACAGCTGTATGCTCACGCCGTGTCTCGGAAGACCATAAGCCACAGGCATTATGGCAGTTCCAGTCACCGGGCTGATCAGACCCTTATGTGTGACTGCCAGACGAACCAGGGAGTGGAGGTATGTTCCCTGACCTAACTTTATTACACAAACAGACACAGAGGACCACAAAAAGGCTGATGTTACCTTCACCAGCAAGACAAGAAAGACAGGGGACCGCCACGAAATCACTTTCCGAGTTTCACTTTCTGAGTTTCACTTTCCGAGTTTCCGAGTCTGAGGGGTCGAGCAGGCCACTAAAGCACGTTGACGCCAGATGTCGTTTATGTCATGCCTCGTGTGGGTTGACCTCGACGAGTTGGGGTCCCACGGGACAAGGAGACCAAGGAATGGGGTCCCACGGGACGAGGTCTAGGGTCCTGGAGGACGAGGGACAATGGGGTGGACGGTCGCGAGTCACTCACCCAGACACCGGGGGTAGGTAGGTAAAACTGCTCTGCCAGAGCGGGAAGCAGACCCGTTTATTTCAGTTAGTGCAACAGTTTATATAGGGTCCTCGGACCAATCATGGCCCTGAGGTTAGGTTACAGCCAATAGGGTATTGATCCATGTCAGGCGCGCAGCCAATCAGCATGGATAAGAAAAGGAGAGGCACAGAAGGCAGCCAATCAGCATGGGGTAAAGAGGAGGGGAAACATTCAAAGTAACCAATCAAAATAGGGCAAAGGAGATGGGAAGTATTCAAAGTAACCAATCAGCATAGGGCAAAGGAAAGGGGAGGGGAGGCATTGAAGGCATGGAGAGAGCTCCTATATCATATGATTATTAAATTCAGGAAATTCAGTGAGAAAATGCAATCATTTAGAGTCTACATTCAAATTTCCTCCATTTTTCCAATAATTTCGTTATAGATTTTTTTCCTTATCCAGCGTTCAATCCAATGTATTTTGAGGTCACATATATTTAGTTTCATTTAATCTGGACAAGTTCTTCAGTCTTTGACTTTCTTGACAGTGACATCTAAATGTTTTAATCTTTTAATAACATATATTAATTATACATATTAATGGCACTCATTGTGATATTTCAGTCTATGCATACAGCATGCACTGATTTAATCTTGCCTCCATTTGTCCAGCTTCCTCACTTCCTACCCTCTAGTAATCACTATTATATGTTTAGGTCAACTTATTTTATTGTTGTTGACTTCCACAATGAAATGGCTTATCTCACTTATGTAATGTCCTCCACTTCCATCCATTTTGCTGCAAATGACAGGTTTTCATTGTTTTATGGCTTAATAATATTTTATTGTTTTTAAATACAATATTTCCTTTGTACATTCATCCATCAATGGGACAGTGGTTTTTGAAAGGAGCACAAAGCAATTCAGTTGTTCGTTAAAACTTATGTTTCACTCAACACTTGTTGCTGCCCACTTATGCCACTTAACTTGCTAGGTGTGAGATGTAATTTCGGCCTTGGACACAAAATTTAGTCAGAGAGGCCCCCAAAATCACTGATTTAATGTGCTGAGTAAAATAACAGACAAGTTCAATGAAGTTGTCTGAAGGAAGTCTTGGGAAAAGGAAAGGGGAATATTTGAAAAATTCTCCTTTCTTTTTTTCTGGCAACAGATTCCAAACATGATACTATGGGGCTCTTACAAATCACTTTTATTTATCACACCAGCTTATATTGAAAGAGTGAATGTTATAACTTCCTTATATGTATCTCATGTTTTACTGCCTACAGTGGTAATTTTTGTATTATTTTATTTTTATTGTACACATTTAAAGTGTATGGGTTTCAGTAAACATAGTGAAATGATTACTATAATGAATTAAATTAAGTGAGAAATTAATCTTCTCACTTGATTGTGCTTTTTTCTGCAGTCCATTCCTTTTATTTTTATACCAGTTCTTTTTAGTTATACATGACAATAAAATTCATTTGACATAATTATAAAATTATGGAATATAATATATAGTTTATTCTAATTCAGTCCTCATGATGTCCTCTTCCCTTCCCATCCTCACACCTCCAGTACCCTCTACTCTACTGATCTTTCTGTGATTTACTTGCAGTTTTTTTTCATTAACATCTTGTGGATGGTCACGATGGTGAGATTCACTGTGGTATATTCATATATGTACATAAGGAAAGTTAGGTCAGATTCATTCCACTGTCTTTCCCTGTCCCATCTTTCCTCTCTTCCCTTCATTATTCTTTTTCTATTCCACTAACATGATTGCTTTTTTCTATTTTAGGTATTGTATATTAAAAGCACCTGAGACCTACTCTCTTAGCAAATTTCTAGTTGCAATATATTACTGACTAGCTATCATGCTGTACATTGATCACTAGACTGAATTGTTCTACATAAGCACAACTTAGTATCTTTTTACCTATATTTTCTCAACTTCTGTTAATCTCCACTCTGGTAACTACTGTTTACCAGGAGAAAAGTAACCACTATGTCTATGTATTCAACATTTTTAGATTATAGAGTACTTTTCTTTCTGTACCTGGCTTATTTTCATTTAGCATAATGTTGGTGTGGCACGTTCATGTGTCACAATTGTCAAGACTCCTTTGTTAAGGCTAATATTCAAGCATGTGCATGTGTGTGTGCCCACATGCATGCACATACATGCACATAGAGTCTATAATTTCATACTAGTTTCAGCCATTACTATAATTTTTAACATCAAAATGGAAAGAAGGTATGTACTATGTTTCACAACATGGGAAAGAAAAGAAAAAAGGAACAAATGGAGGTAGATGGAGGGAGTGGGAAATGGAAAGGAAGAACAAGACACTTGGAAAAGTCAAACATTTGTTTCTAAAAGTTTGAAAGATAAATGGGCAAATTTCAGAAGTTCTTCCATGATATTTTTGATGCTTAGATTCAGGTACTACTGGAATAGATATATTTAATTATACTTTACTAACATATCAACAATTTCATCCATATTCTGAAAATATCAGAGCTCAAGAATGTATTTCCTTTTAATTACACAATACATTCAATGACTGTTGGTGAATTCTTTATATTCTTTGTTGAGCTTTTTCCATTTTCTTCAACATTATGTAAACTAATGGATATCCCTCTAATTTAACAAAGAGCTATCTTTTTTTTTTTTTGTACCGGAGATTGAACTCAGGGGCACTCGACCAGCCCTATTTTGTGTTTTATTTAGAGACAGGGTCTCACTAAGTTGCTTAGAGACTCGTTTTTGCTGAGGCTGACTTTGAACTCGTGATTCTTCTGTCTCAGCCTCCCAAAGTGCTAGGATTACAGGTATGCACCACCACATCTGGCTACAAAGAGCTAACTTTTTAATTTAGTAATTCATTTTAATAATGATCCATATCCCTCTTTTATTAAGTACCTTTCCCCTTAGATTTTCTCTGTTGCTTTTATTATTTTTATATTGAATACTCATATAACTTATCTATTTTAATAACATTCATTTGAAAGATATGATTTTCTTGAAAGCAGATTTTAGTAATTTTCATTAGGTTCCTGGAAGCACTTTGAAAACAAATTTTTAATATGAATTGTATAATGGAATGGCTCAGCAAAGTAGAGTAAAAACATTTAAATGACCAATGCAAGGTAACTTCTTCCCTAACTGCCAAGCACTTCATAAAATTCAGAAGCTCTTATAACTAATGGTCATCAATTTGGAAAACACACATCTAAAACATAGTTAATTTGACTACTCAAGAATTACTACATCATGGTCTTCCAAGTTCTACCAAACAATACATAAAGGCAGAAAGTTGTAAAATGTAACACATATTATGGTTGAAGTTATGGCCATGTATATCTGGGTAAGAATGGAACTCTAATTAGAATAATATATATTCCATGATTGTATAATTCTATCAAAATGGATTCCAATGTCATATATAACTAAAAGAAACCAATAAAAAAATTTTTAAATATGGTTAGAGTTGATTCTTTCATACAGTGTCTATAGTATTACTAGAAATAGTGGCTCAAGAAGACTGATGGAGGGGCAGGGAAGGTGCTTAGCATAGGCATTTTATTTGCACTGATATTGAGTGTTGCTGACTTATATGCACTCCTAATGTACTAGAGTAGAATGGAAAATTTTGCAGTTTAGGAGCTGACAGGCTGTGGTTTTTCATGCCAACACACAGCAGCTCTGCTTATTAACATTTCACCATAGAGGCTTGCAACAGCTAAATAGGTATCTGTAACAGATAACCACAGTAGCAGAAGCAGGAATTAAAGCACTGGGGACTAAATCTCTTTAGTCTTAATTTCAACATATAAATATATTTAGTTATCCCCATTTGATACACGGGATAACTGATAATCTGAGAAAATAAGTATCTTACTCAAAGTCAAAACATTCCTGGTACAATCACTTTTCAAACTAAGATTCTTGGGACTCACATGTCCTCTTCTTTATAGCCATCATTTTTGCTCTCAGAATTAAAATCTATTTTAAATCACATTCACCACAAATATTTTATATTGCTCTGATCTCTCCATAAAGTACTTTTTAAAATTCACCTGGAGATTTTGTTTTTACACCTTTATGGAAAAACTGCCAAAAGATTTTTTCCAAAGTGAACCACACCATGCTACATTTTGACCAGCAGACTAAAAGTGCTCCAATTGCTCTGCACTCTTACCAACACCTGGTATGGTCAGATTTTTTTCATTTTAACCATTCTAAGTAGTATGTAAGTCATATCTCCTTGGTATTTAATGTGCATTTCAACATGCTAACCGTATTTTTATGTGCTCATTTGACATCTACATATATTCTTGTCTCTTCAAATGCCTTGAGATTATTTTCTTAGCTTGTCTTCTTTATGGCTGCAGTCAGAATTAACTATTAATTTATATTTTTAATATAAATTAATATAAATAATTTATATCTTAATATAAATTAATATAATATAAATATAAATTTATATTTAATATAAATTAATATAAATGATGGTTTGCATCCCAAGGCCACTGCAAATATTCACACCTGCTCAAACTCATGCTTCTGGGGCCATTTGGGGGGAAAAGAAAAAATAATTTCTACTTCTCAGATCACAGCATATCATGTTCAACAACAGAAATTATATAGCACCACTGCCTGCAAGTGACCCTGGGACATTAGTTATCAATATTCTAGCATTATCACCAGTATAGAGAAGAGCAGAGAAAGACATGGGAATGGCAGTTGTTCAAATGCTTGGGGTAGATTCTACCTGTCAGGAAGTTGCTGATCATGTGCATTTGTTGTTCCATGGGTCCTCTTGAAACTGTGTAATGCATGGGAGATCTTTTTAAAATCTTTTCTTGCTGTAAAATGTATATGCATTGAATTGCATCTCTTGAAAAATTCATATGCTGATGTTCTAACTCCAACTACCTTAGTATGTGACCTAGTTTGGAAATAGGGGTTTTATAGATATAATTAGTTAAGATGAGGTCATAATGGATTAGGGTAGGCCCCTAATGTAACATGAATGGTGGTGTTACAAAAGAGGAAAATTTGGACACAAACATGCACGTGGGAAGAAAAATACGTGAACTGGATCGTAGGTGGGTGATGTATCTATTATGCAAAGAATGTCATACATTGCCAGCAAACCAACAGAAACTTAGAGACAGGTATAGAACAGATTCTTCTACACAGCCCTCAGAATGAACCAATCTTACTGATCCTGATTTCAGATTTCTTGCCTCCAGGAGAGGAAGACAATAATTTATTTTGCTTAAACCACCTAGTTTGTGATAATTTGTTACAACAACCCTAGAAAGCTTTTACAGACCTTGGTGACAGGAAACAGGGTGCTACTATAATGAATACCTGAAAGTAGTGTGAAAGTGAGATGCTAAAGAATTTTGAGGTGCCTGATAGAAAAGGCCTACATTTCTTTGAAGAGACTGTTGTCAGAAATTTGGATATTAAAATAAATTCTGTTGAGGACCAGAAAGACAAGAGGAGAGTGGTAGAGAAAGTTTCTGCCATCTTAGAGAATATATGTATCATCATGAACAGAATGTTGCTATGAATATAAATATTAAAGTTGCTTTTGATGAGATATTAGGTGGTAAGCATGAGCATATTAGAAACTGAAGGACACAGAGTCCTTATAAAAGAGCAGAGAATGTGGCTTAATTGCATGCTCCTTGTTGCAAAGTGCAACTTGTTAAGTGATGAACTCTGATATTTAGCTAAGGAGATTTCTAAGCAAGGTGTCAATAATCTGATCTGGCTTCTCTGTGCTGCTTGCAACAAAATGCAAGAGGAGCGATATAAGGTGAAAAGGAAATGCTAAGCAAAGAGAGATCAGTGACGTTTTGAAAGTTTCTCTGCCTACTGAGGTAGCATGCTGTGGAAATAAGCCCAAGGATATAGCTGGAACTGTTTGCTAAAGAGATTAGGTATGCAAATTGTGTATTCAACCAGCCTTCTCAGCAGAAGCCAGGAATAGAGCTGCACTTATCTAGTAAAGATTTGTGGAGAACTCATGTTACATTGGCTTGGACTCTATGAATCGTATCAGAGGCCAACAAAGTTCTTGAGAATTCTGAAATACACCTAACTTGGAATGAAAGGGACTGAAATGGAACAAAATAAAAGAATGACTTTGAGGGAGTAGCTACAGATATACAGGTTGGCAAGTCTGCCACTGCCAGTATAGTCCCAAACAGCCAACTCAGGGGGATGGAGCTAACTTCCTCCTCAATTTCAGAGGGTACAGCAACCTCCTGGATTTCGAGGAGTTTCTGTACAGAAGTAAGGGAGCAGGACCACTACCTATGGCCCAGAGGGCAAAACTGGCAACCCATTGGGCCCAAAGGACATAGGATCAAGGCAAAGAGGATTATTCTCAAGCCTTAAAATGTAACAGAACCTAAAAAAGTAGAACTCTGTAAAAGGGTAGAATGGTAGTTACCAGGAGCTGGGGCAGGGCAAGGTGGGGGTGTAGAGGAATGGAGAAATGTTGGCCAAAGAGTACCCACTTTTAGTTATAAGGTGAATAAGTTCTGAGGTCCTATTTTATGGCATAGTGATTGTCATTAATACAATATTTTATACTTGAAATATGCTGAGAGTAGATCTTCTTTTTTGGTACCAGGGATGGAACTCAGGGGCACTTGACCACTGAGCCACATCCCCAGCCCTATTTTGTGTTTTATGTAGAGATAGGGTCTCACTGAGTTGCTTAGTGCCTCACCATTGCTGAGGCTGGCTTTGAACTTGTGATTCTCCTGTCTCAGCCTCCCAAAGTGCTGGGATTACAGGCATGTGCCATTGTGCCCAGCTCTGAGAGTAGATCTTATATATTCCCACAGCACAAAAAAAAGTAATCATATAGGTAGTAGATGTGTTCACTAACTTCATTGTGGTAATAATTTCACAATCATGTCATCACATTGTACATCTTAAATATATACAATTTCATTCATCAATTATACCCCAGTAATGCTAGAAAAATAAAATGAAATAAAGTCTCTTGTCACACAATCTGCTGCTGATAAATTCTGTTTTTATGCTTCTGAAAAAGTCTTCATTTTGCCAATGTTTTTGAAAGTTTTTTTTTCACTAGATATATAATTCCAGGCTAATAAATATTTTTCTTTTACTACATTAAAGATATTGCTACATTGCCATTGCTTGTGCTGTTTGCAAAGAAACAGACACTCAAGTTGGGCATCAGCAGCTCAGGAGACTGAGGCAGGAGGATCATGAGTTCAAAGCGAGCCTCAGCAAAAGTGAGGCACTAAGCAACTTAGTGAGACCCTGTCTCTACATAAAACACAAAATAGGGCTGAGAATGTAGCTCAGTGATGGAGTACCCCTGAGTTCAATCCCTGGTACCCTCCCCCACCAATAAAAAGAAAAAAAAGTCTCTATTCCAGTCCCTGTATATTATGCCAAGCTTGTAACATTTAGGAAAAAGTATCCTTTGATGATAATGATCATGATAGGGCAGAAGGCAGTTACATGTAAGAACAGATAACAGCCTGGGATCCTTAGGCCTTGCAGAGCCACCATATTAACCAACACAATATATATTTTGCTTGAGTCTCAGAAAATAACCAGCTTGGCATCCATGCAGCTTCAAAATGTTTCAAATGCCTATCATCCCTAGATGATGACAAGACATCCCTAGATAGAGCCAAGCTGACTTCAAAGGTAACCTAGCAGCAGCTCAGAATAGTTGCTCTGCAATTACACTTTGCAGCACTGTCTGATGCATCAACAAAACTGAGTCAGTTTTAAAGCAATACATACTCATAAATTACCTTTTCTAATGCAATGAGCAGTATTTTTACCTCAACATGCAAAGGATGATTGACCTAAACTTTCTGAAGATTGCACAAAAGGTTTATATGTAATATTTTGCTAGCTCTAGTATTCCATTACATCACTGTAGTCTTATAAACATATTCCTTTATTCTGTGTTCATTGAATGGGGGTATACAAAGTAGGAGAGAAAAACTGAACAATCCACTTCAATTCAGTACAACCAATTGGGTGGAAGGATAGACATTTTTATCAGAATATCATATATGTTTATTTCATGTGTAACATCAACGTTAAAATTGACAAGTTCTTAACTGTTCCAAGTAAATTTAGCCATTTAAGTAGTTGTAAAGTTATTCCCTCCAAAAACTAAGAGAGCTTTTCTTTTCTATCATCACACACCACAAATTCCCAATAGTTCTCTTTTTGGAGGAATTTCAATGGATGAGTAAACTGCTTTGGAGATATTTCAGAACTCCTTTCTCCATATGAAAACTAATCTGGACAAGTTATATATTGCATAGATTTTTCTACATATTATTTTACTTAGAACCCATGTGCAAAGACCATGTAGTATCATTTTAACCAATTTGACTTACAGCAAAACTATCTATCCTGAAAAATATGATGGAAATATTCCATGATCTTCCAGTTAACAGGCTTACTATTTTACCTCAAAGTTTATTTTTCAATATGTTTCAAAATAACCAACTCAACAGGGACATTATTTTAGTCTTTACTGAATTACAGGCATGTGACCTGTGCCCAGCTTCTACCACTGCCACATCTTCCTTTTTCTCTAAATGGATTGGATTATTTAATATGAGTTTGATATACAACAATTAACCCTTTAATTACAAACACTTAGATTAAGTCATTGACTAGTGTGGAAAAATACATTATAATGCTAGGGAGCCTACAGTTCAAACTGTAGTATTTTTCCCTCTTAAGAAGGTGACATGTACTTAATTATGAGGCAGATATTCAGGCTTTTTAAAATTTTTTAGTTGTAGATGGACACAATGCCTTTATTTATTTATATTTTATGTGCCTCTGAGGATCAAACTCAGTGCCTCACAAGTGCTAGGCAAGTGCTCTACCTCTGAGTTACAACCCCAGCCCAGCTATTCAATTTTTGATAACCACATTTAGGGCTACATTCATAGGACTGCTTAGATAGTCCAGGTGAAATGCTTATAGAAATAGAGACAGTATCATATCATAAAACTCAGTTATATATCAAAATCTATTTTGATATCTGATATCTTCACACTAATTATGCTTTCTATAACTCAAGCACTCTTCTCTTGGCAAGAGAAAGTTGAAGCTTATCCACAAAGGTAAAGGTACTTAATGCTAAACTTTTCTTCTAGGCCTATATTTGGATTATTTAAGGACCTTATACTGAAGATACCAGCATGGTCTTTCTACATTTTTACTAACTTAAGATTAGAGCCCTATAAACTTATTCATCAACCATCTTCCTTTCTTGTGTTTTCCTTGGCATTCAGTTAAGACTGTAAAAGTCTATTTTACTTTATTTTACCTACACATTTTCAAATAAAAACTTAAGGTTAAAAAAGTGTGTACAAACATCCCATAAAATAATTGTCATTTAATCTATTTGAAAATGAGACTTATATGATGGTCATAATAACTCTAACTTTATGTATGACTGCATATATGTTGTGATTCTATACAACTTACAACTAGAGAATTGATATGTTATCCTCTATGTACAATGAATCAATTTGCACTGTTAACATGTAAGCCTAAATAAAAAAATAAAAATAAAATTATTATATGCCCAAGAAAAAAGAAAATGAGACATGCCAGAATTTTATGTAAGAAAATAAATATTATGAATCAAACTTCATTTTAAAGCCAAATTACAGAAAACTCAATTCCTATGTATTATTTTAAAGCCCAATGAGAAAATTCCTTGAGCCATTGATGGACCCAGTCTAATTCTATTTTAAGTTTGGGAGCCATCTCGTCCCAAGGTCATAAGAAAAGTTCATTTTTGTTCAGCTCGTTAGGAATTCTTACTCATTCCTTGAGCCCCTCAGCACCTGGCTTTTTGAATAGATAGCTTTGACTGGGTAATCACTCTCCCAAAAATCTCAACAATGCCTCCTAAATGCCAAGTTTAAAGTCTGAGTTTACTGTCTACCTAGAAATGTTAAACTATAAGTTCATTAAATTGCTATCTGCTTCTGTATGATGCTTGCCAAAACCCTACTTTTGTAACTCTTTGAGATATAAAAACCTCTCTGCTCTGAAACCAGGTTGCTGATCTCTGGCCCTGTTTTGCAGAGAGAGACAGCCACTGTACAGCTAATGTGCACATAATATAAGCTTGCTTAATTTGATTTAAAATTGGAGTTGGTGGTCCTTTCTTTTCGTCCTGGGTTCAACACCATCACTACAAATATTAAAAATTCTAACTATTTAAGATGGGAAAATAGGAGGAATATTTCAGATGTATTTCAGATGTCTCTCTTCTTATAAAAAGTTATTAACCTATTAAAGTCACTCTCTGCATGCCAAAACATGTTCTGACAAAACCCAGTCTTGTCAGTAGAGGTCACAGTGATATCTGCATTGTTAACACTTTATGCTTCTATGCTTCCAAGAATAGAAGGAATTTGATTAACAATTTCTCTTATCCCAAATCCTCAAATTTAATATTGTAGGCACAAAGTATTATCAAATCTGGGACGGTCTCCAATAGATAAATAATGACATAGCTATGTTATTCTCAAGAAAATGTCTAGATATTCTTTCCTATATAATCAATTGTTCAGTGGCCACACTTTTAATTAACAAACTGCATTAGTTGACATTAAATGCGTTAATTGTGCCACAAGTCCATCAAAGCTACCTTTTAGATATTTTTAATATGTCCAAGAGAAAACATCTGCATTAGTTTCATTTGGGAGTACTGACCTGTTACAAGGATATCAAATCTATTTTTAAGATTAGACTTTTATTGGGCTTACTAAAGGAAAATGACAAAAGAAAAAAATAATATCACAAGAGAAATTTTTTTTATTTTTGATGCTGAGGATTGAACCCAGGGGCACTCTACCACCCTCATCCTTTTTTATTTTAAGACAGGGTCTCACTAAGTTGCTTAGGTCCTTGCTAAATTGCAGAGGCTGTCCTCAAAATTGCAATCCTCCTGCATTAGCCTCCCAAGTCTCTGGCATTGTACATGTGTTCCACCACACCAAAAACTTCTTTAGGTCCACTTAAAAGCCACATCTCTAGCTGGAATATTTTCAAACCAGCCTACACTCTAAAAGTTAATGCCTCTAATAACAATCAACAGCAGGAAAAAAACCTGCTAACAACCAGCCTACTCATTAGCAAAATAGCAGTTTAACTCAAATACTTTAAGAACAAAATATAAAACTACCTACCCAAACTGCCCCATCCTTCAGCAAGAAGAGAGAAAATAATTGCATTTAAAAACCTAAATAGGCTTAGCATTTTTTACAAGGATAACAATAATCCAACTTCTGTGAATGTACTCAGGACTAAAAGTGGAGTGAAAGCAATACTAGGGATTAGTATCCCACAAACAGTCTTTAAAAACCCAAAGTACCACAAACACACTAAACTTGTCTTTTTGTCATTAGAAATAAGCAATTTTTGCAGCCTCTGCCTTTCAATGGGAAAGCAGGAATTTTTTTTTAAAAATTAATTTTTCAAAAAAATCATTTGACACCCAAATTTGGGGGACTATGCATTTTAACTATGAAACTGAACTGAACTACCTCCCTCTTCCTTCAATCCAACTACCTCATAAAAATAAGAGAACTCAAACAATTCAAACATGATTATCTTTAAAAGTCCTTGAATGTATTAAAACTTTCAGAGGAAAGAAAATAAAGAAGGAGAAACAAGAACAAGGAGGGAGGAAAGCTTAAAAAAGAGGTGGGGAGATTAATGTGATTCTTTTTTTATTTGGTAACAAGAAAGTATAAGGTCATTTGTAATTTGTTCAGTTGTCTGCCTTCTGCACATCTGCATTCTGACCAGAAGAAACTTGGAGGCTTTTCTGAAGGACATGAGCATCTGCAGTTTCTATCCTCTTACAGTAGTTCTTTGTCTCAACAATCTCAAAGCCAAATTTCCTGTAGAAATCAATTGCTGGCTCATTGCTGATCCATGTAAACATGTTGTCACAAGTGTCATCCTGCTGGTCCTGGTGGTGTACACCTGTAATCCCAACAGCTCAAGAGGTTGAGACAGGAGGATCGTGAGTTCAAAGCCAGCCTCAGCAAGTGAGGCTACTAAGCAACTCTATGACACCCTGTCTCTAAATAAAATACAAAATAGGGCTAGGTATTTGGCTCAGTGGTTGAGTGCCCCTGAATTCAATGCCCAGTACTCCCCAAAAAGAGTGCCATCTTTTCCACAGATGTTTAAGGCATGGTTTAACCTAGCCTTTGGTAAGGTGCAAGACATTCTAATGTCCTGAGGTCTCTTCTGATTTTATGAATGATCCACCCTGCAGCATAGTGCACTTACAGCAATATCATTGAAACAGGCAAGATTTGCTGGCTGGCCAAGCTCAAGCACATCCTTGTAAAACCTGTCATTATAGCTTACTGGAAAGATGACCTGGTTTGGTCTCTTCAACTGTTTAATATTGTGTGGTGTTGCATCTCCCAGCTCCATTCAACTACCTTTCATGTTTCCTGCCTGCCGAGGCCATGCTTACCACCACTACCATTGTCCCTGCCTCCTGGGGCTGAGCTCTCTGTGCCCTCAGCTTGGACCACTCAACCCCACAAACTGCTCCCTCACCTAGGGCAGAAAGCTGAAATGGTGTCGGAGGTGGGGAAAGTGGAGCATAGCCCTGGGTCCGAGAGGGGTGGGAGTGTTTCCTGTCACTGTTGGTGCCACTGTGTGCCCCCTGCTTCTCCACACGTGCACTGGGGTGCCCACAGGCTTTGTAATGGAGATTTTTGATTTTGCCACTGTAAATGCCCTTAACTGGCATTAATCTTTGAAAGTTTTACAGAGTTCTATTCATTTTACTATTTTATCTTAGCAATCTCTCTGGTGCAAGTACAGGCTGTCAAGCAATTGCACTATATTTGGTGGCAGATTCAAACAGGCAGTTCTCTTATTTAGTTGACTTTTGTGAATGTGTGACATAAACACATGTAATGCATGTTACAGTGAAAGATAATAGTGCCATACTATTCAAGTTTGCCCCTATTTGAAAAAAATAGCTTTTATAATTTTTCCAAGTTTTCAAAAGTATCCATTTTATGTTTCTGTGCAATTTGTTCAAACTAAGTTATCGTTAAACTTTTCTTATAGAAAGTTAACTTTGGCGATAAGCATTTTTTTCAGGTCCCTTTTTGTCCTCCCCTGATGATGTAGTTTTCTAGGTGAGATTTTGATATGATTTCATCAGTTACTTTTTATATCATGATCTGGCAATTTCTGACACTAGTCAGGAAAGACATGCTTCCATGTCTTTTTAAAGAATTATTTTTATCTATTTTATAATCACAGTTGCTGTCCTTTCACTTTGTTTTAAAGTAAGTTAGAACCAGGACACTTCGTTATTGGAAAAGTTTTGCCAGTCTATAAGGCACATTGATGCTGCACTTGCAAAAAAAAAAAAAAAAAGTCCCAACACTTAAAATCTTTGTCGTGGAAACCAGTGTTACTCAATTACTTGCAGTGTGATTTTTTTTTTTTTGCTTTTCTTTCAATCTGAAATTATGTGGTGGGATTTCCTTCCTTCCATTAAAATAAAACTATTAGAAAAGGTTCATTTTTCTTAATATATTTGGGATTCCACTCATGGGGAGACAATATTCCTTTCTTGCCCAAATAAAGGCAGGTATCTAAAATAAGAATCAGTTAAAATGGAAGGGCAAATGTATTCTGTATTTAGTGTAGATAATATACTGTAATGGAAACAGTTTATGACATAGAGTTTTGTTAGTTCCAGCCAGTATTTCCCAGCCCACACTCTACTTACTTGTTATTCTCTATCTTGGAAACACAGGAATGTGAGATAAAAGGCCAAGAGCCACACTCTATATGGCTGAGGAAGGTGCTGGAGTAAGAGATTGACACAATACAATAAAATCAATTTGCCACATGTCTGGAAGCTGCTGATGGAAAAGTTGAATCAGACGGTTAAGGGTGTTTGTTTGAACTCATCAATTTGTCTGAATCTCTTAAACTAACCTTGTCAAAACCCCAGCAATAAACCAGGTGCAGTGGCACACACCCGTAATCCCAGTGGCTCGGGAGGCTGAGGCAGGAGGATCTCAAGTTCAAAGCCAATCTCGGCAAAAGCGAGGTGCTAAGCAACTCAGCAAGACCCTGTCTCTAAATAAAATACAAAATAGAGCTGGGGGTGTGGCTCAGCGGTCAAGTGCCCCTGAGTTCAATCCTCAGTACTCAAAAGAAAAAAAAATCCTAGCAACAAAGCTGTTTTTCCTCAGTCTTTTAAACAAGTTTGTACATATACTGAAGTTTATATCTCCATGTGCTGTTATTCAGCAATGCCACCAGTGTTTGCCAAGACTGATCTCTGAAAGTTTTACAATGTCTACCAAGCCGTATACCTTATTACAACAAGTGCAAACATCCTTACTCTCTGCAGATAGTGGGAAGAAAGCAAGTTCTGTGACTGAAGCACAACATAGGGAGGAGTGAAGAGATAATAGATGTTAATTTTTAAAGATTTTCCTTACTTGGATAATACAAATCAGGACATGTTGATGAAGGGCTGTTGTTACTTTAATTCACAGTGGTTCAGGAGGAGCACAGAAAACATGCTTTGGCAAGCTTCTGGATCCAAAGGAGGGAAAACTGAAGTTTATTAGGAGCAGGTGGACTTGTTAAAGTCCAAGATGAGAAGAACTCTTGGTAGAAGGCTGGCTGGCAGTGGGCACCACATCTGCATTTGAGTGCCTTTGTCTTGCTTGTTAATAGTGCACAAACTCTCACTACCTTGGGCATTTATGGAGCAAGGAGAAGATTTTGTGACTGGAATCTCTGATCCACTTGCCTAAAGTTAGGCTCTATACTTGACCTCCAACTATAGTTTGTAAGACTTTATAGTCCTACTATTCTAAGGCCAATCAGTGTGATGGTGGCAGAAAATCCAGGCCTATATATATAGGAAAACAGTATCATTAAAGGTACAATATTGTCATTTTGAACAAAATGAAAGAAATAAGGAAGAAGTAGCATTATTGGAAAAAAAACTTGCTGAGAGGTGATCACTACACAATCAGTTGCAATACTACTACTGCAAGCAAGTCTGAATACATAGTTTTAACTTAATCTGGCTTGAAAATTCAAATAGGTAAGCCCCTTGGGACTGATTGAATCATGTGTCAATGGGAGGCTAGAAGTAGTGGTAAGCTGCTTACTTTTTTAAAATGCAGCCTGTTTAAGCACTGTCTTATGGTGTGAAAGACTGAAATATAGCAATGCTAAAGAGTAACACTTTGAGGATAAAGAATGGGGGTAAGGCCGGGCATGGTGGCACATGACTATAATCACAGCTACTTGGGAAGCTGAGGCAGAAGGATCACAAGTTGCAGGCCAGCCTGGGAAACTTAGTGAGACTCTGCTTCATAATAAAAATTTTAAAAAGGTAAAGCACCCCTGGATTCAACCCCTCATACTTAAAATAAAAGGAAAAAGAAAGGTGTAGTGATGAAGAACCTAATATTGAACCAATAATGTTTTGTTATTAGCCATTGATCACTGAGTAGTTTATAAAGTGAACCAGCTGGCTTAGTATAGCCGGCATTCTGGGAAAGTAAGTAGAACATGTTTATTCTTACTGTAAATTCTATTTGCTGCTTCTGAAGGTGATGATTTCCAAACAAACATGTTCTAAATGGTCTATATTTTAGGATCTGGTTCCTGGCCTATATCAGAGCTTATCTGTCTGGTTCAGCTGCCTACTCCTCTTGAGAAAAGGTAACCCACTGTTTAACAAGGCTCACCCTCTCCATCTTGCCCTAGCAACCATTTCTGAATCTCCAGTAAGGTTTTCTTCCTTGCCAGCAAGGTGGTAGCTGTTTTCATTTTTAAAAAGTGGAGGCTAGGGGCTGGGGCTGTAGCTTAGTGGTAGAGCGCTTGCCTAGCATGCGTGAGGCACTGGGTTCGATCCTCAGCACCACATATAAATAATAAATGAATAAAATAAAGATCCATCAACAACTAAAAAAATATTTTAAAAAAGTGGAGGCTAAGGGCATTATATCAATATTGCTTCAATTCTAAGAATTTTTCCTTATAAAATTAAAGGTATTATTATTATTAATCATTTTCTTATCCCTTGCTATTGATATATTCATGCTCTGTCTAGTGGCTGAAAATATGTTTGTTTGTTGACAAATGGTGTGATTTTTGTTTCTATACTGTTGGACTTATAAGATTTTAAAATATATTTTATTAAATTTGGACTGGATGTATGTCTCTAGCAATATGAGGTACTTTCTATTAAGGAAGGAGATGTATGCCCATGTTGAGATAAGATAATGCAATATTTTGGCTTTCAGGGATGTTTTGTGTTCATGTGTCCCAAAAATGGCATTCTCATACCAAAAAAGACACCCAGAAGTTTGAACACATATTACGCCATGCATGAAATTAGTACATTTCTCAAAATCAAAATTTTATAGGTGTGTATTAAAGTTCATTCCACTTATTCAAATTTTGAAATGTAGGTAGATTAAATACCATTGCTTAGAAATCTTTATCTGTCCAATCATTTCCTTAGGTATTTTAGAAGTAATATGTCTGGATTAAACAGATTTTATATTTAAAGCATAATGGACATAGCAAGCCTACCTTCCAGTTTCAGCACAAGTGTATGAAGTTAACTGTTATGCCTCATGCTCTCCAATTTTTATATGCTTACTCATTTTGTAAAATCCAAACTCAAAATGGAGTCACTCTGGCTCAGGCGCTGTCACGGTTGAACTGTAAAGAACTATAGATTAAATATCTGCCAAATCCTGTTTTCCTGAGTCATGTAGCTAGCCCACCCTATAATAACCTCTGAAACCCTCACTTTGGGGTCTCTCTCTGAAGGAAAGGAGAACTGACTCCAATCAATTGGCCTATGTGCCTATTTCCTCAATAAACTTTGCTGCTTCTGCAGAGTTGTCCGGGCTGCACTTCTTGGGGAGAGGTACAGGTTGGATGCAACAATTTTAGTATCTTTTTGAAGGAACAGGATTCAAACGGTCTCAACCTTGGTACAACAATCTAGTTCCATGGATAATAATTTCCCTTGTTAAACTAAGTCACTGTAACAAGCTTTCCCTTTAGACTTGTGATTGTGAGATATCATTCAATTAAACATGCCTTTGTCCTGTTCCCAGAAACCATCAGTAAAATATTCTGATTTATTGTACCAATTTCCTAGGAAGGGTCTCATAGCAGAGATGCTAAGAGGTCTGGTTTTGGGAAAAGGAAGGTCTGAGAAAGAATCCCAGCTCCATCACTTGCTATGAGGTTTTAGGAAAGTTACTATATCTCTGCCTACATCAGTTTAGTAGTACATATCGTAGGAGTAGGAGATGTGAGAGGCATAGGTAACTTTTGAACCCTGGACAGAGACTGTGACATAGTTTTTGTAATTTCATCTCCTCTGTTGAAATTGGGCTGTGAACCCCACCATTGCTCCCTTCTCTCCACAGTATGGACAATGTAATATCAGAGCCATCACCTGTCATAACCTTGCCATTAACCATAGGCCTATGTAAGGGACACATCAGTGAGGAGAATAAATGTACCAAGACCCCTAAAAATCTCCTTTAGTTTGGCAACACTCAGTGGTATGCTGGAGCCAGATCACATCACACAAGCTGATCTATAAATATTCAGGAATCTTATAAACCACTTGTAAAATTGTTAGCAGCTTGAATTCAGCAACAGCAGAGATATTTATACCCAAAATGACCTGACAAATGCCACACACGAGAGCCATTCTCCCACATCTACCATAGCCAACATATCATGAAACCACCAGTGTACTAGGACAGAATAAAGTTAATGCAGTTTAAAACTTTTGGTTTACACATTCGAGTTACATGCTTCGCTTCATCCTTAAGTGAGTTTTACTAAGAGGAGGTAAAACAATGTTGCAAGTATGAATTAGCCCTCATAATTCATGTAGTAGCCCACTACCAAAAATGGAGTCCCCAGCCTTTTAGTGGATATTATAGGAAATGATACAGCCCTGAGTGAGTTTAACCCACCTCTTGAAGAGCCAAAGTAGATAGGTTTGTCAAAGTCCCTGGGATGGGTCATGAGTCAGTAAAAAATTGATCCTCATCTCCCTGGTAATGATGTGGGACCAGTTATTCTATCCTTGACAGAGCTAGGATAACTTGGTTAAGATATATTCCAGACAACCTAGAAAGAAATATTATGTACCAAAAGTCCATTGGTAGCCAGGCGCAGTGGCGCACACCTGTAATCCCAGCATTTTGGGACGCTGAGACAGGAGAATCACAAGTTCAAAGCCAGCCTTGGCAACAGAAAGGCACTAAGCAACTCAGAATCTGTCTCTACATAAAACACAAAATAGGGCTGGGGATGTAGCTCAGTGGTTGAGTACCCCTGAGTTCAATCCTCAGTGCCAAAATAAAAAAAAAAGTCCACTGGTGTAATGGTTCAGGACATGACAAATATAGTAACTCATATAAACTCCATAATCTGGCTTCTAATATTACTAAATAGGCTTCTTGTTCTTGATCTTGTTTTACCAAAATTTTAGCCACAGGCCCAGGCAACATATGGACACAACATTCAATAGAAAACAAGGGCCTGACCCTTCCTGTGTGGATCCTATTGTGAACAAGGAAACTTTTCCTTAACGCCCAGCTTTTAGATTGCAGCTTTTCAATAGCTCATTTGAACCTGAAAATATTGATGTTTGTGGGATTTTTAATAAATCTCCATCATGTTCCACCCAGTAAAAATATAGTTTATGAACTAATTTCTTCCATCCAGATTTAACCCTTGCTGGATGAGCAGCAATTCCATTTATGGTTTCACGTTTGATTATTGCCTCTAATTTTTTATATTTAATTATGACACTAGACATGTAAAAAAGAATCCTACATTGCTTTGTCCATGGTCTCAGAGAAGGAAAAGATAGACATGATCTCTTTCCTCAAAGAGCTACTAGTCTCTTAGCAAAGATTGTGATAAGTGCTTTCTATCAAAGAAGGTAGATGAATGGACTTTCTCTACATAGCAGGAAATAACCCAATTTCCGGCAAAGATCCTAGGAAAAGATAAGTGTAACCCAAGAGCTAAAGATAAGTGTCAACTAGCCAGATGAATGAATAGGAAAGCATCCCAGAGGAAGTGAATAGTATGAGTGAGGGTATGTAAATCAGAGTGTGGAACATCTAATGAACAGAAAGAGTCTTAGATTGACTGGAATATAGAGTATACCATGCTGTTTCAAGATAGTACATCAAACGTGATGAGTCTCATTGAATGTATTTTGGGTTGATTACTTTTTTGTAATGACCCTGATGGGAAAAACATTTCCTCAATACTTAGGAAAGTACTGAGAAGATATCTATGAAGGCATTGAATATATGACTTATACATACCATGTATTAGACAAACTCATTCTGAGCCAAGAATCACTGCAGGGATAGAATTTTGGCTAAATTCCCTTTGTCATCCCATAGCATGATATATGACAACATTTACAGAACTCAGTCATTTCCAGATAATCATAAGGACCATTCATTCACATCACTTTTTGTAACAGTTTTATTGGAATACAATCCACACAGCCTACAACTAACCCATTTAACATAAACAATTCAATGACATTTAGTGTATTCACAAAATTGTAAAACCATCACCACAACTGAAAAACATTCTAATCACTCGCAGAATAAATCCCATACTAATTAGCAGTCCTTTCCTACTTC
Organism: Xerus rutilus; assembly: GCA_028644305.1. NCBI lineage: Eukaryota > Metazoa > Chordata > Mammalia > Rodentia > Sciuridae > Xerus > Xerus rutilus. Next base: position 81,872,028 of record CM053417.1, on the reverse strand, counting down.
CTCCTTTCTTTCCCAATCCCCACCTGTAGATAATCACGAATCTACTTTCTGTCTGTATAAATCTGCTTCTTCTAAAAGTCAGACATGGTGACACACACTTATAATCCTAGCAACTCGGAAGGCTGAGGCAGGAAGATCAAAAGTTCAAAGTCAGCCTCAGCAACTTGCCAAGTCCATCAGCAAATGAGACCCTGTTTCAAAAACAAAAAATAAAAAGGGGGACTGGGGATGTAGCTCCGTAGTACAGCAATTACCTAGTACATGTGAGGCACTGGATTCAATCCTCACCACATGAAAATAAATAAATAAAATAAAGGTATTGTATCCATCTACAACTAAAAAAATCTTTAAAAACTTTAAAAAAGGCTGAGGAAGACTCAGTAGTTAACCACCCTAGGTTCAAATCCAAATAAATAATTTGCCTATTCTAAACATTACACATGAATGGAATCATACAACAGGTGGTATCTTTCTGAATGGCTTGACTTCCCAAAATGTTTCCAAGTTTCATCTATGTACTTAATTTCTTTTTATTGATTATTAATGTGTTTGCATGTGGATAGACATTTGTTTTTCAATTTCTCTGTCCACTGGTATTGCTATTGTTTAACTTTTTGGCAATTATACACAATGCATGAACATCCATACATAAGGTTTTGTGAGAACATGTTTTCATATTTTGGGGATACGTACCTAGAAGTGGAATTCTGGGCCACGTGATACTGTATATTTAACTTCTGAGGAACTGACAGACTGTTTCTGAAATGACATCATTTTACATTCCAACCAGCATCCTGTGAGTTTCAATTTCTTCATGCACATAACCAACAGGTTCTTTTAAAACATCCTAGTGGGTGTGAAGTGGTATCTCAATGTGACTCTCACATGCATTTCCCTGAAGCTAGTGATATGGAGCTTCTTTTCATGTGCTTATCTGCCATTTGGATATCTTCTCTGGAACAATTTGTATTTAGAATCTATGCCCATATTTTAATTGGGTTTTCTTTTCTACTGAGTTGAGAGGTGTGTGTTTTATACATAGAGGTTCCTTATGATATACATGATTTGCAAAACTTTTTCTTATACTTTGGGTTGTCTTTTCACTTTCTTGTTGGTATCTTTGAAGCATAAACATTGATTGTGGTGATTCCACATTACATATTTTATGTTTGGGTGTTTGTGCATTCATTTCACATCTAGTAAATTGTTGCCTAGGGGCTGAAGATGTAGCTCAGTGGAAGAGCACTTGCCTAGCATGCATGAGGCACTGGGTTTGATGCTCAGCACCACATATAAATAATAAATGAATAAAATAAAGATCCATCAAGAAATAAAAAAAAGCTTTAAAAAGTTAAAAATTGTTGCCTAAATTGAAGTTTTGACAATTTATATCTATATTTTCTCCTGACAATTTTGAAGTCTTACATTTATGTCTGTAATTCATTTTAATTGTAGACAGTGTGACACACAGGTCTAAATTCATTCCTTTGCATATGGACATCCAATTATCCTAGGACAATCTGCTGAAAACACTATTATTTGCTAGATTACAGCATTGGCATCCTTGACAACCATAAGTTGACCAAAGAAATATGGCTTTCAGAACACTCCATTTTATGCCACTGTCTTGACTACAGTAGAAAATTTTTTTTTGGTAGGAGGGATTGAACTCAGGGGCACTCAACCACTGCATCATATCCCCAAACCTATTTTGTGTTTTATTTCGGGACAGGGTCTCACTGAGTTGCTTAGAACCTAGCAGTTACTGAGGCTGGTTTTGAACTCTTGATTCTCCTGTCTAAGCCTCCCAAAGTGCTGGGATTACAGGCTTGACTACAGTAAATTTATGGTAGGTTTTCAAATCGGGAAGTGAGAGTCTTGAAACTGTTCTTTCTTCAAGATTCTTTTGGCGGGGCTGGGATTGTAGCTCAGCGGTAGAGCGCTTGCCTCGCATGCGTGAGGCCCTGGGTTCGATCCTCAGAACCACATACAAAGCAATAAAATAAAGACATTGTGTTCATCAACAACTAAAAAAATATTTTAAAAAAATTGTTTTGGCTATTATGGGATCCTTTTTCCCGTATTTTTATTAGTGCTACAGAGCTGTACATACTGATGGTATCGGATATTACATATATGTACATGCACACAACAATATAATTTGGTCAATATCACTCCCCAGCTACTTCCTCCTTCCATCCCCACCTCCCACTCCTTGGTCTCTTTCCTCTACAAATCTCCCTTTGATTTCCACCTTTCTTTTCTTTTGTCCTCTCTAGCTTCGATATATAAGAGAAAAGAGGTATTTTATGGTTGGAGTTTGACTTATTTTGCTTAGTGTAATGGTCTCTAGTTCCATTCATTTTCCTGCAAATTACATACTGTTTTCTTTAAGCCTTAATAAAATTCCGTTGCGTATACGTACCACATTTTCTTTTCCCATTCATCCAATGGACAACTACGCTAGTTCCACAGTTTGGCTATTGTGAGTTGTGCTGCTATAAACATGGGTATGCATGTACACTGTAGTATGACTTTAATTCTTCAGGATAAATAACAAGGAGTGGTATACTTGGGTCATATGGGGGTTCCATGCCTAGTCTTTTCAGGACCCTCCATTCTGATTTCCATAGTGGTTGTACTAATTTACAATCCCATCAACAGTGCAAAAGTGTTCCTTTTTCTCCACATCCTCTTTGCAGGAGCCTTTCATTTCTATGAAATTAACACTATGCCTTGTTAATTTTGGAGAAATTAGAATTTGGATAGGGATTGCAATAAGTCATAAGATCTTTTGGGGGAGTATAACTGACACAAATAATAAATCAGCTACACCACGCCTGTGAGATCTGTGTACGTACATGCACGGACACACACATGCTCACAAGTGCACACACACATACAGTCATGAACACACACATGTTCACATGTGCACAAAAACACACACACTGGATAGGTATGAACATCTCCTTCTTTCTACTCTCCGATAATACCATGTCATGGAGAAAGGCACTGTGACCACATAAACTATGCATTCCTAGGACACATTCTTGGCCCTAAAATTGCCAGATGAAAGGATTCTTTCCTTACCAACATCAATAGAGGGCCTATTCAGGGCCTGACACAGTTTCAGGTGCTGGGGGGAAAGCACAGAATACAGTGGACAAATGTCCCCTTCTACTGAGGGGGGTGGCGTAGAATTTAATGATAGATGCTCACACAGAGACCTGCAGTTGTCAATTCACACTTCCGTTAGGAGGAGGGGAAGGAATGCCCCATTCCTGGCATCCTGAGCACCACTCCCGGGGCAGAGTCTCCAGCTGAAGAGGCTGGACTCTACACTAGGCACTCTACAAGAAGAGGAATATGCAAGTGGAGTGACCCATCAGGCAATATTAGGGGAAGAGAGATGGGAATGGAACAGTCCACTGAGCAGTTGTCAGGGTCACAAAGGCAATACCCATTGGAAGTACTGTGAGGGTCAGGGGAGACAGAGATGAAATGACCCATTAGAAATAGCCTAAAGTTAGCACTAGGGACTGAAATGGAGAAACTTGTATTCCATGCACATATGACTAGGTCAAAAGAACCCCACAACTATGTATAACAATAATGCACTAATAAAAACAATTTTGAAAAGAAATAGCTTGAAGCAGGGCGCGGTGGAGCAAGCCTGTAATCCCAGCACCTAGGGAGGCTGAGACAGGAGAACCGCAAGTTCAAAGCCAGCCTCAGCAACGGTGAGGTGCTAAGCAACTCAGTGAGACCCTGTCTCTACATAAAACACAAAATAGGGCTGGGGAGGTGGCTCAGTGGTCGAGTGCCCCTGGGTTCAATCTCCAGTACCAAAAAAAGAAAAAGAAAAAAGGAAATAGCTTGAAACTGCTCCATCTGGGAGAATCAGCAGAGACTGGGGACACTGAAAAGGAACAGGCTGGATGAGGAGGGTGGGTGAAACATCCCTCTACTGGCATGTACCATAACAGGCCCAGATGAAGCAGTACACTTTGGGAGGGACCATTGGGGAAGGGAGCCTTATATTTTAAAACAAATCATGGTGTGCCATGTGCAACGGGGCTCCCCACCACGCAAGAACCTCCACACATGCAGTCAGTGTGAGACTTCTGCAGCCTCTGAGGCCACCAGCACCCCATTTGTGGCCCCAGCTCTGGCTCTACAGATCCAGCTCCAGTGCAGCCAGGAATAAGGGCAAAGAAGTAAGTGAATGGCTCCAGCATGGAGGAGCAGGGCAGAAATGAAGGATGATACTAAAATCTGTTTGGTTCAGATGTGACTGCCCACTCAGGACCTTCCAGGTTAGAGAGCATGCATGGTCTGAGTGTTGTCCTAGTTTGGAAGTTTATAGCCCCAAAGGTGGGGCTTAAAATAAGGAAGGTGGAGGTGGACGTGGAGAATTCAGGATCCTGCCCAGGAACCTCAGTCAAAAGTGCAAAAGGATATACAGTACAAAAGGCTGAAGGTGTTACCAGGTCAGTAAGATTTGAAAGCCCACTATCAGTTTACAGACACACCAAGAAAACCATTCACAGTCAGAAATCTGTCCCCCAGAATACCCGTGGGTCCTAGATAGGCAGATACAGTTCAAAGAGGGTTCGGTACCTCCAGGGAGGTGGCAACCTGCTCGATAAAAAGAAGTAAATGCTTAAATGATGTGTTTTCAGGCATTGGGTAGCAGAGATGTTGAGAGCATCTTGGTAATAGAGGGTAGGTGGATTCTTAAGGTAATGAACCTGTCACCAAGCATCGAATAAGCCCTGACTTTGTTCAAAGCTCTCCAGAAACACTGCAGGAATGAGACTGTGTTCTCAGGGAGCAGAGATCCACCAGGGGATCGGAGATGGGCCAGTGTACGTGTCGCCCAGGAAGATGAGGCCCACCAGCAAGGCCACGTCAGCATCAGTCCCGAAACAGCACAGCCACCCAGCCGTGACTGCCCACGAACAAACAGCCCTGCCCTAGGGTTGCTCTCATGATGTGTGTGTGGGGGAAGATATCTGCACTATGTCAACTTACACCAAGCTACAGAGTAGCTTTGTACATTTTTACTTGTGTACTTTGTACACAATGTACAGAGACTCTCACACCCCGTCCTCTTCATACCTGAATTATGAATTGGGAGGAAGGGGCAAGCATACTCTGAGGATAGAAGAAACTGGGAGTGAGGGGATGATAAGGGGGAGGGGTGGGAGGGAGAGTGGCACCCAACCACATCAGGTTTGTGGTCTGTGCCATATAGCCCCAGCACACCGTGGCAAACACTTTCACCATCTCCCCCTTTCACCTTGGGTCATTCACTCTCAAAGGATCTGCAGAGGGCCATCTGTTCGGGGCTGAGGAGGGCAGAGAAAACCAGGGGGCTCCTGGATCCACATGCTCAAGAATCAGAATGACACCATTCAAGGTGAACAGGATACTGGCCAGGCAATCATCGTTGAGTAGGGAGCGGGTTCCCAGGAGCATCAGCTCTGCACTGAGCACCACAGGACCATCGTGGTTCTCAGAGACACACTCAGCCTCTTCTTACTCAGTGACTTTGTGGCACAAGTGCATCTCAGGCCTGAAGGCAGTGGGGGATTCTCCTCCAGGATGGCATAATACATCCTAACCTAGAACATATCCCCACTTTGACAGGCACAAGATTCTAAAAAGCATCAGGACTGGGTACAGCTAAATCACTGCCCAGAAACAGCCCCTGATGGCAGAACCTGGGTCTTCCTCCCCTAGACAAGGATGAAGGGTAGGGGCTCATTCTCATTCTCCCCTATCCCCACCTTTCTCTTTCATTCCATCCCTGTGTCTCGCTCAGGAGGTTGGGTGAAACCCCCATGTGGCCCTATCTAGCATGGATCCTGTAAGGGGTGACCTTGTGGGTCAGGATGTCTGCCCGGGATGTGAGGGGCTTGTGTCCGGGGTGAGGGGTCTCTGGGCTCTTTATGGATGTGTGTGCTGGTGTGAGGTATCTGATCTGTTTTAGGTGTCGTGTCTACCATATACATTCTCTGCAGTTCTTGCTCTGTATTTCCAGAATTAGGGTTTGAGCTGTGCAGAGCACTGATGTGCAAGATGTGATGCAACCTGTCATTCCTCACCCTATACACGTGAGATCACAGATGCTATCCAAACCAAGGGTTTGGATTCTGCATCCTGAGTGTGATCTCTGTGACCCAATTATGAGTCTGTGTCCCAGGGACTGAGGGTGCCGGAATTTTGAGGGGTTGACCATATCCTGGTTTGCAAACTTTGGGCTTTGTGGCAACTTGTGAACCACACTCTGACTTCTCTATTACACATACCCTAATGCACTCTGTGTTCTCAGTACCAGTCCTCACAGATGTGCATGTGCCTGTATACCAGGGTTGGGATCCATGATTTTGTGGATTTGTATGTCCAGGATGGGAGGTCTGGAAGCTCCTTGGGTTTTTGAATCGTGAGTTACGAAGCTGCTGACATGCATGTGAGTCTGTATTTCAGAACTGGATGTCTCGGGGCTCTTCTGGGTCCCTGGCTCCATTCATTGAGCTGAGGAACCTGAGTTTGGTCAATTGTGTGGTATTTTGTGTCCAAAGATTTGAGGTCTCTGAGTTGTGCTTTCCTGGGTTGCTTTCTAGGTTCTGCATGACACTGGGATACTTGGGGTTTGGTGATCTATAGGGTAAGGTTACTAAAGAATCCGGAAGTCCATGTCCAGGGTGTGATGGTTCTGAGCTGCAGGTAGATCGGGGTCACAGACACAGGCATGGTCTGCCTTTTATTCTGCATTCCAAAGTTTGAGATATCTGAGCTATGGGCAGGTTCCACTCCAGAAAGAGAGAGATTGTCACATGCCCACGATCAGACAGAAGGTGTCTGTAACCTCCTCCTGACATTTCGTTTTCACAACTGTCCAGAAAGAGTGAGAGGTTATCCTGACACCTTGTCCACTTCAGCTCCCAACAGCCCACATTCCTTTTCTAGATGTTCAGTTTAGACAGCTTCCTTCAGACCCTGCCCTGGGGTCAGAATCCTTCTACTCTTTAGAAAGACATGGTACCTCCCTCAGCTATAATTGTGGAAATCTCAGTGACAAGGGAAACAGGGTCCCCCACCCAAGCACAAACGGGACATACCCATCTTGTCCTGGCATGGTTTGGTCTGCATCCTCCTAGGCCTCACTGGGACCCAGAAAGTAACCAAGGCAGGGGCACCACTGCAGCTCTTCATCCACACAATTAAGAGCCTGGATCCCAGGACCCTGCTGGGAAAGAGCAGACACTAGCTCTTGGGAGCACCGTCCAAACCTCCACAGGACCTTTACCTGAGCAGCACTGACGGCACTGTATCCAGACACTTTAGGACGCTTTCTCCAACTGGGTACATCCGAATTCAGAATATGGGGCTGGGGGAAAGAAAGGCATGGCACGAAAGGCCATCTCTGCCCAGGGGAAGAGGTAGGGCCCTACCCTCCAGGGGGAAATGCAGGAAGAACGTGCATAGATCATTTACCAGAAATGTGGGTTGGACCGATGACAGTGAACTAACCCACATGAGATCACCATCATCTCTAAGACACCCATACTTTCATCCTATTTACTTCTGACTAGCCACGTATTACACACTGCAACATGAAAGAGAGGTTCATAGACAAAAATCTTGGTTCCTTTTCCGGGAACTTGGAACACGGTGGCATGACAGACAGGTTTCTGACAACAACCCAAGCTATGTCACAGGATAGGATAACAACGCAAGTGGAGACTGAGTTTCTCTTTCAACTGCCAGGACTAGTGTTTCAGGCCGAGTATAACAGAGCAAGAAGCTTTGGCCTCCCTACTGATGGCCATTTTCCAACACACCCTCTGTTGGAGGCAAGCAACAACCCTTACTTCTATCTCATGTGTTCCCAAACCTGCAGAGTATCAAGGACAGTGCCACCAGGCTGACAGACAGACAAGAGCACCTTGTCTACCACATGCTGGGGAATCTTCCTTCTTAAAGACAAGTGAGCTCTGTGGATACTGACCTTGCACCTTGGCCTCAGAGCACTATTCGCTGTGGAGCCCAGCTGCCAGTCTCTGGAGGTGTGAAGCCTGGGGAAGTCTTCTCACCTGCAGGGGCAGGGGAAACGGAGTCACACCCCACGGGGAAAACGTCAACAACGGTTCTAATTTTTCTTCTTCTCCAGTTCCGTAACGCTGATGGGAACTTCATGGATGTGTGTTGAGCCTCCCCTCTGTAACATGCATGGCAATCATCTCCCTGTTAAGTGTCAGGCCATAGGAAAAAAGGTCCTTTGGGGGAAAGCCAGCTGAGCACTGGGAGGAGGTAGAAATCTTCTGCGCACTTCTGAAACACATGAAAAAAGTTGAAAAACAAGAAAAAGGGATGAGGGAAAGGAAGTTTACACACAGCTCAAAGCATCTCGCAGTCACCCAACCACATTAATCACACTGCTCTCTCGAGTGTTTCCTAAAGTGTCACAGTTGGATTTCAACTTACCATGTCAAGGAATGACTCGAGGCTCCAAACTAGAACCAAAACGCTGACTAAATTAAAATTTCTTAAAAGTCAGCGTGTGGAGTTTGAAATGAAAACAGGGAGCCTTGAGACTCAGATGAGAGAACTGCCCGGCAGTAATCGTGTCTCAGGCTGATGCAGCTGCTGCCACACAGGGACCCAGTCTGAACACACTGAAGATCCTACCAGGTGAGGGAAATCAAGACCCACCAGGGTCCCACAGTCCAGTGGGAAAGCAGACACGACCCTTCCATCAACAAACCCTGTGGATGGTCTTCTCTGAGCCAGGGCAGCTCACGGAGCTAGGGTCCATCAGCGACACAATTGACAGAAATCCCTGCCCAGGGTCTGGGGATGTGGCTCAGAGGTAGAGTGCCTACTTAACATGTGTCTCCAATGACAATGACAGGGGTATCTACATCAGCCACATCAAAGAGAATGGGAGCCGGGTGCGGTGACGCACGCCTGTAATCCCAGCACTTTGGGAGGCTGAGACAGGAGAATCCCTAGTTCAGAGCCAGCCTCAGCAACGGTGAGGCGCTAAGCAACTCAGTGAGACCCTGTCTCTACGTAAAAAGCACAAAACAGTGCTGGTCGAGTGCTCCTGAGTTAAATCCCCGGTACCCAAAAAAAAAAATCAATGGGGTTGTGGCCGTGGATGGGCAGCTCCAGGAGGGCAATAACATCCTCTCCACAAATGCTGACGACCTAAAGAACCTGCTGCACCAGGACACTGTAGACCTCTTTCATAATGCAGGCTATGCGGTGTCACTGCAAGTGCAGCACAGGTTACAGGTGCAGGGTAGATTGAGAAGACGACGAAGTGAAGGGGAGCCGAGTGGTATTCCCTTAGGGAAATTCAGAGGCGAGAAAGCTACTACATGGCTTCTAAGATTATGATTTGAAAGATGATCTTAACTGAAGAACTTAAAGAACTATTTAAAAAGAATATATAGTGGGATAGAGGAAGTGACCTCTCAAAAGGGAAGCCCAATCAGTGTCACATAAAAATAATACCTGGAGGAACTAGCTGAAAAATCACAGAACAACAGTATTTCTTTTCACAATAGCTATGGTGAAGGAGAGCTAAGTTTGCTACAAGGTAGCTCTGCTCAGGTCCACCAGTACATTGAGGTATAAAGGTAAGTCTCATCAATCTCTGGCTACCCTAGTGGCTTCTTTGGTACCTCACAGTGCAGTTAAAGGATCAGCTGGGATGACTCTGACCAGGGTTATGGCAAAGGGACCAAACCGACCCAGAAAGACAACTCTGGAAGGACAAAAGACAGTGCCTCCAAGGTGGCACCTGAACCCTCTCAGGTTACCTACTGGTCCTTGAGGTTTCTACTAACAGGCAAACCCTGAGAAAAGGAACTGTCTTTTGGGCAGGATGAGCATGAAATCAGCTCTGTTTCTGATTTAGTTATGATGAGAAGGCCTGGTTTGATAGTTTTTTTTTTTTTTCTTGAAAGGCTACAAACACAGGGTATGGCTTTTAATAAGTTAACAAACCATTTCTCAGAGATGGGGTAGGGAGGGGAAGGAAAGCTATTGGATCAGCAATATAGAAACGGACTGAGTGAGCTGCAGGTGGGAGTGTCAAACACAGTCACCAGAGTCTCCATGGAGAAGGAGACATTTTGACATAGATAAGCAGAGGAAGAAGAGTCAGTCAAGCAGACACCTGGGGTCAGGGCTTTCCACATGGAGAAAAAACAGTTGGGAAGAGTGTCTGATAAAGAGCTTGCCAGACACAGCACAGACACTGCAAGGACACCAGGGCAGCCAGGAGCGGGAGAGAGCTGAGCAGAAGGCGGAAGGTGTGAGGGCCAGAGGGCCAAGCTGCTGTTGGATGGGGAAATTTCTGCTCCATCAGCTAGAAAGGAAAAGACAACAGAGGGTCACAGATGCCCAGACAATTCTGTAAGGGGAGGCAAGGTGTGGGCGAAGGAGGGAGGTGGGCAAGAGAAATCAGCAAAGAGGAGGGGTTGGGCAAAGAAGCTAGGATCACAACCCCGTAAGACTGAGAGAGCCCACAGGGCCCTGACTGGCATCTATTTGTGTGTGTGTGTGGTGCTCAGGATTGAATCCACGGCCCTGTGCGTGCAAGGCAAGCACTCTACCGACTCAGCTATGTCCCCCATGACGGGCATCTTCATCTCTGTTCCCAACCTCGTCTCAAGGGACATCTGTGCTCTAGTCACAGTACCACATACTCAAATCCCAGGCCTGAATTCAATCAAAAGACCTCCTGCTGAACAGATGTGGTAGGGGCCGACTATGTGCACTGGAAACTCGGGAAACTCTGCTGATGGACTCTTCCTACTGGAAGGCCAGGCCTGAGCCTGATGGACCAATAGGCTGCCCAACATATACTCACAAAGTTTGGAGCCCCTCTCATTCAGAGTTCCAGAATTACATGTGGGATGAAACAACGATCTTCCTTTCCCACTCTGATGGAAGACGATCTGACCACAGAGAAGCCTGTTCTTTGTTCTAGTCTTAGTATCCTGTCAGCTGCAGACATAACTGCAACTATAACAGCTACCCGCTACCGTCCAAGTAACTTGGCTCAAAGCCCTTCGATTGCCAAATAAGCAAGTTCTAAGCACTTGCTGGGCACAGAGGCAAGGGGCCATGCAGGGATGACTTAGGCTGTACCCTTTCAGGCTGAGGACCACCCCTCCAGCACTCTGGTGTGGTGGGAGAAGAACAATGCCAGAGTGTATGCCACAGTACCCCACGAATACATCACACTCACCTACAGGGGGTCTGGAAGGGTTTGCTCGGGACACACTCACCAGGGAGGGGTAGGCGAAGCAAATGGGCGCTCTGATTATCCACACTGTAGAGTGGGGAGAGCTGAAGAACAGAGATCTACACAGGAAGAGCTAGGCTTCCATCCTCAGTCTGGTGGGGCCCACGTCACGATGCTTCGGTGTCTGCTCGACTCCAGGGCTGTGCCGTTGCCATTACGCATGTTATCTTCTGGCACTGTTTGCCTCTAAATTCCTATTATCTGTCAGGAAATGAAACTGAAGAGTGGTGGGCTGGGGTTGTAGCTCAGTGGCAGAGTGCTTGCCCTGTGTGCGTGAGGCAGGGGGCTCGATCCTCAGAACCACATAAAAAAATAAATAAATAAAGGTCATCTATAACTAAAAATAATAAAAAAAAAGAAATTAAAGAGAGTGAGACATAAGTTGAGTGTGGAACTGAATTGCACAAGTGCCTCTCCTGCTAGAAGAGAAAGCCCTGTGCCACTCTGAGGCCAACCCTTCCTACCAAACAGACTCCAGGGCTGTCGGGTTATGGCAGCTCCACCCTTCAGGGTGGCTTTACCTGATGGGGGCCTGTGTTTCACAGATGGAGGTGGTGTTGGAACTATGAGGACCATCCAATCACAGCACGGTATCTGCATCTCGGCAGACAGCTCTGAAACATAAGCAAATGGTTTTTTTGCGACTGGAAAGAGGCCTGGCTATGGAATCAGACAGAACCGGGATATGAGTCCCAAACCAAAGCTCCTTTGCATCAGCAACCCAACTTTTTAAGGTTCGCCTCCCTAACGGGAGACGGACACGTTGGTGTGGACAGCTGCATGCCAGGACCCCTGGGATTCTGGCTTACGCTCTAGGCAGGCTTAGGGGTCGGGAATGGTGCTGGTGGGACTGGCGACATTTCCATCTTTTCTCATTTATCATTGCCCTGTCCACAGCACACGCTTCATTTCATACTTAGGCATGCTGCACTAAGAGGAATCATGTTGGGCTTTGGTGAACAAAATTCATGCTCACAGTTTACTACATTGGAGACAGAACTAGCTGTAGATCTGACCTCTCTACTGGACGTTGCAGGAACGAACACAGAATCTTGCGTGGGAGCGGGGTGGCATCCTAAGTAAAGGATGAATGAGGAGTTGCATGACACCACTGCAGAGTCCCGTGGAGGGTCCCCGAGTCAAGACTGATGACCTTGGCCTCCCTGCTGACCCACAGGAACTGGTAAACTAGCACCCTGGCAAAAGGAAGACAGTTAGTACACTTTGAGGTTTTTTGTTGTTGTTGTGTTGTTCTTTTTAGTTATGCATGATGGAATATAGTTTGATATATTTATACGGGCACGGAATATATCTTATTCTAATTAGGATCCCAGTCTTGTGGATATACACAATGGTGAGATTCACTATGGGGTATTCATATATGTACATGGGTAAGTTATGTCAGATTCCTTCCACTGTCTGGGTTTGAACACTTGGTCACTGCAGAAAGCTCAGACTGTATCTAAGACTGGCCTTGCAGTGAACCACCATTACACCAGAACGAACAGTCGATATCTAGGGCAGATCAAGTCGTGTTTACTTAATATCCTCGGTCAAGGAGGCCATGCAGTGACAGATTCTTTCCTTGCTTCTGCTACTTAACTCTCCCCTGCAAGGGAGACACCCAGCCTGCATCCCATCACGGTACAAAAACTACAGCCACAACTGCAAATTCCAAAGGCAAATGCAACATTGGGTCCATGGGAATGAAGGGGAGAGCTATGTGATGTGTTTGCTATTCTCTTCCTTGAAATCTTTTACACATATGCCTTACTTGTAGGTATCAATGATACCTACACTATTTACGTAGGTATCACTGTTCTTTAAATTTATTTTTATCTTACACACTTAAGGCATATGACATGATGTTTTGCACCACATACACGGTGAAATGATTACTACGGTCTATCCAATTAACCTGTGGCCTTCCACACTTACCTCTGTGTATTGTATCTGTGAGTAAAACTTGCCCAGGAAGGCCAGCTCTCGGAGCTGTTCCAATTAGTCGGTCCATCTGGGCAATCTACAGGGAATCTTCATCACATGCCAAGTCAGTGAGCTAGCAAAGCTATTAAGTGTGCCTTTCCACCCATCTACTCCCTAGGTAAAACAGGAACTACAGCTGGGTGTGGTGGCAAACACCTGGAATCCCAGCAGCTGGGGAGGCTGAGGCAGGAGGATCATGAGTTCAAAGCCAGCCTCGGCAACTCAGCCAGGCCCTAAGCAAGTTGGTGATCCCGTCTCTAAACAAAATATTAAAAAGAGGTCGTGTCCTGGAGAGAAAGGTGTGCAGACGGTTAGGGCGGACAGCTTCAGTTTGGGGCGTGCTGGCCATTAACTGTTGTGGGACTCAACCACTTGAGTGACTCTGGGGAGCTGACCTAACCTCTCAGTGCCTAGCATGCCATTTCTGTAATCAGAGAATGATAAATAAGAATTAGAAAGCATGACTAATTAGTTTCATTTGTTTATTGTAGGGGAATGTCCTCTTTTCAATACAGCAGAATGGTGGTGGTTATGGTCAGGTACTCCCCATGCAAAAACGGGCATCTCCCTACTTACCCCTATACAGGCTTTGGGTGTGTTCACCATGGAGCGTGGGACTGCAAATGCTGAAAGATAGGGAGGGAGGGAGGAAGGGAGTGGGGGGAGTAAATAAATTAAAAATAACCTGTGCTGATCATCACCTGTGTGGAATAGAACAGCCAACAGCCTGTCTCCTATGGAAAGCATATCCTCTCCTCCTCTCATCCTTCAATCTTCTGTGAATAGGCCCCCCGCCTCTCCAGCCGGTAGGGCAGGGACTTTGGGATCCACTTTCCCTACCACTCTTTTCTCTTGGAAGTCACGTCCACTGCCCCAGAGTTCAGTGAGTGCAAAAATGTGACTGGTGGGTTGTTAGCTGGCTCCCGAGGTCTACGGTTTAGGAGGGAGGACTGATCCAGACATCTGGATCGGGAACAGGGTAATGAGGCCACAGACACTTGGATTTGCATCAGTGATCCCCCATTCATTCCCCGTGTAACTCTGGGCCGGTTATTTTAAACATTTTTGTTCCGTGCTGGGGATCCAACTCAGGGTTGCCAACCTGCTGGGCAAAGCCTCGGCCACTGAGCTCCAGCCCTCAATTGGGGCTGGGGATGGAGTTCAGCGGCAGAGGGCATCCCTAGGTGGTGCGAGGCCCTGGGTTCCATTTCCAGCACTGGAACACAAAAAGTCACCTTCTCTATGGGATGAGGATGATGATTGCATTCTGGGACAACTACTGATTTCCGCCTTCACTTAGACCATGAGTATGCGACCATTTGAAAAGTATAAAACGCTGTTCGTGGGTTAGTAGCTTCCAGGGCAAAATGATCATCTCTTTCCATACACATGGAAAGGCATGAAAGACGCCCCGCTTAGTTTGACCTTGTCGGCACTGTCGAACTTCCCCTGACTCCTGGTACAAGCCACCGTGAAGAAATTCCAGCGCGATTTCCTGCTCTGGGAAACGCTGACCACAAAGGACCACCCTTCCCCGTGCGACTTAGACAAATGGGGCTCGCAGACTGTCCACCCTGCCACGAGTCCCACAACACTCGCGTTATCACAGGCCCTTCTGTCTCCGGGTCCACCGTCTGTCTCAAGGATGATGCGCTTAGATTTGGAAGCTGCTTCTCCTCAACTAGCTGGGCAGTGATAAACACTCCCTGTTCAGCTTACCCAGAGGCCCTCTGATCCTATCAGTAGCCTCCGTCCCCGTAAGTCTCCCCCACGACAGCCTGTCTACTCCCCGTGCAACGCAAAAGGCAAAAGCCGCCCTGCCGACACACTGGTGTCCACATCCAGGGTGCTCTGCCTACTGCAGCAGCCCGAATGGATTCCATTTCCTTGCGTGCACACGCGCGTTCCTTGGGCCCGTGCAAAGGCAACTAGTGAAAAACCCAAACCACAGAGCGAGTTATCGGTTCTCGCGCGCTCCAGACCAGAACTAGCCAGCCCGTCCTGAGCAGGTGGCCTCTGGTGACCCCTCGCCGGTTCCCACGAGCCCCGCCTGTGACGTCACCTCCGCTGCCCCGAATCTCTTCCCATGGCCTCGGCAAGCATCGCCGCGTCCCGGGCCCACGCTCCAGAGGTCGCGAGGGCCCGCGGCGGTGCGCTGCCTGGACGGCGGCCTCCACGCCGCCGCTCCGCGGGGCCGAGAGGGAACGCGCGGGTCGCGACCCCCTCCCCGGCCGCTCCGCCGAGAAACCCGCGGCGGTCCCCTCCCGGACTCGCGCTGCAGCAGCCTCAGCCGACGCAGGTCCCCCTTCTTCTCCTCCCTGGCGGCCCTGCCCTCTGACGCACGCCCGGCCCGCAAGGCCCCGCCTTCCCCGGCGCGGCCTCTCTAGCCTCCGGAGGGCGGCTCCTCTCGGTGATCTTAACCCTTTCCTTCCAAGCGCCGCGCTGCGTTCCCAGGGCTGAGGAGAGCCGGCGGCGCGCCGGCGAGCGGACGGCGGGACCCGCTCCGGAGAAAGAACGCGCGTGAGACAGCCCGAGTGACACTGAGACAGAACGAGCCCGAGCGACAGAGATAGCGAGAACGGGGTGGGGGAGAGACTCGGAGAGACGGAGAGCGTGGGAGCCGCAGAGAGAGACGGGGAGAGACCGAGAGAGACCGGGAGACGAGGGGGCAGGGAGAGAGACCGACGCAGAGGGAGCGAGAGACCCAGAGAGACAGAGGGAGAGGGAGGCCGAGGGAGAGAGACAGTCTCCCTGGCACCGGCCGGGTGAGAGGAGGAGAGGGGGGTGGGAGAGAGACTCGGAGAGACCTCCTGGACCAGGCCAGGTGTGCCTGTGAGTCCTGGGACCGGAGTCCTCCTTTGGCCAGCCGTGAAGGGCGCTTTCTGAGGGGACCGTTGTTTTCCTCAGGCGCCCCATCTCGTCCGTATCAGAATGGCGGGTGGACAGTCTGCGTGTGGCGTATTTCTCTTTCTCTAGCCGGGGCCCGGCGTTTTGAAGCGGAGAAATAGAACTGAAACTTCCTGTGGGCATCGTTAAGCAGCGGGGTGTGATCGGGCTCGAATCAGTGTTCAACAGGTTCAGAAATAACCTGTTTCCTCGGCATCGCCTCCCACTCCGCCTCATCTCCCACCCCACAATATGAGACGAAATCACTGAAGTGATTTCAAGGAAGGCGACATTTCCCAAATGGAAACGTCAGAGAAAGTCTTCCCAGGATGCGTGAGAGCCAGAGGGCTCAGGATGTGACTTAGGAGCAGGCAGGCTCTTAGTAGGCTCTGTGATTCCTGCATTCGCATGCGAGTATTTGGACCATTTCCATCAAATCGCTATGCGATTTGTGTGTGATGCAGTGTGTGATGTTCAGAGAGGGAGGGCATCTTTGGTCGTCCCGTTGGCTGCAGTGCAGCCGATCCTGGGCAGTAGACCTCGGTGGGATCAGAAATTTGGTGTCATGATAGGCCGACAGATTTCCACTGGCACTTCCCTTGCGGTTTCCCTAGATTCACACAGTCCTACGGGGTGTGTTGCATTTGTGTGTTGACCTGTGTGTGTCAGGGTTGTGTTAGTTTTGTCCAAGAAGGGCAAGTGAGTGGCCTAGCTTGGCTGAGCCTCTGGGGATACCAGCAACAGAGAGGGAGGCCAGAGAGGAAGCAGTTCTCTATGTTCAGGAGCAGAATCTCCACAGCTCCCTGTCAAAGGGGGCAGTGTCTCTTAGCCTGGACCATCTTGGCATTTGAGAAAATGTTCTGTGAATGATTTTTGTAGGGAGGCGCTGGTCATGCTCTTTGCAGTCGGATGTCCATTACATTGGCAATCAGACTTGGGACTGTGTGAATAGCTGAGTTAAAACTGAGTCCCAGATCCATTTTGTTGACCCGGCGCGTGGGTGGAAGATAAAGGAAAGATAAATATTCGGTTGTGGGCTGGGCAACCTTGCCTTGCAGGGAAAATTTATGTTCTTAAAGTAACGATCCCTTGCTAACAACCCATCTATATTTGATATTTATCAGATTATGAGAATTTAAAGGTAAGGAGAGCCACAGGTAAGTATAAGATGGCAGATGGGAACTGAAACAGGTGACAGCAGTGAGAGGAGAGGTTGATGTGATGAAAGGTACAGAGATATTTGTATTTTAACAGATCTGGTGGAGAAACAGTCAGCATCACAGCCTAGCTGCGTGACCTTGACTGAGTGACTGAACCTCCCGCATCTGCAAGTAAGGGCGATAATACAGATTGAGCCTCCCTCATCTGACGCTCCACAAGCCAAACTGCTCCCAAACCCCAAACTTTCTGAGAGTGTCTGGCGGGTAGCTCAGTGATAGAGGGTGTACTTAGCCTGCCTGAAGCCCTGGGTTCACTCCGCAAAGGGCACGCACACATACACACAGGCGCCTTAAAGATATTATGTGAAAGTTCTTTACGCTGTGTGTGTACAAGGTGTGTATGACACATAAATGAAGTCAGCGTGTTAGACGTGAGTCCCCCTCCCCAATGAATCTCATTACGTATATGCAAACATTCCAAAACCTGAAACACTCTGAAATACTTCTGGCCCTGAGGCTTTCGGGTAAGGGGTAGGCGACCTGTGTTATTCCTGGGGCACCACGCCCATGGAGAAGCCCTTCCTGACCACCTGGGCCTCGGGGCCTCCTCTGTGTCCTCAGCTCCCCTGGCTCAGGTCCTCTTCCTCATCTTCAGTTTGGCTCCCTGCCCCCACAGACTGGGAGCCCTCTGAGGACTCCTGTCCTGGCAGGAGGATATAGTGTGCAGGAGTGGATGCAGAAAGTATCTCGACTTCATTTCCCATCCATGCAGAGAGTGTTTGTGTCTTTTGTCCCCACACAGTTGAGAGTCCAGAGCCATATGCTAGGAGCATAATAGCCACGTATTCGCCTTCGTGGGGGATAGGAATTGTCAGACCAGCTCTTTCTCAGGTGGAAAAAAAATATGGCCAACGAGCAGGCATGTCG
Source organism: Xerus rutilus (assembly GCA_028644305.1). Classification (NCBI taxonomy): domain Eukaryota; kingdom Metazoa; phylum Chordata; class Mammalia; order Rodentia; family Sciuridae; genus Xerus; species Xerus rutilus. The sequence continues at coordinate 81,853,740 of CM053417.1, read as the reverse complement.
AGTGCTGTGCTTGACTTTGCTTTTTGGGGGGAGAGGAGGTGAGAAGCATTGCATCTCCTATCCCTGCTCCCCTCCCAGGTGTCTAGTAACAATGTAGTCCCCAGGTTTGTTTTTTGGCTTTGTTTTTGGTTTTTTTCCTGCTTTATACTATACCTTGGACAGAATGTCACCTGCTCGGGCTGAGCTCTGTCCTCGGGGTGGGGCTGCCTTGTGTGCCTCACTGAGGGGACCACTGAACAGAGTGTGCCGTCAATAAAGAAGCATTAGGTGAATACGCCTCACCATTCAGGATTTGTTGTTTTGTAGGTGAGAGGTGTAGATCTCACTCAGGACGCCATCGGCAGCATTGAGGATGTGAATCTAGCGATCGGTGACCCAGGTGACCAGGTGAGCTCTTCGCTTGCAAGAGGAGGCTCTTCCCTTGTCTTCCTCCTGCTGCTTCAGCCTCTCCTCCTCTTCACCCTTCCCCTGCCACCACCCCTTTGAACTCCCACTGTGGTTCCCTGTCCGTGTCTTTTGGGCCCACCTACAGGAAGATCCCAAATGCCATGCTGGGACCAGGTTTTGTTGGTCTTCCTTTTCTTCTTTCGTGCTGGAAAGCGGGCATCACTGAGTGTTGGCTAACTTCGGTGTTCTTTTGCAGCAGAGCCACAGAGAAGACCGTCCCCTCCCTTCCTGATAGAGGAGAACACAGCTGATCTGTGCAGGTGACAAAGATACAGAACAGCAGCGTGGCACTGCACGCCTGGAACTCGAACTTCTTTTTCCCTGACATTGTATAAGGTGGGCATACGCTTTTCAGCAGACAGTGACCCTGCACGGATCTCGGTCATTTATGGTGGAGTCTTGCCATTTCTGGAAAACCATCATAGTATTATGTAGTTGATGGTATTATGTGAATTCAGTTCCTCTGAACTGAAATGAACTCGTTTGATAAGGATACGTCATCACGATAGGCAGAGTTGGAAAAAGCATTGTGCCTCCTTGTCTCGATTGTCAAAGTCAGTACAGCTCTCTTCCCAGTGCTCATCACCCCCACACCGTGTGCATTTCCTTGTTCGGCTATGTACCTTCTGCTCGCGCACGCTAGAATGCAAGCTGCTGAGGGCAGGAGGTTTGAGCAGGCTTTGTTGAGGACAACATTGCAGGCACTGAGAACAGAGCCTGGTACCGGTAAGGGAAGGTAAACATGGGCTGTGACAGTTGCCTGATCCCCGGACCAGCTCTGGACACATGGGCCAGCCTTCGGGACTCTCCTGGCTGACCTCTCCCCTGCGGGATTACTTTGTAACTCAGGCTTCCATGCAGGTTGATAATCCACAGAGGCAGTGCCCCGCCCCCAGGAGAAACACGCACCTGGAGTCAGACAGAACTGGCATGGAATTCCGCCCGTTTCTTGGATGTGTGATCTTTGGGTTATCACCCAACTTCTTAGTGCAGGAATTTCTTTCCTTCCTTGCAACACGGGCTAGTACGGATTAAGTGAGACATTTGCGGAGGACTCCCCATTCTTCTTACTTCATTTGTTGGATTTGTTGGCTGTTCTGTGGATGTCCACTGGGGTTGAGGCTCTGTGCTGGGCAAAATCTGCCAAGTCGCTGGCCTCTGTTGGCTTCTGGGCTAGTGAGTGAGATAGGTAGAACCATCTGATGCCAACTGACTGGGTCTGGGGCTGGGAGAGGGGAAGTTCAGGGTGCTGTGGGAGCTCAGAGGAAGGTCCCTCATCTAGGGCTTGGGGAAGAGGCCAGAGAAGGCCTCCTGGAGGAAGTTCGTTCTAAGCTGATTCCCCAAGGATGCATAAGAGGCGAAAGTCTTTCCAGGTGCCACTCCCCTCCAAAATCTCTCATCCAAGACTGTCATGGTGATCCGTTCCATGGGCTCCCCACTGACTGAGGAATGGGGAAATAACTCAGCACTGGCCAATGTGGAAGAGAGAGAATGTCTTCGGGGGCTTCTGGTCCGCTTGCTTGCTAGGGCAGAGATACAGAGGGTAGAAAGTGCCTTCCTGCCCTTGGACATTGGCATGTCTGGATGTCAGTCCTAGAACTGATGTGGCCAAAGAGGAGAGATCTGACAGATGGTCCTGGGTGGCACTGGTGGATCACAGATTATACCTGGCCTGGGCCCAGCCTTCCTCTTCACTCTGTTCTGTGAGTTGGCAAATTACCTCTCTGCTTAGGTCTCCTTCCTCTTTACTCACTGTGTAAAGCTGACAGCCTGATACAGTGACCGTTGTGGATTTTATTTGAGGGAGCAGTGTAGTGTAGCGGTCAAGTTTCAGATGATTAAAACTGCCAGTGCCTCTGTGGGACACAGCGGAGGAGGAAGGGAGGGCCCCAGGCTGTGCTGGGAACCCTAGAGAAAACAATAAATAAAACAATCACATTAGCATTCTCTGGCCAGCCCCGGAGCCTTTCTTTCTCTGCCCCATTCTTCTGGGACTCACTAGAATGCTGGCTGGTTCCATGGTAGGTTCCCCATCTGGGAGCCGCAAACACACCTCACCTTCCATTGTGTGGATCGGTCCAGTTCAGCTCCAGCTCTGTCCTCAGGTGGGTTGGGGCTGCTTCTGCTTTGGCGGATGCCCCAGGACAGTGCACAGAGGGTGTGACTTTTTATTGCTCCTGCGTGGCTTGGAAGTTTTCCATGAATTGGTCCCATCTGCTCCGTTCAAACTCATCTCCCCATTCTCCAGACTACTCCCCAGCTCTCTCTCAGACTCCAGATTCCAACGTGGGCCCCCACCACAGACATCTTTCTCTCCTTAGGCCTCCGAATCCCCATTTGTAAAATGAGACCTAAATGAGATAATGGATGTGGAACGCCCAGCTCGCGTTTCCTGGCATGTGGAAGACGCTAAATCAACAGAGGCTGTTTTCTATCAAACTGCTTGTCATCCACCTGGCACTTGATAGTACGGCAGCTCGGTAAATGTTTCTTGGATTGGACGGTGGGAAGATGTGGTGTGTTGTGGGTACACGAGAACACAGGTTCTCGAGAGAAACCAAACCAATAGGATGTCCACATGCCTGTGCATCTGTGCATATCTGCATCCATCTGTGGATGGATCGATGGGTTTTAAGGAGTTGGCTCTGCGGGATCTTGAGTACTGGCAGGTCCGACATCCAGAGGGCAGATGACACCACTGGACTTTCGCATGACGGTTGCAGTCTTGAGGCTGAAATCTGCAGGCAGGCCAGCGAGCTGAGAACTCAGGCAGAGTGTCTGTGTTGTGGTCTTCGGGCTGAGTTGCTTCTGCCTTGGGAAGCCTTGGTCTCTGCTCTTGCAGCCTTCAGCTCATTGGCTGAAGCTCACTCACGTGATGGGAGGCAATGTACTTGAGTTAAAGTCTAGTGACTGTGTAAGTTCGTCACCCCCACAAATATCTTCATAACACCACCTAGATGAGTGTTGGAGCAATTGGGCACCGTAGCCTAGCCAAACTGACAAGTAAGATCTACCGGGGCAGTGGGCAAAGAGGTCGCTGAGGGACATCACCTGCCAAACTGAAGCTCAGACCAGTAAACTTGGTGGGTTCATTCGTGTCCGGTCAGCAGACTTTTGCTAGGAGATCTTTATCCCACTGGGACAAGGGACTGTTGAAGGAAAGAAAAGGAGTAAGATGATGAAGGAAGGGAAGTCACAGTGATTGACCCGGCCGCTCCCATCCCCACAAACAGGGGACTTCTCTAGGCCCTGGTGCCTTTGATGCCTCTGATGAGAAGATCATGAGGACCTTCTTGTGTGCGGTTTGAGAATCTTGTGCACATGGAGATAGGAGAGTGAAATAGTTTGCGGCAACGGTGCGGGGAGAGAGGGAGGGACAGCAAAGAGTGATTAAGACACAGGTCAGTTATGAACAGACGCTTCCAAAGGCTCGGTCTTTCTTCACAAAAAAAAGGTGTTCCTGGGGCTGGGATTGTGGCTCAGTGGTAGAGCGCTTGCCTCACATGTGGGAGGCACTGGGTTCGATCCTCAGCACCACATATAAACAAATGAATAAATAAAGGTCAATCAACAACTAAAAAAAAAAAATTAAAAAAAAAAAAGGTGTTCCTGACAATGATTTTCTTTCTGTAAGAATGGCCTTTCCATATGAGGAAATATGATCCTGAGAGAGTCCCTGTGACATGTGAAAATTGGTTGGGAGGTAATGGGGCTAAGATCAGTTTCCAGATGTTTCACACATGGTGTTTATGTGGGATGGTGATGGCCCAGAGGATGTAGCTGGACTAACTCCCGAGAAACAGCTTCCACTTACCGACACGTTAAGGGAGACTCTCTCTGGGACCTTTGTCTGTGTTTGTAGGTCGGATGATTTGAAACATTTCTAATATTGTTCTGTGTTTCCTGCTCTGATGTTTGGTTAATAAAAATTCCCAAGTGCCAGTATGCTCTGAAGAAAACCGGTGGATTCTTGGTTTCCAAGTTGGCTGGAAGGACAGAGCCTGGGCTGCTGCCCTAAAGTTTCAATCTAGCATTGCACGTAAACCGTTTTTAGACTCCTCCAGGACATGTGTATTGAGAAAATATAGAGAGAGGCCCTTATGGCAAAGTCGGCCATTTGGGTTTTCTCATTAAGACCAACATTTTTTTTTTCTTTTGAGTGCAATTCTGCAACCTTTGTCCCACGTGTAGATGCTCGTAGCCACCGCTACAATCAGGATAGGGTACTCGCCCTTCACCCCCACAACACTCCCTGTTGATGCCCCTTTGCAGGCACACCTCCCCACCCCTCCTCCCTGGTAAAAGCTGATCTGTTCCCCTGTCCCGCAGTGGTGTGTTTTAGAGAGGGTCATGGGTGTGAAACCAGGCAGCCTGTGGCCTTCCAAGATGGGCCTCCTTCTCTGAGCATAATGCAACATCTTGGTGAAGCTCAGAGCAATACTCTGTTGCTTTTGAATACTGAGCAGTTTATCATTGTGTGGATTCCACAGTTTGTTTATCCTTTCATCCGAGGAAGGACATTTGTGTTGTCTCTGGTTCCGGATGACTGTGAGGAGAGTGGCTGCAAACATTCATGTGCTGGCTTTTGTGGGAACCCAAGTTTTTCTCGCTCCATGGTAGAGGCAGGCGTGGGATTCCTGGGTCCTCAGGGGGAACATATGTTTAGCTTATGAGAAAGCGTCGGTCTAGAGTCAGGGCGGTTGTACTCTTCTGCCTTCTCGCCAGCAAAGTATGAGAGTTCCTGTTGCTCAGCCTGTACTCCAGCCCTTGGTATTGCCAGTGCTTTTCATTTTGCCCCTTTTGGTACGTGTGAGGGGATACGTCGTCACGGTTTTAATGCTCAGGTCCCTGATGGTTAATGATGTTGAGCATCTTTTCACGTGCTCATATCCAAGTCTCTTGGGATTGATTGTTTTCTTACTGATAAGTTCGGCAAATGCTTTCTTTCTGTACTCTGGATATAAGACTTTGTCAGATCTGTGATCCTTATGTGTAGCTCCACTTTTCATTGTCTCGACATGCTGTCTTTTTCCAAGCCAAAGTGTGAAATTTTTGTTCCTTCCTTTGTTTCAGAGACAGGGTCTCTGTGTATTGCTCAGGCTGGTCTGGAACTGGTGAGCTCGAGTCATCCTCCCTCCCTCAGCCTCCCCAGTAGCTGGAACTATAGGTGTGCGCCACCATTCCTGCCTTCAGTTTTACCGTTTGACGGAGTCTGGTTTATCAGTTTTCTTTCTTTCACAGATTGTGCTCTTGCTGTCATGTTCAAGACTTACTCCTGCCTGTCCTCTGGCCCCAAAGGTGTTCTCCTGTGTTGTCTTCTGAGAGTCTTACCGTTGGACCTTTGACGTTTAGATGTCTGAACCATTTTCAGTTAGTTGTGTATAAAAATGGTGAGGTTCAGGTTCGTATTTTGGCACATGGATATGCAACACTTTTGATGGAAAGATTCTCCCTTCTCTTGAATTCACCTTTGCATCCCTGTCAGAACTCATATTTGCATGGGCGTGTTTATGGACTCTGTATTTTCTTCCATTAATCTACCTGTCTACTCCTGTCCATCAAGACAGCAATCTCGATGACCGAAACTCTGGCAAGTCTTAAGAGCAAATGATGTGACCTCCCCCAAATTCATCCTTGTTTTTGAAACTTTGGAAGTTTCAGGTGAAGTGCAGAATCAGACTGTGTATATGTACACAGATCTCCCGCCCAGATCTCGATGGGCATTGCATTAGTTCTACAGACCAACTTGGGGATAATGAACATTTTTACCACATTCAATCTTACCACGTCACGAACACATTGTTTCTCTGCATTGAATTAGGTCTGCTTTGACTTCTCTCATTAGGATCTTACAGTGTTCTTTCTGCAGGCACCTCCTGCCAACTTTTTTGTCTGTCGGTTTTGTACGTACCTATTCCCTTGTGTTTGGAGCTGTGGTAAATACTATCGTTTTCCAGTTTCATTTTGTGATGCTCACGGTGGTTCTCCACGCGTTGACCTTGTCTGTGGCATCATTGCTAACTGCACTTACTAGTTCTAGAGATACGCTGGGGTGTTCCATGTAGCATACACGGTCATGGGATCTACACCAAGGGGCAATTTGATTTCTTCCTTTCTTGTTTGTGTGCTGCTGCCTTTCCTGACATCGTTGCCCTGTCTGGGACTTCCAGCGTGACATGACGTAGAACAGCCGTGGTGAGAGTCGCCACCCTTACCTTGTTCTCAGCCTTACAGAGAAAGCATTCAATTCTTGACCTTGCAGGTTTGGGGGTGCGTGCCCTTTAGCGGGTTCAGGAAATGGTCTTCTATTCCCTGTGTGTCAGAGGATTTCATATCATTAGGGGATTTTGTGTCTTGTCAAATGGCTTTCCTTCATACCTTCATATCATGCTGTCATCTTTCTTCTTCGCCTGACCTCACCCTCTGTGGATTATGTTGATTTTGGGTTAGCGAAAGAGCCACCTTTGCATTCCTGGTATGAAACCTACTTGATCGTGGTTTATGATTCTTTTCACATACTGCTGGGTTGGAGCTCTGGTGTTTTCTGTTGAGGAATTTGGGGTTTTTGCTGATAAAGCACCAGTCTGAAGTTTTCCAGGTATCAGTGCAATACTAGCCTTATGGCATCGTTTGGAAGTGTTCCCTCTGCTCTGTTTTCTGGAAGAAATTGTGTACGATTGGTGTGATGTCTTCATTGAATGTTCAGTAGAATTGGCCAGGAAGACTCCCTGGGCCTGGAGATTGTTTTGCAAAGGTTTTTAACTATCAGGTCAGTTTCTGTAAAAGATAGAGGACTGTCTACACTATTTCATCCTGGGTAAATTTTGGTAGCTTACGATTTCCCAGCAACTGGTCCGTTTCAGCTAAGCTGTAGCATTTATTTTCGTGGTGCTGATTGCCGTCTGGCCATGTTGTCCTTTTTGTTTTCTGAGTCTGGAGTGAAATCTCTTCTTTTATCCCTGCTATTCATAATTTCTGTCCTCCCTCTCCCCCGCCCCCAGTCATTCCTGCTACAGATTTATCAATTGATCACTTCAAACAACCAGTTTTCCATTGAATTGAGACTTGTTATTCTTTTTCCTCCCCCTTCACACCCCCACCCCCCCACCCCCTCGTGTGTGTTGTTTGCATTGTCTTGGTTTTATCTCCTGGTTTTTTAGTAGAAGAAATTCTTATTTACACATATTGGGACTTTTGAGATGATTTCCATCAGCGTGAGCAGCCTTTTTAACTAGATGATCATGAAGGCAAAAAAATTCTACTGATCATGGAGGCAAAAATTCCAGAGGGTGCGTTGTCACCGTGGTACAAATATGTCTGGTTTACTCAAGGTCTACTCGATGAAAGTGTTTGAATGCTTATGAGAAGAGCACGTGTTAGTCAGGCATTGCTTGTTCTTATCATCGTTCCTGAGACTGGGTTGCAAAGAATCTGCACGGAGTTAACCTCGTTCAATATGTTTTGCCATTTTACATCACATGCCTCATGGATGCGATCAATGGTGCCATTTCTCAAACCTTTATGATACGCCATCAGCATTCTAAGCTCTGGACGTGTGTTATCTATCTCATGTCATCCTCGGAGGAGGCCTAGGAGGTGGGTCACACCATCAGCCCCATTTCACACCTAGGAAGCAGAGGGACAGAAAGGTTAAGTGAGATGAATAATCACAGGTTTTCTTTCTTCTCTTGTCACCCTTTGTTGCAGTCTGGTGTGTTCTGGCCACACGCTTTCCTCGCCACCTCTTAGCTATTCGAAAACCTCCAGCTTCACCTTCCCGGCTAGACCCCCGGGCTGGGCGGAGCTTCTAGCTCTGACTCGACCCCCATGGATCCACTCCAGAAATGGAACCCAGCGTTGGTTTCCGGATCTTCCCAGGTGACCGCTGGGGAGAACTCGCAGGAGGGCGCGGCAGCCTCTCAGCCTTCTTCCTCGGAGCAGCTAATGATGGGCCTCAGTGGCCTGAACCCCAGTCCTGGCTCTGGCCTCCTCCCTGCCCCTCTGCCAGAGGGGCTGTTCCAGCAGCAGTACAGGGAGGAGAAGACCCTGCGGGAGCGGCGCTGGGAGCGGCTGGGCTTCCCTCAGAGGAAGAAAGCATTCCTGGGTCACCTGAGACGCAGGCACCGCGATCACATGGCCCCTTACCCTGTGGAAAGGGAGACCAGAGTCTACCCCACAGGCGACAGAGCTCAGAATCGGTTCCGATGTGAATGTCGCTACTGCCAGGGCCACAGGCCAAGTATTTCTGGGCTCTCTGGCGAGAGGAACGGGGCCCCCAACCCTTCCTCCTGGGAAACGCTAGTGCAGGGCCTCAGCGGCTTGACCCTCAGCCTGGGCACCAACCGGTCTGGCCTTCTGCCAGAAGGGGCGCAGCAGCAGCAGCAGCAGGAGCAAGAGGAGAAGTGCCAACTGGAGAAGCAGCAGGAAAGCAAGAGAATGTTCCAGAGGCTGCTCAAGCAGTGGTTGGAAGAAAACTGAGAGCCCCCTGCCCCACTTCATGGGGCGGAGACCTGAAGGGATTCAGACAGTGCTGTGTTGCCAGCTCCCGGGGGTGGGCTCCTTTAGGGTACCAAACAGTCAGCTGTTGTCGGAGGAGTCCCAAGACTAGTTTTATGACTGGAATCCCGCTGGCATGAGATTTGACCCACTCCCAGGGAGGTCCTCCTCTTGCTGCCTGCCATCTGTGAAGCGCTGTGAGGCATCCTGGGGCAAGGGAGACTGCACACCAGTGGACCTCACCTCATCCCATATGGCTCCCATGCCGCATGTTGTCGCTTTCCCAGCCTGGATCTGCGTCTTTGCTCCCTACCTTGTTGTCAGTAAGATATAAGATGTCTATGTAGTGTGAATGCTTTGTTCATGTCCTTGTGCTTTTGTGCCATTTTTATCGACTGCCTCCCAGGAGCAGTGCTAGGTCTGTTTGAAATGGCGGTGCACAACACTGAGATCCAGGTTCAAGAATCTGCAGCTAAACAAAGTGTGGGAAAAGGGGTATGGAATTGGAACTTGGTGGTTCACCATTGTACTGTCTGTGTAAACTATTATGACTATGATAAGCTGACTGTAAGTAAATGTTTCCCTGCTCCTTAACAATTGAGTAGTATTCTCCCGCGCAGGACTTTCTGATGGGGTACCTCATCGTCAATACCAAATAAACACATGTATGAAAGGAAAGTAACTTTAGAATTCAGGTTTGTTGATCGCTAGTGGTTTGTTTCTTGTCGGACCTTGACATCCACGAGCAGCGGACCAGAGCATGTCAAGACGAGCTCTGCATCGTGGAGATTTGGAACAGGGGAGAAGGGGGACTCGAAAACCCTGCTCGGTCACTGTTTCAGGTGCTGTGGCGGGACCAGCATTCAGACCAGTCAGGCAGCGAGGTTGGAAGCAGGGTCCCCAGACCCCAGTAGGAGCCCCTGCTGGTTGCCGCTGGTGCCCTGGCTGAGGGGTCCAGGGGCTGTTTGTTCCTTGTCGCCCAGTGCACTGGTTTGGTGAAAGTGAACAGCAGTTTCCCGCCTGCTTCCTGAGAACCAGAGCCTCACTAAGTTATTTCAAAATCGTATCTGGATTTAGACACGTTGTGTTTTGATTTCAGGAAGCCTGAGTGATTAAATCTACCTATTTTCCCCTACAGAAGCCCGTGATGTGTACCCAGCCATGGACGGTGTGATTCCTCTGAGCCGAAAACAAATTCTGCTTTGTGTCAGTCTGTTTTTAGGGAGGCCCCAGGACTACACGGCTGCAGAAAACTGCGTGTCTCCTGCCAACACAGGTGGCTGGAGAACAGGTAAGTTTCTCAGATTTTCAACTTGGGATCCCGTCAGAGAACTCGAGAGTTAAATTGACCCCATCAGGATCGTCTCCCAGCTCCGGGGGAGAAGGTAAATAAAGAAGGGCGTTTCTTTCCTGAAACTCAAAGGCCTAAATCCTAGACTGGGGATTCTGCAGTGTTCAGAAGGGATGACAGGGTGATGCACGCTGGCTGGTTCTTTACTAGGTGTCAGACAATACCCTGCGTGTTTCTATATGTTTGCTCCTTTTATCCCCACCACAGACCCATCACTTAGGAACAATGTCAGTTCCATAGTAGAGAGCGTGGCCAGGGTCACATGGGCAGCAAGAGGCAGAACTGGCATGCAAGCCTAGGCAGGATGGATTCTAGATGGCAACCCGAACCCATTCCCCTCTGTAATGGCTATTGTGAAGTCACCTTACTGACATCTCATGCCTTCAAGGACCAAGTCTTGGTAAGATATGTTGTTGAATCCTCACCCCAGTGCAACGGGGTATGAAATGCTTATTTGTCGCTGAGAGTCCGTGGAAGTCATAAAGTGGTGGCCAGAGATGCAAGCGTTTGTGTGACTCCCCACACACCGAATCACACTCCTCAGACCTCCCAGATCAGTTCGTCGGCCACGCCAGCTCCATGATGCCAGTGACGATCAAGCATTAAACCAATCCCCCAGGGTTTAATTTCCACACTTTACCTCCCCCTATTCTATGCCATGCTGACTGTTGTGGTGAGGAAATGAGGAAGAATGGTGGCGTTGGTCCTTGCCCCCAGGCATTGAGCATTTAATCAGGGAGGAAGATTGGGCACTGTCTCAGTCTCTTTTATAACAAGATACTACAGATTGGGCAATTAATACAGAAGAGAAAGTTGTCTCTCATAGTTCTGTATGCCCGGAAGTCCAAGATCAAAGTGCCTGCATCTGGTTTCTGGTGAAGACCTTCTTCTCAAATGGCAGAAGGTGGAAGGGCAAGTGGAGATGAATGTCATTCCTTATGTGGCAGTGAAGCCAAGACCACTCACCCAAGTCCCCTTTTAACAGAATTAATCCATTCATGAGGGCAGATCCCTGGGGACCTAAATACTTCCCGTTAGCCACCTCCCCCCCAAAAAAACACTACCACATTGGGGTTTAAGTTTGCACATCAGTTTCAGAGGGGACAAAAATGTTCAAATCATAGCACGCACCAATGGATGGGCTAGAGAGCAGACAATCGATCCCCCGTGTGGGATGGTTTATTCAGGGCGAGAAGAGTGAGAAGGAGCCCTGTTGGGTGAGGCAGACGTGGAGGGCTTGTGGAGGAATTCATTACTACAGAACGAATCCAAGTATGCAGGAGATCATGTGGAGAATGGCACCATATCCCCGCCTCCAAGACTTTGTGCCTATACCCATGGATGGGTTGTAGGAGGAGTTCTGGAAGTGTTGTCTCAGACATCCGACTATCCCAAGCTAGTGGCTAGGAGCTGGAATCTCCGTGATGTCCACAGACACCCAGCATGTCAAATTCTAAACCAGACATTGAATGAAAGGTACCAGCAGGCAACAGAGTAGGGTTAACAATGGATGCACAATTATAAAAACCTGGACAGATTTAGAGCATTCCTATGAAATGGGGGAGAGGAAATGAAAAATCTTCCCGCAATTGAGCAGCCAGGCCCAGGTGGCTTCAGGGGTGAATTCTATCCAACATTTAAAGAAGAAATAGTACCAATCCTTTGCAGGCTCTTCCAGAATGTGGAAGAGGGTGGGGGGGTGCATTTCCCAACTCATTCTGTGAGAAGAGTATTTATTCTGCTGCTAAAGCCAGACAGAGACATCACAGGAATGTGACAGACTAGTATCCATCATGAGTATCAACACAAAAAGGCTGAAGAAAATATTAACGAGTCAGGTGTAGAGGCGCAAACCTGTAATCCCAGCTATTCGGGAGACCGAGGCAGAAGGATCAAAGGTTTGAAGCCATCCTGGGCACCTTAGCGAGGCCCTGTCGCAAATCAAAAAAGAAAAATTATTCCTACAGGGCTGGGAGCATACTTCAGTGGTAGAGCGCATGTGTAGTAGGCACGAGGCCCTGGGTTCCATCCTCAGTAACACCAAAAATAAAGAAAATATTCACGAACCATATCCAGCAACAGATACAAAAGATGACCCAGCATTTCCAGGTAAAATTTCTCCTAGGAATCCGTGATTGGTTAACATTCGCCTTTCAATTAAGGTCATCCACCATGTTGATATAATAAAGGACAGAAGCCGCATCATCATCTTGATAGGAAGAGAAAAGGCATTTGACAAAATCCAACACACATTCATGGAAAAAGAATTTCTCAACCAAATCTACATGGTTAGAAGGAAAGGTTCTCAACCTATGGAGGAGAGCACCTACCATAAACCTACAGCTGACATTATATATTGTAGTGAAATAACAAACACTTTTCCCATAAGACTGAGAACAAGGCAAGGATGCTTGCTCCCACCATTCTCTCCACCATCGCACCACAGGTTCTATCTGGCGCAGGTCACATAAGAGAAAGAAGTGGAAAAGTGGATACATTAGAAAGGAAAATACACGTCCACGCAGAGACGTACTGTGGTCTGTCCCCTCCAAAATTCATGTTGAAATTGAATCCCCATTTTGAGATCTTAGGAGGTGTGACCAAGAGGGGCCCTGCGGAGGTGATTAGTGCTCTGCCTGCACCAATAGATTAGTCCGTTTGTGCGATTAATAGATGAATCAGGTAAGTGGTTAATGGGTTAATCTGGAGAGTGGGTCTGCTGTGAAAGCCATTTAGGACCGTACTCTCTCATGCTCCATGTCTCCCTGCCACGAGATGCCCTACTCCACCTGGGGACCCTGCCAGGAAGAAGGCCATCGCCCGATGGGGAACCTCAACTCAGAACCACAAGCCAAAATAAACCCCTTTCCTTTATACCTTCCCAAGTTGAGGATATTGTCAACAGCAAACAGACTTAGGACAACATGTACTCCATGCTTATAGCAGTATTACTCATGATGGCTCCAGAGTGAAAACAATTAAATGCCTGCCAGTTGTTGAAGGTATAAATAAAAGGTGGGGAAAATAAAATAAAAAATGAAAAAATGGAATTCGTATATTCATATAGTAGATTATTAATGAGCAAAGTACAGGGACAAACTACCAATACAGGCTATGGCTTGTTTGAAACTTGAAAATATTTTGCTAATGGCCAGAACCCGGGGGAAGGGGCAAAGACCACTCCTTGCATGAGTCAGTTTATAGGGAATGCCTGGGCCTGGCGGTAGTCATGGAGATTGACTGCTACATGGGTACGAGGGCATCTTTTGGGGGCAGGGGATAGCAGCATTCTGAAACAGGATCGTGATGGTTCCACAACTGCATGAATGTACTGAAAGTCACTGCATTGTACCTTTAGTTGCATGAATTTTATGGTCTGCCTCAATAAAGCTGTTTTTAAAAATGTAATGCACACGTGGAAGTTAGTCACAGGGGAAAGGGGTGCAGTCGTTTCCCTACAGTAGTAGGGAATCTGCTGCTCTCTCTTTCCCTCTTCTGGGTCCTCCCTACATTTCCTGCTTATTTCCTGCATCCTCCAGGTGCACTCGATGCTCCAGCCAGATGGTGGCACTGTGCACATCTGGGTAGAAGGTGTGCTGGTGAGTGCACAACGTCACTGTGGGTGTGCACAGACGCGTGCACACCAGTATGCCTGTGCGCGATCCTGAGCAGGCTCCCATGATCCATCCTGCGTCCTAAATTCCACATATGTCATTTTTTACTCGTGAATCTCAAGGATCCAGCTTCAGTCTCCCTGGTAACCAACCTCAGCTCTCAGCTGCAACCTCTGTTCCCAGGAAGACATTAGAGTGGGGAGGGCTGTTGTTTCACCCCAGGGCCCCCTGCCTGAACAAGGGACCCCATGGAGGTGAGCAGCAGCCCGGTTTCCAAGACAACGGCATTCAGAGGCCTCACCACCTGTGAGGCTCTCCTCCTCCCCTCAGCCATCAAGTAGGAAAGGGGACTTTGTGGAATAAACACACTCCTGACTCCTTGAGATTTCTCTACATATGCCTATAAAATGAATGGCTCAAACATAGCTCTCCACAGGGAAATGATACCTAATCAACCTTTTGGGGGGAAAAATTTCAGTAACAACAAACAAGGCTATCAAAGACATGATTGTATTTGAAAACAAGACAGGTGAGGAGGAGTGTGTGTTTAGGATTTTCAGCCTCAGCTGTGCATGAGATCACCCGTGGAGTGATTTTAAAAACAGATGCAGGGCCGCCATCCCCAGAGATCCTGATTGAGTCAGTCTGTCAGTCTGAGATGCTT
>CM053417.1:81810881-81838668 GCA_028644305.1 Xerus rutilus | reverse complement strand
TTATGGTTGTCAAGGATGCCAATGCTGTAATCTAGCAAATAATAGTGTTTTCAGCAGATTGTCCTAGGATAATTGGATGTCCATATGCAAAGGAATGAATTTAGACCTGTGTGTCACACTGTCTACAATTAAAATGAATTACAGACATAAATGTAAGACTTCAAAATTGTCAGGAGAAAATATAGACATAAATCTTCAAAACCTCGATTTAGGTAACAATTTACTAGATGTGAAATGAATACACAAACAACCAAAGTTAAAATAAATAATGTGGAATCACCAAAATTTGAGTGTTTATGCTTCAAATGATAGCAACAGAAAAGTGAAAAGACAACCTAAAGTATAAGAAAAAAGTTTTGCAAATCATATATGTCATAAGGAACCTCTATGTATAAAACACACACCTCTCAACTCAATAGAAAGGAAAACCCAATTAATAGATGGGCAAAGAATCTAAATTCAAATTTTTTCAGAGAAGATATCCAAATGACAGATAAGCACATGAAAAGAAGTTCCATATTACTAGCTTCAGGCAAATGCATATGTGAGTCACATTGAGATACTACTTCCCACGCACTAAGATGTTTTTATGAAACGTGTTGGTTAAGTACGTGAAGAAATTGAAACCCTCACAGGATGCTGGTTGGAATGTAAATTGATGTAGTCACTTTGGAAACATTCTGTGAGTTCCTCAAAAGTTAAATATACAGTATCATGTGGCTCAGAATTCCACTTCTAGGTACATATCCCCCCAAAATGAAAACTTATGTCCACACAAAAACTGAGGTATGGATGTGAATGGGAAAGACAACTACAGGTCTCTGTCTGCATCTATCAGTATGAAATTGGACCACCTCCCACTCAGTAGAATCGGATATTTTTTGGCTGTGTTCTGCCCTTTTCCCCCAGTACCTAGAACAGTGTGAGGCACACAGTAGATCTTCCATTGATGTTGGTAAGGAAAGAATCCTTTGACCTGGCAATTCTGTGTCCAGAAATGTGTCTGAGGGATACATGTGAAAATATGTACAGTGGCATGAGGAGGATATTACTTTGGAGGACAATAAGACTAAATAGTTTATGATTATAGTCAAGGTAAGTGAGAGATGAAATGTTCGTATTATGTGGTGTAGCATCCTCTGGACTTGAATCAGATAAAAGAACCAGTTTATTCTGGCCAGAGTGCTTTTTTTTTTTTCCATAACATGCTGTTAATGGGGATCAGTGAATAGGAGGTGGTCATACCCACCCAATATGTGTGTGTCTGTGTATGCATGTACACACATGCGAGGTGCTTACAAATGCAGGAAACAAATCCACCAAAATACCTAAACTGATTGCAGCAATCACCTCTGATGATTGTAGTGATGGAAGCAAGATGGACTGCTTATTACATTTTATGGTGTAGTAGATTGTATTTGCCAAAAATCATCAAAATATACAAGTTTGTATATGGTTTTCCTTCTTTAAACATTTCATGTTATAGAGGTATGACTCAAGTACTATAGTACTCAAAAGGTTGTGAGCCATCACAGTAACTAATTTCAGAATGCTATGAGTAATTGTCCCCACCAAAATTCATGTTGAAACTTGTTCTCAAATGTGGCAGTATTGAGTGTGGTGGGACCTTTGAGATTTGTTTAGGTGATGGGGCATTGCTCTCACAAATAGACTAATGTTTGTTTGTTTTTTATTTTAGGAATGGGTTTGCTACAGAAGGAGCTGTGTGCTTGCATCTCTGCTGTAAGGCCTTCACCAGAAATCAAGAAGATGTTGGCACCATGCTATTGAACCTGTGAACCCTGAGTCAAAGTAAACCTTTTTTTTTCTAAATTACAGTCATAGATATTTTGCATGATTGCAAACAACGGATTAAAACATAGGAATACCTCATACTGTTAACAGTACCTCCCCCTTTTCTATTCCTTCTTCATTCATTTAATTGCCTGCTTCCTTTCTTTATGGATTTGTGGATTCTAGACATTTTATCTAAATAGAATCATATACTAGTTCCTTTTGTTTCTGGCTTCTTTCAGATAGTATAATGGTTTTCAGTTTTCATCCATCTTGAAGCATATATCAGTACTTCATTCTTTTATGGCTGAAAGATATTCCATTATGTGGATATATTACTACATTTGGTTTATATATTCATTAGTTGATGGACATATGGGGTTGCTTGTAATCTTTGGCTATTATGAATAATGCTGTTGTGTACATGTATGTACAAGTTTTTGTGAACACGTATTTTCATTTCTCTTTGGTATGTATCCAGGAGTGGAATCACTTGGTCATATAGTAACTCTGTGTTTACCTTTTTGAGGTAATACCCAACTGTTTTCTATAGCAGCTGTACCATTTTGCATTCCTGCCAGCTTCTCCACATCTTTCTTAACACATATTACACATCATTTTAAAAATATATAGCCATACTAGTAAATGTGAATTAGTAATTCATTGTGTTTTCAATTTTTATCCTCTTCCTAATGACTAATATTTTTTAGTGTGTTTCCACGTGCTTTTTGGTCATTTGTATACATTCTTTATAAAAACATCTATCAAAGGCTTGTACCACTTTTAACTGGGTCATTTGTCTCTTTTTTGTTTTGTTTTTGTACCAGGGATTGAACTCAGGGGTACTCCACCACTGAGCCACATCCCCAGCCCTATTTTGTGTTTTATGTAGAGACAGAGTCTCACTGAGTTGCTTAGTGCCTTGCCATTGCTGAGGCTGGCTTTGAACTTGCAAATCTACTGTCTCAGCCTCCCAAGACGTTAGGAGTACAGGCGTAGGCCACAGTGCCTGGCCATTTATCTCCTTATAGTTAGGTTTTGAGAGTTCTTTATACATTCTAGACACCAGACCATTATCAGACACATACTTTACAAATATTTTCTCCCATTGTGTGGTCATTTATTTTTGCTTTCTTATGGTATCCTTTAAGCACAATTTTTAAAATTTGAAGTCACTTCTTTTAATCTTTGTTTTGTTTATTTATTGTTTTTATGTGGTGCTGAGGATGGAACCCAGTGCCTCACAATATGTGAGGCAAGCACTCTGCCACTGAGTCACAATTCCAGCCCCTTGAAGTCACTTTTAATTTCAAAATGTATTTCTCATGATCTTAATATATTGGTGAATGTATTAGCTAATCCAAAGTCACAATAATTTTATTCCTGTGCTCTCTTATAGGAGTTTTATAGTTTTAGCTCTTACCCTGGGATCTTGATTAATTTTTGCTAATTTTTGTGTCTGCAGTATGAGGTAGGAGTTGAAATTCATTTTTTTGCATGTGGATATTCAGTTGTCCCAGCAACATTTCCTGATAATACTCTTTTCCCATTCAATTGTCTTGACATCCCTATCAAAAATTAAGTCACCATATATGTGTGGGTTTCTCTCTGGATTCTCGATTCTGTTCCATTGATCAATAGGTCTATCTTTATTCTGGTACCACACTGTCTTGATTACTGTAGCTTTGTAATAATTTCTGAAGTTCAAAATTGTAAGTCCTCCAACCTGGTTTTCTTTTTCAAGATTACTTAAGCTATTTTGGGTTGCTGGAATTTCCATATACATTTTAGAATCAGCCTGTCAATTTCTGCAAAAACTACAGTTGGAATTTTGATAGAGATTACAGTGAATATGTATATCAACTTCGGAAATATTGTCTTCTTAATATTAAATTTTACAATCCATGAACTCAGATGTATTTCCATTTATTTAAGCCTTATTTAATGTCTTTCAACAGTGCTTTGTAATTTTCAGTGTATAACTATTACACCTCCTTGGTTAAATTAATTCCTGTCTTTTATTCTTATGATTCTATTGTAGCTAAAATTATTTTCTTTTTTAAAATATTTTTAGTTGTATGTGAACATAATACCTTTATTTATTTTACATGGTGCTGAGGATCAAACCCTGTGCCCCACACATGCGAGGCAAGCATTCAACTGCTGAGCCACAACCCCAGCCCTAAAATTGTTTTCTTAATTACTTGTTTGCATTGCTCATTACTAGAATATAGAAACTCAATTGATTTTGTATATTGGTCTTACATCTTGTGACCTGAATCTGAAGTCTTGTGTTATACTGAAAATAAAATATGGGAATAACACAATTGAATTCCAGTTCAACTAGTGAAAATATCGATTCAGACACCAACACTGATGCCCTAACAGAAAAATAAAAGAAGGCATACTACAAACAGAGGAACAAATTTAATGTCATCAGATTTCTCATCAGAATCTATGCAACCCAGAATTTTCTAGTCAGCAACAAAATTTTTATTTTTATTTTTATTTTTTGCCTTGCCAGGGATTGAACCCAGGGCCTCATCTGCTAGATAGACAAGTGCTCTACCACTGAGCTGTCTCCTCAGTCCTGTAATTTTTTGAAAGGAGGTAAAAAAATTTTAAACAAGTGTACAAAAAAGTTTTTAAAAAGTTATTGCCAGAGCTGGGCGTGGTGGCTCAAGCCTGTGATCCCAGCACTTAGGGAGGCTGAGACAGGAGAATCATAAGTTCAAAGCCAGCCTCAGCAACGGCGAGGCACTAAGCAACTCAGTGAGACCCTGTCTCTACATAAAACACCAAAAATAGGGCTGGGGATGTGGCTCAGTGGTCGAGTACCCCTGAGTTCAATCTCCAGTACCAAAAAGAAAAAAAAAAGTTACTGCCAGCACATCTGCTGAAAGATCTTTGATCAGAAGGAATTTTGGATCCACACAAAGGACTGAATAGTGGTAGAAACAGCAAAGTTGTGAAAAAATACAACTTTTTTTGTACTAAGGATTGAACCCACAGCTGCTTAACCACTGAGCCACATCCCCAGCCCTTTTGTGTGTGTGTGTGTGTGTGTGTGTGTGTTTGAGACAGGGTCTCACTAAGAGTTGCTTTGGGTCTTGCTAAGTTGCTGAGGCTGGCTTTGAACTTGTAATCCTCCTGCCTCAGCCTCCCAAGTCACTGGGATCACAGTGCTACCACCCCCAGCCAATTTTTTTATCTTATAGATAATCCCTTTAAAAGAAAATTGTCAAAAAGTTACAGTGTACTGTGGGTTTTTGACATGTGGAAATATAGTGCAAGACAACAACAGCACAAAGGAAGGGGGAAAGGAAATGAAACTATATAGTTGTAAGATTCTTACAGTATACATGAAATAGAATTTTACTTGAAGTCATACTGTGATAAGGAACAATATATATTGTAAACCACATAGCAATCACTAGGACAAAATTTGAGAAGATGTATAACTAATAAGTTAATAATACAGATAAAATAATAGTTAAAAATATTCACTCAGGGGCTGGGGTTATGGCGCAGTGGTAGCGTGCTCGCCTAGCACGCGTGAGGCACTGGGTTCGATCCTCAGCACCACATAAAAATAAAATAAAGATATTCTGTCCACTTGCAACTAAAAAATAAATATTAAAAAAAAAATATTCACTCAGAGGCCGAGGCTGGGGCTCAGTGGCAGAGCACTTGCCTCGCACATGTGAGGCACTGGGCTCGATTCTCAGCACCACATAAAAATAAACAAAATAAAGATATTAAATCAATCCAATAAAAATAGGAAAATCTGAATAAAAGACATAATAAATAGAAAAATATAGCCAGATGATAGATTTAAATGTAAGCTTTTTACACACTAAATGTGGATTTCTTCTACATGTCAATTAAAATGCCTAGAATGTCAATTGGGATAAAAATAGCAAGACTGAACTATATACTGTCAAAAAGAATCCTGCTTTAAATATTAAGGAAATGATACACCCAGCAAATATGAATCAAATGAAAGCCAGAAGGCTGTTAATATCAAAATATACTTGAGAATGACTATTACAAGGGGTAAAGTTGAATGGTACATAATGATAGGCATATTCATTGAAAGGACATAAAAATGATGAATGGGTATGCATTTTCAAAATGCAAGAGCTGAAGCCAGATGTGATGGCACATGCCTGAAATCCTAGGTATTCAGGAGCTGGAGGCTGGAGGATTGCACGTTCAAGGCCAACCTAGGGTATTTAGTAAGAACCTATCTCATAATAAAAAAAGGTTTGAGTATGTAGCTCAGTGGTTCAATCCCCAGTACCAGAAAAAAAATGGAAGAAGTAAAAACTGACAGAATGGCAAGAAGAAATAGACAATGCCACAGTTATATTTGAAGACATCAACATTCCTATATCAGCAATCAATAGAAGTAGACCAAAAAAAAAATCAAGAAATACATAAAATATTTTACTGACAAACTTGACCTAATTGATATTTATAGAACCACAACAGCAGAAGGTGGTACATGAATATAATCTCAGGTACTCAGTAGGCTAAGGCAGGAAGATCACAAGTTCAGTACCACCCTGGGCAACTTAGCAAGACCCTGTCTCAGAAAGAGGGTGGGAGGTGGGATGTAGTTCAGTAGTACAGCACCCCTGGGTTCAATCCCCACTATCACACACACAAATCATGGAGAAGAAGAGTGGTCTCAATTAGCTACGCTTCCACCTTAAGAACGTAGGGGAAGGGGCTGGCATTGTGGCTCAGTAGTAGAGTACTTGCCTTGCACGTGTGAGGCACTGGGTTCAATCCTCAGGAGTACATATAAGTAAAATAAAAAATAAATGTCCATCTACAACTAAAAATAATTTAAAAGAATCTATGGGAAAATAGTCTAATGCAAACAGATGGAAAAAACGAAGATCTGGGGAGAAATCAATTAAACAAATCACAAAAACAGAATTGATGGAACCAAAATTTGGCTCTTTGAAAAGATGAGTGAATTTAATAGAGTTATCCAGTCTGATAAAAAAAAATCAGGCAGGTGGGTGATACATGATCATTATCAGTAATGCCCAAAAGGACATCAGTATAGATCCTTCAGGTATTAAATGGATTATAAGGGGAATGTTATTGAAAATGATATCCAAAAATCTAGCTAGCAAGTCTCTCTCAAAAAGAAATAGATAACATGAATAGCTCCACCTCTACTCTTTAGATTGAATTCAAGTTTTAAAAAAGCACCTAACATTTATGGAAGAAATAATGTCAGTTATCTACAAACTCTTCTAGATAATTTAAGTCAGATATCCCAAAGCATTACTCTGATATCAAACCCAGACAAAATCATTTTAAGAAAATAAAATTATAGACCAATATAACTCATGCACATGGATGCAATCATACAAAATAAAGTGTTAGCAGTCTGAAACCAGCAATATATTAAAAGATAAAATGCTACAGCTGAATGGGATTTACTTCACAGCTTCAAGTTTGGCTGAACATTTGGAAATCAATCTATAATTCACCAACATAACAGACTAAAACAAATACAAGCATCTCAATAGATGGATAAAAATTTGATAAAATTCAACAGTGCAAATTCTTAGCAAACTAGGAATGGATAGGAACATCCTTACACTGATTAGCATCTACAAAAATATCTAAAGTTAACATAAGCCTTAATTGTGAAACAACAAATGTTTTCCCTGTTCCGAGTGGAAATAATTCTAGTGGGGCATAGCAGCCCGTGCCTGTGATCCCAGCAACTTGGGAGACTGAGGCAGGAGGATGGCATGTTTGAGGCCAGCCTCTGCAACTTAGTGAGACCCTGTGTTAAAATAAAAAGAGTAGGGAATGTAGCTGAGTAGTAGAGGACCCCTAGAATCAATCTCCAGTGCAAAAAGAAAGAAAAGAAAATATTGGGAATAATGCATAATACAAGGATGTGAATACTTTGTCACTTATATTCAATATTTCACTGGCTGTTCTAGCCAATAAAATAAGGCAAGACAAAAGTAAAACAGTTTTTATTTATAGACAACATGTGAATCTATATAAAAGAACTCACAGAAAGCCAATTGATTAAGTAACATGATACATGGCCACAATTTAAGAAGTCAATTGTATTTATTTATACTAGCTATAAACAAAATTGAAATTTAAAAAAAAAATGTCATGAAATATTTAGTCGTACTTTTAATGAAATACGTGCAAGAATTGAACACAGAAACCTACAAAACCCTGTTGAAAGAAATTGAAGCACTCTTAAATAGAAAGTTATACCACATTAATGGTTTGGAAAACCCAGGATTGTAGATATGTTAATTGTCCCCCAGATTCAATGCAATCCAAATCAAAATTGCTGTAGCCATTTTATTTGTATAGTACTGGTGATTGAACCCATAGCCTCATGCATGCTAGGCAGGCATTCTCTCTCTAAGCTAAATTCCCAGCCCTTTTAAAATTTTTATTTCGAGATAGAGTCACTCTAAATTGCCCAGGCTGGCCTCAAGCTTGTGTATTTCTCCTGCCTCAGCCTCCTGAGAATTTGGGCTCACAGGCATGCACCACCATGCCTGATTGCCTTTTTTTGGTGGGGGGGGGGGCTAGAAATTGACCAGCTGGTTATTTTTAAAATGTATATTGGAAGGTAAAGGAACTCGAATGGCCTAATGATTTTATGAAGGAAAAAGAATGTTGAGGGACACAAACTACCTGATTTTAAGACTTTTTTTAAGACTACAATAATCAAGGAGTTCTACTTCCAGCATGCCAGCATGAAGAGCTCCACATACTCACTCCCTTGTAAAAGTTCTCAAAGAACAACCACTTAAAGTCTCTGAAAACAGTCCTGTGAACATACAGCAAATGGAGAAACATTTATTCAATGAAGGTGCTCTTGGATACACCAGTCTGTAGCAGAGCTTACCTCTCTTGCCAAATGGGATGGGGAAGGGAGATGGTCTTGTCAACACCAAGATAGTCTTCAAATACCAAGACTCTAATGTTCTTATCAAGCTTTAGTAGATTTCTATGAGAAAATGTTTCTTCATTTATTCTAATTTCCAGGCAAGTGAGGGTAAGAGGTAGGGGCTCTCTCCTTTAGTTCATCTTCTAATGGTGGGACAGATGTTCTACCTTGGGTCCAACACTGCTAAAAATAGTGGGACTCCCATATATGTTGTCCTAGATCATAAAGCAATGTTTTCAAACTGAGAAAAGCAAGTCAAGAAGACGTGAAGCTGTTGCCTCCCCCTGCATCAAACCTTCAGCTCCTAGAGTGGGTCTATCACCCAAAGAAAAGTATGCTTTATTTATTTATTTATGTATTTATTTATTACCAAGGATTGAACCCAGGGGCACTTAACAACTGAGCCACATCCTTAACCCTTTTTTTGTATTTTATTTAGAGACAGGGTCTCACTGAGTTGCTTAGGGCCTTGCTAAGTTGCTGAGGCTGGCTTTGAACTCTTCATCCTCCTGCTTCAGCCTCCAAACCACTGGGATTACAGACATGCACCACTGTGCTCAGCATAGTGTGCCATTTCTGTCCCTACTCCCCAACTACAAAACTGTGGCTCAGATTAGATAGCTCTTAATTTCTTCCCAAAGGAACTCACTGAATTTGCAACAGGACGTTGAGAAGATCAAACTTAATGGCACTTTCAAAAACAGTGGAGGTTGCAGAGAAAGGCAACTGATTCATGGAGATGGTAGCACAGGAAGGGCCTAATCCTCCCCAAAGATGTTTTTCTGTTTTTCTATGCTTTCTTTCTTAGACACAGGTTATATTTACAGATAGTTGCTGCTATCCCAAGGTGCAGCCAAGCAGCCATGGGATAGAGTGGAGGTGGAGTGGGGATTGCCAGGCCTGGCCAAGCAGGTGGGCTGTGTGGGTAAGTGCCTCCTAGGCCAGCAGCTCAAAACAAGCCCATGAAGATGCTACAGATTGATTATGAGCCCCAGCCAGGGCCTGGTACTGTCACAGGGTGTGGGGAGGTCCTTCAGCAGGCCAGGAGCAGGGCCTTGACCATAACCAGTGCCACCTTTCTGTCTGGCAACAGTTGCAGCATTAACCTACACCTGCATCTGCAGTGGGAACCAATGTTATTGCTGCTTCTGCCACTGCCACTGTCACCCCTGTCACCACTGCAGATGATGGATCTTGCCAAGGGATTTTCCTGCAGCCTCCTGGTGTTAAATTAGCATAAATGTGAAGATGATTATGATAAGTTATATATAGTATGACCTAGAGTAACCACTAAGGAAATAACTCAAAAAGGTAGTGGAAAAAATCATTAGGGAAATTAAAATGCTACATTAGAAAATATTCATTTCATGCAAAAGAAAGCAGCAAAGGAGAAACTTAGGAACAAAAATTACATGCAACACAAAACAGTAAAATGGCAAACATAGTATCTTGCAATAATAACATAAAATGTGAATGGATTAAACAATCTGATTAAAAGGCAGAGATTATTAGACTGGATAGGAAAACAAGACCCATCTATATAGTATACAAGAATAAAAAATTTTAAAAAACAACTACAAGAAAGTTGCAGTGGATAGCTTAACATTGGGCACTTTCATTTAATGTTAGGCATACATTTACCATTTGACCCAGTATTTGTACTCCTAGACAAGTCTAACCAAGAGAAACGAAATAACATGTGCACACAAAGACCTGTATTCACATATTCATATACTTTTATTCATAATAACCAAACTAGAAAACAACACATATCCAACAACACGTATATGGATTCAAAGAGAAAGCCTGAGGTATACTCATACAAAGGATAAAACTCTCTAATAAACAAAGTACTGATGGATATAACAACATTGATTTATCTAAAATATGCTAAAGAGGGCAGGCACAAAAGGCTATGTATTATATGATTTCATCTAAATGGCATTCTGGAAAAGTCAAAACCATAGAAACAAAAATAATATCCATGGTTTCCAGAGTGTGGGAGTGGAAGAAGGAATCTGACTGCAAATGGGCATAAGTGAGCATTTTAGAGTGCTGGAAATTTTCTGTATTTTATTGTGGTAGTTAAACAGCCATATACATTTATTGAAATTCAACAACCTATATACCTTAAAAGGTTGGCAATTATTCATTAGGTAAATTACATTTCCAAACCTGGCTTTTTGAGGAAAAGGAAAATAAATATTCATATTTTATTTATGCCAAGCTAATGATGTCACCACTTCTATAGACTAACTTATAAAGCCCCTCTCCTCTCCCTAGTTAGGCAGAGTGGTACATGCCTGTAATCCTAGCTGTTGGGGAGGCTGAGGCAGAAGGATCATAAGTAGGAGGCCATACAATTTAGTGAGAGCCTATCTCAAAAATAAAAATGGCTGGGGGTGTAAACTCAGTGGTAGATACCTTGCATAGCATGAGTGAGACCTTGAGTTCCATTCCTAGTGTGGAAGGAAAGGAGGGAGTGAGGAAGGGAGGAAGGAAGATCTCTCTTCCTGTGATTACTTGCACAAAACTAAAGGCACTATGGAGGTGACAAGTGCCACTCATCCAGCCAGACACCACTGGACAAAACATTGAGAGGATGGAGACGCTTCTTTGGAGTAACACCTTGAGAGACAGAGGCAATACTTACCTCAGCACTATGAAGTACAGGGGTGCTGTCTGTCCAGCCTGTTGCCAATGGATCTTCCCTATAAGCATTTTTCAATAAACCTTATGTCTCACACCCCATCTCCAGTTGTCTTTGGTCTCTTGGCAACCTATCCCACTACCCTAGCATGATTAGGCTGTGAAAGTTACACACAACACACACTTTATTTAAAACTACAACAGGGATGCCTGTTGCTTTTTACATAAAGATCACATTCCTAGCCGAAGCTTCAAGGTATGGTGTAGCCCTGCCTACCTCTCTAGCAATAAGGAAAGGAGAGCTTCCACTTATTGGGCTTCTTTCACATCCTCCAGATTCTTAAATTCCTCCACTGACACTGGCTCCTCTTCCTGAAAGGATCCTAATTAGTTAACAACTTCTAGGCATCCTTCACATTTCAACTCCAGCATTGCTTCTGGGGAAGACTTCTCTAAAGGATTTCCCCCCAAACCCTGAAGTTACCAATCACAGAAGTAATTTTTACATTTATGTGGGATTATTAGATAAACTGTTATGATTTCAAATAAGCCCCATGAGAGCAGGGATGTATTTTTTTTTATTGCTTCCCCCAAGCACCCAGAGTGCCTAGAACATAGTCAGATCTTGGTAAATCATTGTTACATGAATAATATCTCTTCCCTCCATCTTTGTTCCACACACACAAGCTATCATCATAGTTATTCAGCTCAAAGAATTTCTGGGCAGCCACCCTGATGTGGATTAGGAGGCCGAGAAGCACTGGTAGTTGTGCTAGAGGGTGGCTTTGAAGTTCCCCCAAAGGTGCCATAGTACTACTCCCAGGCAGGCTAAAAAGCTTTCTGAGTCTGTCACTGGTAAGGGTCAGGAAGCTTCATACCTTCAGACATTCAATGCCTACTTGTCACAGCTTATGGCAAATCCTAAGAATGTGAATTGCTAAGTGTAATTAATTCCTTCACTCAGACCAGGGAGGTTCTCACAATAATGGAGCACTCTATACTCTTAGAAGAAAAACAGGCCCAGAAAACTGAACTGACCTGTGTATCCACTATTAATGTATTTTATCACACTTGCACATTTCTTATTTGAGTGACCGAACCCAGCCCTTCCAATTCTGAATTTATTCCTACAACAACCTGTATCTACATCTCACTTTCTACCATGTGTTTTTTTTCTGTGTTCCCTTTCTAAATCCATAAGCTTCCCACCCCAGATCACTCACACAATTGATATTGCAGGTGAGGCTGGGACTCAGCCTCAGGCATAGCTCACAAGCAGTACTGCCTTATTGATACCATGTGCTACCTGATGGTGTCACTGGAGCCAAGAGAAAGATCTAAGACTTAATTTATCTCAATACAACAACAGCCTCTTCTTTTGGATATATAGGGTGTTTTCTTTTGTGTTTTTCCTTGTATTGACTATGGCTTTTTTCAGAACACCTGTGGACTTTAGCTAGCCTTCCATCTGGACCACTTTGCTTCCCCCACTGCTCCTCTCTACTGCCTCAAATCGTCCTGTTTTAAATGCTACCTTTGGTCAGTGATTTTTTTTTTAATATTTTTTAGTGTCAATGGATCTTTATTTTATTTATTTGTATGTGGTGCTGAGAATCGAACCCAGTCCTCACGCATGCTAGGCAAGCGCTCTACCATTGAGCCACAACCCCAGCCCAGTGATTAGTTTTTCACCTAACAAGGATATCAAAACAAATGTTTTATTCTGAAACATCAAGATACCTAAGAGAATAAATCTCCAGAAAAAAAATGTTAAAATGGTAGAAAACACTGGCTGAGCTAAACCAATAAAGGTAAACAAAGCAGCAAAGAGTTTTATTTGAAAATTAGAGTTTCACACTTTGACAAAAGCACTTAATATATGCTGTGTTCCCTGCCAGGATTTTCTCCATACATTTTTAAAAATTATGACATTGGGAGGGAAGGTAATATCTTCCCAATGTTGTATCTGTTGTATTTTGTTTAATATCATATCAAACGTATTTTATATAATGACAATGACAAGGATGTTGCTGCTGACCTTGATGATTACAAACATGTAACAGAAAGTTTGATGTGGACCAGAAACTGTGCTTTCCATGTATTGACTTATTACTCCCATATTTAATGCACTCAACAGACATCATGTTCAATCCATATAGATACAATGTAATCCAATTAATGCTGATGGACATCTTCACCTGCCTTTTGATCAAGAGGACATTTGACATGGTAGTGCATTCTAGACTTTTGGGATTGGATTCCACGTCTTATGTTTCCCTAACCTGGGCAGAAATTTGACTCTGTTCTTGCTGGCTAAATAATTTTGGGTAAGTTGCTTAACATCATAATTTGTTTGTTTCCTCATCTGTAAAAAGGGATGATTACATTAATACTTACCTCATAGCATTGCAATGAGTACCATCTTAGTCCATTTTCTGTTGCTATAACTGAATACTCAAAACCACATGGCTTATAAAGAAAAGAGGTTTATTTTAGCTTATGTTTCTGAGGACTGGGAAGTCCAAGAGCAAGGCAGCAGTGTCTGCTTATCTTCTTTTTGCTGAGAGCTATATGCTACTTTATCTCATAGTGGAAAAAGTGGAAGGGCAAGTAGGCACATGTGCAAGGGTGGGCTTGATTTATAATACTCCAACCTTGGAAGTAACTTACCTGCTCTCACAGCAACTACATTAACCTTTTGTAGGGTAGACTCCTGTGGGGTGAGGCGACCATGACTGAAAGGCTCTCCCACCTCTCAAAATATTACAGTGGCAAGTAAATTTCAACATGAGTTTTGGTGGGAACAGACTACAACCAAATCATAGGAAGCCCTAAGTGACTTTTATCTGTTTGTTTGTTTTGTGTTTCTGGGGATTTATCCCAAGAGTGCTCTACCATTGAGCTATACCCTCAGCCCGTTTTATATTTATTTTGAGACAGGGTCTCACTAAGTTGCCAAGGCCAGCCTTGAACTCACCTTCCTCCTGCCTCAGTCTCCCAAGTAGCTGGGATTCCAGGTGTGCATAACCACAGCCAACAGAAATAAAGTTTTATTTTATTTTTTATAATCATATTAATATAGTTAAAGATAACAGATATAATAATTACAAGCATGGTTACAAGGAGAGATATACATTAATGAAAAAGAAAAGAAAGTACAAAGAATCCAAATAACAAGAAAATTTAGAATATGAGAGTGAAATTGTGTATCAGTAGTGAAAAGATGGATGGGTAACTATCTTGGAAAAAAATCAAGATGAAGCCGGGCGCGGTGGCTCAAGCCTGTAATCCCAGCACTTTGGGAGGCTGAGACAGGAGAATCGCGAGTTCAAAGCCAGCCTCAGCAATGACGAGGTGCTAAGCAACTCAGCGAGACCCTGTCTCTACATAAAAAACAAAAAATAGGGCTGGGGATGTGGCTCAGTGGTCGAGTGCCCCTGAGTTCAATCCCCAGTACCAAAAAAAAAAAATCAAGATGAGTGCTCTTACACTAAAGTAAATTTTAAATTGATCAAATAAGAAATGAACTTTTAGATCTCGAAAGGGCATAGATTTCCTCAGGGACCATTTAACACATGTGATGTGAGATGATGCAATCATTGTCTCAACCTCCCATCAGCCTCTGTACTTTCTTTTACACGTTCCACAGAAGCATGGAGCAAGTACCAGGACTGAGAGAAAATGTCTTCCCTTCACCTAACAGACACCCCTCCCACATGCAGAGATCATCTCCCCTCTTCTCCTTTCATCTGTACTTATCCTGATTTCCTCTGCTATCCCACAACAAAAAGCTTCCCTGTTATCTTAGAGATCTAGCACAACCTCTTACTCTGGTGTCCTAGCCTGGAGAGTATGGCACCTAGTGAGGAGGACACCAGTCCCAAAAGCCAAGAGTCATGAATACTACAGAACCATCCCGAGCATCAATGTCCCATGGCAGTCATTGACTTTTTTATTTTTGGAGTTGTTGATGGACCTTTATTCATTTATTTATATGCAGTGCTGAGAATGGAACCAAGTGCCTCACACATGATAGGCAAGCACAGTACCACTGAGCCACAACCCTAGCTCCAGTCATTGATTTTGAAATGAAATTTCACCTCTCACCACAGCCGTCCCTGAACCACTTTCTTACTATAGGAAGCAAGACAGAGGAGGAAGGTAGGCATAATCCTTCCTGGCAACTATTGTGTCCTCCTCCACAATGTCATGTTATTTCCTCTAAACCAAATCCTGGTACTGACACAAACATTTCTATCCTTTGATGTGAATAAGAGTTTGAGTGTAGAGTCTAAATTCTAAAGTTGTGATTTATAACTACTGTATTACTCAGTTTGGAGCATGTTGGATATTTCATGCTGCACTTTGGTGTTGCAAAGATTATAGGGGACTACTGCTATTTGGGGACTTAAGGTTACAGGGTGCAAATCTATGTTGCAGAGATATAAATACACTGGACTTTACACACATGCAATTTTCTTGCACATTAAGGGAAGCTTGTATTTTGCTACATCTGGAATCTTACAAAGACTTATTGACTACTATCAAAAATCACATCACTATCTGGGTGCATGCCTGTAATCCCAGCAGTTAGGGAGGCTGAGACAGGAGAATCGCAAGTTCAGAGCCAGCCTCAGCAATGGCGAGGCGCTAAGCAACTCAGTGAGACCCTGTCTCTACATGAAACACAAAATAGGGCTGGGGATGTGGCTCAGTGGTTGAGTGCCCCTGAGTTCAATCCCCAGTACCAAAAAAAAAAATCACATCACTGAAGGTATTTCTATTCTTGCATTCTGATATGGCACAACATATCAATTTACCTTGTAGGTGTGCATGTCCATGGGAAAAAGAATGAGGGCAATGCGACTTACTGACCAGAAGGGTTTTTTTCCAGGATAAGCTGTGAACTGATGGGGAAAATTAAATGGGGAAATATTTATATCGTGATCTCTCATAACTTGGTGGGCAAAACCAGCTATGCTTTTTGCTCTTATTGCACTGAAGTTCTGTTTCTCTCTCTCTCCCTCACCAGTCTCCTTGTCCCTTCCTGGAAGGCAGGAAACAGTCAGTATACTTCTGAGTCCTCAGGATAGAAGAGAGGGTCTGACACACAGGAGGAGCCTAGTCAACACCTGTGGAATTGAAGTACATGCTAAATGATTAGATGACCAATCCCAGTGTCCTAATGATGAGCTATATGGGTGTCACTGTGTAGAAGGTGGGAGGGCAATGGAATACCATGGGTCTCTGTATTAGGACCATGCAGAAGAAAGGGACCATTCTGCAGTACTGATCTTCTATATCCTTTGGCCAGTTAGGGTGTTCCCATCCACAGACAAAATATTTTCTTTCTGAAGGGACCCCTGTCTACTTTCTCTTAAGGCCTTCAACTGATTGGATGAGGCCCAACTACACTATGGAGGGTCATCTGCTTTATGCAAGGTCTACTGAAGTAAATGTTAGTCTCATCTAAAAAGTACCTCCAGAGACCTCAAGCCTGGTGTTTGAAAAAGGACCGGTGTACATGGCCTAGCCAGGTGAACATATAAAACTAATCATCATAGGCCAGCTAACACAAATCCCCTTAGCCATCAAAGTCTATGTTAGAAAGGCAGATAGATGATTACTTAAGTTTCTGTATTAATCTCTCTTCTTGGCCCAAGTAACCAACTCAACACAAGCTCAGTCCAATTCTGGCCTGACCTGAATGCCTGCCAGGGCTGAGACAGGCTCAGAATAGGCAGGTACACATGCAAGTATAATCTTGGAAACCAATCATTTACAATTATTCAGGCACATCCAGTAGAACATATATCAGTCAAACAGGGAAGCTGACCAGGGCCCCCAGTGTGGCCCCCTACTGTGGGACCTTTCACTGTCCAGTTCCTGGTCCTTGTGTCTTTGGTTTCAGAGGAACTGCCAGAAGGCAGTCAGTTCCAGTTTTGTTAGTCCAGGACACCAGTTCATCCCCTTTCCAAGTATGGATGACATTGATGGTTGTTCTGCATGGGAAATTCACACGGCGGGGTCACCCCTGCTGTCTCTGTCAGGTGTGATTGGAGGCTCGGCAGCAGGGTGATTTCATTTTTTCTCTTAATCTTTTCTTCTTATCAGTTGTGCCTATGGAAAGTAGTCAGTGTGATTTCAAAGTACTCACAGTGGGTAGAAAGGCAGTGAGGAGTATTTGTTCAGGAAAAGGGGAAACTTTCTAGAACCATTTAAAGAAACAGAGATCATTAATGTCCTCTCCCTCCCTTGTCTCTCCTCAGGTGGCAGGTTTTGAGGTTACTCCATTGTTAGGAAATCAGCATGTTCCATTCTGTCACTAAACTTCCCATTTCTTTAATTATCCCCTACTTTCTTCCAATCCTTTTGTCTGGAAGGACTATATACAAGATGATGAAAAACACTGTCATAGGAAAATAATTTCATATAATTTAACTACAAAGACACATCACATCAAGGAACTGTCAGGATGAAATCCTGAATTTAAAAAAAGATTAAACAGGTTTCCATAGCTTCCCATCCCTTTTGTCTCTGTCATTTATCCAGTGAGAACACTGGAAAAGAGCAATGTGTTGGGGGAGAGAGCTACATTGAATAGTCAAACTTCCTGATATGTTACATTAGTTTTATCACACATCCAGATGCAATATCCAGAAAATGCAAGGTCATTCTTAAAATCATCCCTTTTTTCATCTTGCTGAAAAATTTTTTCCAACCCCTAGCAATACATTTAGTATTTACAGGGTTGCCATTATAGCAGCTAAGGGAGATCCTGTCTGGAGCATTAGAAGGGGATCTGCAGCAGCCATGCTGAAAGACGGGCTGAAGAGTGTTTCCCCCTCTGCTGTATCTAAAGCTTTGCTCCAGCCTAAGGAATTGATTAATTTTTGCCCTCTCCTATTTGAAGGAGAGAGCAACTCAAAACATTTAACATTTTTGGCCTACCCAAAGTTCACCTTTGGTAACATTTAGGTCCTTTCTCCTCCTGCCTAGAGAGAGAACAAAAACCAAAGTCAGCACCTGGCTGCTGATAGTTCCCCTCACATCATCCAGAAAGGCAAAAGCAGCCAAGATATTCTGTGAGTCACTCTCCTGCAGTCATGTGTATTATTTTTTAAATTCTATACTTCTCATAATAGACAACAGCTCAACTGCTGTTTTATATTCTGGGTAAATTCATAGTCCCCCAATACACCAAAGGGTCATCACCCATATCCCTTCATCCCTCCTTTATTTGACAAAGCTTTCACCAAATTGTAGTGAGTCAGGGTCTTGCCAGGGAATCACACAGCTGCTGCCACTGTGCCAAGAATCTCCAAGACTATCCTTACTTTCAATGATTCTCTAGGAGGACTTGCAGAACTCAACATATAGTTGTCCTCATGGCTAAGACTTGTCAAAGGATGCAAAGCAAATTCAGCAAGGGGCAATGTCTACAAGGAACTAGTAAAACTTCCAAGGGTTCTTTCCCAGCAGAGTCACACAATTTGTCCCTTCAGTAATGAATTATGACAACATATGTGAAGTGTTGTCTACCAGGGAAAATCATCAGAACCTTGGTACCCAAGTTTTTTATTGATGGCTGCTCACATAGGCACCCTCTGACTAACATGTACCAAGATTTCAGATTCCCAGAAGGAAAGCTGGGGTTTACCATAAATCATATTGCTTGAACAAAGTGTTTATGAGCTTATCACTCTTATCAGGCAGATAATGAAGGGAAACCTCCCCAAATCCATGCTCCCAGTTGCCAGGCAAAGGACAATTTTGTAAGCTGGCCTTTCTAAGAACAGTAGTCTCAGGCTTTCTATATTAACTTTTTCCTGCACAGAAGTGAACACAAAGATTCAAAACACATAACCAAACCAGAACAGAAAAAAATCAGCAATATATAGATGAAATGACACCATGAACCAACTGTATCTAATTGACACGTACAGAACATTCCACATAACAATAGCAGACTATATATTCTTTTCAAGTGCATATGGAAGTTTCACCAAGATATCCTAGAACATAAAATAAATCTTTTTTAAAATATTTTTTGTTGTAGATGGACACAAATATCTTTACTTATTTTTATGTGGTGCTGAGTATCGAACCCAGTGCCTCATGCATGCAAGACAAGTGCTCTACCACTGAGCTACAATCCCAGCCCCTATAAAATAAATCTTACCAAGTATAAAATAGTTGAATTCATATAAGAATTTTCTCTAACAAAAATAGGAAAAAAACTACAAATAAGAAAAAGTCAACAGAAATATTTCCAACCGTGTAGAAATTAAGTCATATACTTCTAAATAATCCATGAGTCAAAGAAAAGTCCAAAAGAAAATTTAAAAATTAAACTTGCCAACCAGGCAGTGAGAATTTCTGTGCTCTGTAAAAATGTCTTAATGCAGGTATATGTAGATATTAACACTAATTCTCTTTGGTTTCAAGCCATATATAAAGAGACTCATAGAGTATGCCCTCTTTTGCATCTGGATTCTTTCACTTAACATTATCTCTGTGTACTTCTTGGTTCATTCCATCTCATAGTTGTATAGTACTCCAGGGTGTAGTATTCCACTATTTATTTGTACATTTCCTGTCAATGGATAATTGGGTGGTTTCCAGGCTTTTTGTTGTTGTTTTGTTTTGTTTTGTGCTGTTATAAATAGGGTCGTTATCTCATGAGCCTCTCTGTATCTTTCCTGGATTTACACATATGGGCAAGATTATTCACCAGATAGTTTATGATGACAAAAAAGTAAATTAAATACCATCTAACCAGCTGGGCATGGTGGCTCTCGCTTGTAATCCCAGCACTTAGGGAGGCTGAGACAGGAGAATCACGAGTTCAAAGCCAGCCTCAGCAACGACGAGGCACTAAGCAACTCAGGGAGACCCTGAGGAGACACAGGCCTTCCTGGCCTGTGTCTCCTCCAGACCACTAGACCTCTACATAAAACACAAAATAGGGCTGGGGATGTGGCTCAGTGGTGGAGTACCCCTGAGTTCAATCTCCGGTACCAAAAAAAAAAATACCATCTAACCATCCCAAAGAATGACTGAATAAACAATGAAGATAATAAATAATGTTATATGATTAGAATCATTTCAGACTATGTGAGCTGGATAAATTATACAAGTTCCCCCTTATGGCTGTTGTGATGATGGCTCACAGCTCTAATGATGGCATGTGGGTCACAGTAACCAATGGGGCAATGAGCTCTCTGAGGCTCATTCCAAGGCTCTGGTGGGCAGAGATGAGGATAAATAGGAAGGAGCTAGTGACAGAGGCACCTGATTGCCACAAATCACTATGGAGCCAACCTCTCCTGGCCTCTGGCCCATGGTTCTGGTCATAGCCTTGGAGCATCCCCCTACCTGACCACCCTGAGTACTTCTAGGAAGGCAGTCCCTGGGGGTAAAGTGGCCTATGTCAGTCCTTTCCCACTGAGTCTGACTTTTTCCTCCTTTTCTTGGGCCAAATCTGCTTGCTTTCTTTTTTAAAAAAATATTTTTTAGTTATAGATGAACTCAATATCTTTGTTTATTTTTATGTGCTGCTGAGGATCAAACCCAGTGCCTCACATGTGTGAGGCAAGCACTCTGCCTCTGAGCCACAACCCCAGCCTCCAAATCTGCTTTCTTTTTTTTTATTTTTTTACTTGTTGATTGACCTTTATTTATATGTGGTGCTGAGGATTGAGCCCAGTGCCTCCCACATGCGAGGCAAGCACTCTACCACTGAGCCACAATCTCAGCCCGCAAATCTGCTTTCTTATAGCATCAGCTCCCCTTCACTCATGAGCACCCTCCATATGCTGAGAGTATAATTATGCCCATTGAACAGTTTAGGAGATTGAGGTCATAAAGGGAAGAAACTGGGTCTGCAGCTGCATGGCAGGTCAGTGGGTAGGTGGCAGGTGGGCCATCCCTTAACCCACAGCAGTACATCTCCTTAAGCCGTGTGGAGATTTTCTGCTGCTTGCTCCAATGAGGGGCCCTCCTGGCCTGTGTCTCCTCCAGACCACTAGACCTGAGGCATCTACTTGCCCTTATGTGGGGTTCTAGACTCAACATTCAGGCCCTGGGAGGGAACTAGGCAGAGGCTGATCTGGCAGCTGCCCAGGATGTATATAGGAGTTTGGTGGCCTTCTAAACCCCAGGTTGTTGGAACTTTCCCCAGTGCCTTTAGGATCTTGTCTTGTGCCTTTGGACTGACCAAGCTGTAGCCCGACCTGCCCATGCTTCCAACTTCAGAGCCAGTACATCTTGTGGGGCGGGGGGAGTCTATAATGCAAACTTTAGATGATAAAAGATTCAAAATATGAGAAGCTGGGCACAGTGGTGCACGCCTGTAATCCCAACACTCTGGGAGGCTAAGACAAGAGAATTGCGAGTTCAAAGCCAGCCTCAGCAACAGTGAGGTGCTAAGCAACTCAGTGAGACCCTGTCTCTA
Source organism: Xerus rutilus (assembly GCA_028644305.1). Lineage (NCBI taxonomy): Eukaryota > Metazoa > Chordata > Mammalia > Rodentia > Sciuridae > Xerus > Xerus rutilus. The sequence goes on along the minus strand of CM053417.1, from coordinate 81,816,811 downwards.
CATAAAACACAAAATAGGGCTGGGGATGTGGCTAAGTGGTCAAGTACCCCTGAGTTCCATCCCTGGTACCAAAAATAAAATAAAATAAAAAGCAAACAAAAAAAGCTGTAAACTAGCCAGGCATCATGGTGCACCCCTGTAATTCCAGCAGCTCAGGAGGCTGAGGCAAGAGAATCACAAGTTCAAAGCCAGCCTCAGCAACTTAGTGAGGTGCTAAGCAACTCAATGAGACCCTGTCTCTAAATAAAATACAAAATAGGGCTGGGGATGTGGCTCAGTAGTCGAGTACCCCTGAGTTCAATCCCTGGTACAAAAATATATTCAAAAATATATATACAAAAGAACCTTGGAAATGAACTCCCAATAGGAAGAAAAAGAAAATGAGGAAGAGGAGGGCATATACAGAAGACCCAGAATAGCACTCACTAAAATCTGGGACCATCAAGAAGGGGCAGTGCCCCCCAAGGCTGCCTCCACCTGTCCATACTTAGAGGAGGCAGCTCCAAGAGATACCCTGCCCTGAGGCTTATGTACTCAGGGACCTGTCACCCCGCTAGGAGTTAACATTTAAAACTCACTCCTTTGTCTTCTCTGAGGCCTTCACTGTCTTGGAACTGTGACACCTCCTTCTGGTGAAGGTGAGTATTGCTGCAACATAGACTATCCATGGCTGAGTTGTGACAGGTGACACCAAGACCTCAATGTGTGACCACAGTCACCATGGGGCCACAGGCTTCTGTCAGGCTTCCCTGAATGAAAATAAAAGTCATTTTAACTTAACAAGGAAGCTTAGGCTTGCACCTGGGCTCACCCTGTGCCACAGATACTGTACCATATGATGGAAATAAGAAAATGATCATACTATGATTTCATGAATCACCCACCATCCACTGACATAAAAAGAGAATTTTTCTTAGGTTTCACAGTGTTTAATGAAAAAAAATAATATGAACAAAACTCACAGGGAATATACTTGATATATGAGAAATGTTAGTTACATAATATGTGAATTCTAGGATTGAAAAGTTTTACTCTGTGAGAAGTAAAGTCTAACCAAGTTTGATGTACATCTTTATGCAAGTGATTCATCAGAAAAGCTAGCTTAACTACTGCAGTGGAGATCACAGTATCAGAAGATCCCTTGATGTCAGAACATGGTTCCAGTGTTTGCCTGTTGCAGCCTCAGCTCGCATTGTGCAGAGATGTGGCTGACAGTGTGTGGTCTGTCACAGTGATGTGACACTGTGGCTCTCTTCAGAAAAGCAGCTGACACTGTCTAAGCTCTCAAGGTATATACTCTTGAGTTTCTACATATTTCAAAGTCCAGTAGTTGAGGTCAGTAGCTCACATATAGCAGATCCTAAGAAGGAGGAGGGAGTCTGCTTACAATCTCAAAGAAGGTGGAGAATTCATTCCAAATTCTCACATATGGGATCCAATAATATACCCACTCTTAAAACATCAAAACAGAACCAAACATAAGCTTCAAAACCAAAGTAACTTATAGCAAATTATATAAGTGTTGATGCTATATAACAGACATGCAGAAAGGGAAGTAGAAGGGTTGTAGGATGTGTGCAGGTGACTGCTGGCTGAGGGCTGACACCAGAGAGAGCATGGTCCACTGTGAAATTCAGATGCTGGGCCTACTAACAAGGAAGAAGAGGAAAAGGATGAACAAGAAGGCCCCTGAAAAGGACTGAGCTCAGGGCTGATAAGCACACAGAAGTCCTGAGGCCTCAGTTTCCTCATCTGTTAGCTGGTAATAAAAATAGAATTCACACTCTTAGAGTTCATGTAAGAAAAGCACGATTCTTGTAAAGTGGTCAGCTGGTGTCCAGCACAGATTCAGTGTGACGTAAATCCTCATAGTACTGTTATTATTACTAGATAGAATCACTCTATGGCAATTGACGTTGACATACTGTTGTCTCCAACATGATGAGCACCCTGCCCAACTGGCCATTGCTAGCTCTGAAAATGGAGTGGAGGGGCACCAGCTAAGAACTGTGAGCAGCCTCTAGAAGCTGGAAGAGCAAGCTAAATTCTCCCCCTAGAGCCTCATGAAGGAATGCAGCTTGCCAACCTGTGAGACTTCTGACCTCCAGAATTGTCAGATAATATATTCGTGTTGTTTTGAGTCACTGAGTTTGTTATGAATTTGTACCATCAGCAACAGGAAACAATCCAGGTGGGACATACATACTCCACCCTCCTTTCTTTCCTCCCTCCCAGGCCATTTGTGTCAGAGACACCAGCGCTGCAGCCTACAGATGGTGTCAATGTGATGATGACTTGGTGGCCTTGTCCCCTTACCAACTTCAGTGACAGAGGAGACTGAAGGCTCAGGTCCTCTGAAGAGGGTGTAAAGGACCCAATGCCTCATGAGGGGGCAGGCCAGGAAGGTACCTGTAGCACAGGGAAGCTCCCTGTACATCACCCACTGTTATAATATTCCACACTGGCAAAAGGTGACAACCATGGGCATGCACTCATTCTTGCTCTGTACCAGGTGCTGCTATCAGTGACTGATAAGTCATCTCATTTCACCCTCACATAACCCTGTGAGGTAAAGTTACTACCCTGACAACAGATGATCCAAGAGAAGCACAGAGAGCTTAAGTAACTTGCCCACTGCTTGGCATGGGAACATTTCAGTCTTGGACTGTCACTCTAGTCCCTGTTCTTGCCTGCCCTGCTATGCTGTATCAACTACCAGATCAATTAAATGTGAGCCCACATGAGGGATTTTTACATATGTCCTTCCCAAAGCCCATAATTACCCAGCCTAAAGGACATCAGACCCCACTTATGAATGAGAATCAGAGGCTCAGCAAGGACAAGTGACTCACCCAAGTCACACAGTTGGAAAAAGGCAAAGTTGACAGTTGAGATAAGGTTGGCCTGTCTCCAAACCATATTTCCGTTCTCCACTTCATCCCACAGACTCCCAGGTGATTAAATGTTGCTCAGTGATACCATTACTTAAGATACCACGTACTGAGAATGAATGCAAGTGTTTAAAGGAAACAAGGAATCCAAAGGTCTAGCACAAGCTGGGCGCAGTGGTGCATGCCTGTAATCCCAGCACTTAGGGAGGCTGAGACAGGAGAATTGCGAGTTCAAAGCCAGCCTCAGCAATGGCGAGGTGCTAAGCAACTCAGTGAGACCCTGTCTCTACATAAAACACAAAATAGGGCTGAGGATGTGGCTCAGTGGTTGAGTACCCCTAAGTTCAATCCTCAGTAACAAAAACAAAAAACAAAACAAAACAACAACAACAAAAAAACACAAAGGTCTAGCACAGAGCAGAGAACATGCTGGTACTTGTGGGGAACATGGGGCAGGGAGCCAGACAGGACTTTATCTTCTTTCAGCTAAGAGTAGTAGACCAGGATGACATGCCGGGGGCTAGGGCATAGCTCAGTGGTGGAGGTTTGCCTAGCATGCACGAAGCTCTGGATTCTATCCCCAGCACCACAAAATAAAACAAAATAAAAATGCCCAAGTGGGCTAGGGTTGTGGCTCAGTGGTAGAGTGTTTGCCTAGCACAAGTGAGGCACTGGGTTCAATCCTCAGCACCATATAAAAAATAAACAAAGATATTGTGTCCATCTACAACTAAAAATATTTAAAAAAAGATGATTGACAAAGGGGGCTGGGATTGTGGCTCAGTGGTAGAGTGCTTGCCTAGCATGTGTGAGGCAGTGGGTTCAATTCTCAGCACTTCATATAAATAAATGAATAAAATAAAGATCCATCAACAACTAAATATATATATACACACACATACACACACACCCAAGTAACACCTAGGGAGAGAGTGAGTGCTAAGGGCTGGGGGTATGTGGCTCAGTTGTGAAGTACTTCTCTAGTATACATCAGATCCTGGGTTCAATCCCTAGAACTACAAAAGAAACAAACAAAAATCCCTAAAACCTAGGGAGGGAATGTTAAGGAAAGGGAAGATAAGATATTTTAAAAATTGTACTGTTTTAAAGTCCATTCCAGTGACAGTTAAAATAATAAATTTTTATGGAGTTAACTCCTTTTGTTGGGGGTACTGGGGATTGAACTCAGGAGTGCTTTACCACTGAGCTATGTCTTCAGCCCTTTTTATTTTTTATTTTGAGTCAAGTGCTCATTAAGTTGCTTAGGTCCTTGCTAAGTTGCTGAAACAGGCCTCGCTAAGTTGCTGAGACTGGCCTCAAACACATGATCCTCCTGCCTCAGCCTCTTGAGTCACTGGGATTATAGGCATATGCCACCACATCCAGCCTGAGTTATCACCTTTTTAAAAGAAATTCAACTATAAAGCATCATCCAATGCATCATTTTTCCATAATTATTTATTCTGAAATTTTTACAAAAAAAGTTGCAAAGATCTTTTTCTCTCCCCAGAGCCAATGAAAGGAACATGAGGACATGATATTATTTTACTCCTACAGTCAATAACATTCTCCTATCGGGCACAGTGGCACACATCTGTAATCCCAGCACTTAGGGAGGCTGAGACAGAAGAATTGCAAGTTCAAAGCCAGCCTCAGCAACAGCAAGGAGCTAAGCAACTCAGTGAGACCCAGTTTCTAAATAAAACACAAAATAGGGCTGGGGATGTGGTTCAGTGGTCGAGTGCCCCCGAGTTCAATCCCTGGTACCAAAAAAAGGAAAGAAAGAAAGAAAAGAACATTCTCCTAAAAAACCAGGAAGTCAGCATTGACAGAGTACTGCCATCTGATCCTTAGATCCTACTATGATTTGGATCTGGAATGTCACCAAAAGGCTCATGTACTCAAAGCTTTGTCCCCAGCTTGGAGCTACTGAGAGGTGGTAGAAATTTTAGAAGGTGAGGCCTAGTGAGAGATTTTCTAGTCATTGGGAATGTGTCCTTGAAGGTGGAACCCCAGCCCTTCTTCCTTTTTTGATCACTGACCATAGGGTAAGCAGCTTCTTCTATGCTGTGTACTCTTGCTATGATGTACTGCCTTGCGACAGACCTAAAACCAATGAGCTGAAACATCCAAAACTGTGAGCCAAAATAACCTTTCTTCTTTTTGATTATTTTAGGTATTTAGTTATGGTAATGGAGAGCTAAATTACACAGACTCATTACAATGTGCCAGTTTTTCTAAGAATGTAATTTATATATAATACTAGAATCCAGTTCAAAAATCACGTTGCAGCCAGGCATGGTGGTGCACTCCTGTAATCCCAGCAGCTTGGGAGGCTGAAGCAGGAGGATCGTGAGTTCAAGGCCAACCTTAGCAAAAAGTGAGGCACTAAGCAACTCAATGAGACTCTGTCTCTAAATAAAATACAAAATAGGGCTGGGGATGTGGCTCAGTGGTCAAGTGCCCCTGAGTTCAATTCCTGGTACCAAAGAGGAAAAAAAATCACGTTGTATTTAGTTATCCTCTCTCTTTAGCGTCCTTTGATTTGGAATAGTTCCACTATCTTTCCAGGCTTTGGTGCTTTGGGAAACTATAGGCCAATTATTTTGTACAATGCCCCTCAGGTGGTTTGTCCCCCGTTTCCTCATTATTAAGTTCAGGTTACATATCTTTGGCAGTAATTTCATGTATTTGCTTTTTCTTCTCATTGTTTCCTATCACATGGCACATGATTTTAATTTGTCCCATTTCTAACGATGCTCACTTTAATCACTTCTTGAAGAGTTACACTTTTCTCATTTATGATTAACTCAGATTTTATAACAAAGTCCTTTGAAATTCTTTTTTTTTTTTTTTTTTTTTTTTTGGTACTGGGGATTGAACTCAGGGGCACTCAACCACTGAGCCACATCCCCAGCCCTATTTTGTGTTTTATGTAGAGACAGAGTCTCACTGAGTTGCTTAGTGCCTCGCCGTTGCTGAGGCTGGCTTTGAACTCGCGATTCTCCTGTCTCAGCCTCCCTAAGTGCTGGGATTACA